>JADWOT020001247.1:0-459000 GCA_036345935.2 Taenia hydatigena | reverse complement strand
TCCCACCCTTGAGCTCAACAAGAGTATTCAACAAAAATTGGGAAGCCGAGATTCGCCATTAAATGGAGAACCAAAACCATCCAGCCTTAATAGGCTGCATTATTACAATGCGACATTTCGCAGTTCAATCGCTATTTCGAAACGGTACATCGACAGAACTCTCCACAATTGAGTCATTGAGGGAGAGGAGACTTCCAGCAGGGTAAGCGGAGCCTATCATCGCAAAATATAGCGTAATACAACAAAAACTGCTGCAGAGCAAATTTAGGCAGCAGATGTATGCGCCATGCTACAGGCGTGAGTTTTTCACACTTTTTACTGGTTGGTGTCAACGCTATCACACCTAATTTCCGTGCACTGCAAAATTGCATGCCACAGTTTTAAAGGCCATAACCTTATCTTACTTAGTGATAAGCGGAGGCGACATTATCAGTCGGCACACCATAGAAGTGCTTGTAAACATGTGAGGAACTGCATGGTTATATGAGCAATTTAGCTTCCTTCGCCTTGTTTATCGTAGGCGAAAAAAATGAACAGCGCATTTCGCCCTCACGAAAAGGGCTCAGTCAGCGTAAAAAATCAGCCAGCCTAATTATCGGCAAAATTCATTATCAGCTACACTATTTTAATAAATGGAATCGTGGATATCCATCTATTTCATTTGCCAGGACAATTACTTCAAATTGAATGGAGTACCTTAACTGTGCTCAACGTACCAGCAGCTGCAGACAAATATTGTGGACAAAATTCAGAACACACAATTATTCGTTTCGCGGTTATATCAAAATGGTTGCAATGCAGGTGGCCTTTGCCCACCACAAATAGACATTTGAATTAAATAGGGCCAGCGATTACTCACCCAGCGCCAACTGGCTTTGTCTAGATCAGTCATTTTAAGGATTGATGATTTCGACTCAAAAAGTTATAGCGCAACTGATTTCCAGAATTTTGTTCATAAAAAACTCGCTTTAGCCAGATTATGCCAAACGCAGAATTTGATACCGAAGTGGAGCATTTCTCACAGAAAAGAAAGCCATTGGCTTACGTCAATGCCACTGAATTGTTGTCAAGGGGTCGAGCAGCTGATCCATTAAACTAGCAAAAATTTTGTTTCGTACATGATGGGCAAAATAGTGCTTGCGAAGAGTATTTTTTGCCCCAAGGTGCAATTCATTTAATGCGTGTATAGAACTTAGACTACTTTGCGATTAAACAGTGTAGAAAGGCAAGCGATTGCAAAAAAACAGCACTGCGTAATTTATAGAAAACACCACATGAATAATTACAATTGACTGTATGCGACTTATTTGGCGGTGCATTGAAATGTCAGAGAACGGTGCCAACATGAATGTAAAGTTTAGGAGAGAAAACGGGTGAGTTTGATTAGGCACTATTTTTGCCCACCATCCGTGCTCTAGGACGTACTTTTGGATCTCGGAAAGGCGCATGAAAGCCACTTTAAATTCAGTGGCTTTGTTTAAGTCCAAGTTTATTGGCGAATACTAAAGCTAACTGAAGAAATAGATTTTGAGATAAAACTGACTTAGCAGCAGCGTATTGTGGCAACTCAAATGTCTTGTTTTCTAAACGACTTCATGATCAAACTAGTAAAACACACAATCATGTGGTTGATAAAGGGACTGAGAAATCACACGCCTAGATACAGTGTTGTAAGTATTATTTTGCCTAAATAAATAGACCAGCAGGGCTGTAAAGGAGGTCAAAGCTAGTTCAGCAGTGCAGACTAATGATTTATAGGACTCTACTAAAACTCCGGCTTAGCATCATTTTCGAAAGAAATAAAGAGATGCAACAACCAGCATTTGGTGAAGACGGGGCTCATGTTTGTGAATAGGATAAGGGAAAGTAGTAATGCACAGTTTTATAGCTATGGCGCAAACAGTTTAGAGTGATTTCACCTGGCCCAAGCCAAGACGTCACCAAGGCTCTGCGATGGTGTCCAGAAATCGCGAAAGTGGCATGAACATGGCACAGTAAAATGACTTGAATAAAGCTGAATAAGATTTACGAGTACGTGACCTAGATATTTTGATTTTTAACCGTACCGCTCCTCAAAGGGACAATTTATGTAGATCTGGACTCATACATGAACCTCCGTTACTGCTAGCCACTTTCGAATCCTCTTTATTTCGTGCATTTTGGGCCAAGATCGGAAGTAGATAGAATCAGATAAGAAAATGAAAATAACAAGTTAAAAAGACTTTAGCATAATGCACTTCATACAAGGCTAGCTTTGACTTATGTCTCACATGACACCGGCTCATTATTCGCGCTTAAAGCACATTTAGCCGTTATTCTGGACTACATCTCCCATTTAACTCTAACTTTCCCGTCATCCTTCGTCTCTTATGCCACGCCGCACGTCAGTGCATCCAACTCCCATCTCACCTACATTGATCTATCTATGCAGGAGATCCGCTGCCCTTTTACGCCCCCACGCCCACCTGCTGGACAGATAAATTCACCAGTTTCAGTTAGACCAACTCGTCACTTGATGAGCTCAAGTCCTTAATCTATTTTGCAATGTCGCCTCCATATTATGTTCCATCGACTCTCCTGCATTATATACAAACAAACAAGCAAGTATTCATTATATACGTAGCTTGCTTGCATAAGTGGATATTGCTGTGCTTAAAGAGGTATGGATTACAGCATCAGTTGAGTCGGATTTGTAGAGAATAGATAGAGGGATTACGACTATGACTGCATAACCCATCTGGTGGATCCTTTGCACTTCCGCAAGGGAGACTCCCACCAGATATTAGTTATTGGGGTCATTATTGACCTTTGAAGAAATAAGTCAAATTGGGTCGCTAACCTATGGCCACCATCGTTCTCGACCTCGCATTTCACCTGCGAATGCGTTGTTATTGCGTCTACACTTATAATTATAATATCCAAGGAGCTGCTAACATGCACCTAGCTCTTATCGGATCTACCCTACTCCATCCTACAAAATGCTTCGTAATGAGCATCGACCTATAGCTCACTGAGCAAACAGATCGAATACAAAAGAGGAATCAATCAATTTAACAATAGGAGATGGCCAATCTAGGCGTCTCCACGGTTAGCTGTTAACGCTGGCGAACCAAAAGCGGCCTATCCGAGGTCTCACCTCCGTCAATACAATTATGAGTGTGAGAAGGCAATGTCACGCATGGTCAGCTTCATACCTTCAGTCATTTGACATGCTTTTATAGCCACATTTATTCGAGTACGCATACAGCCTCAAGCCGGAGAAATTGGTGAAGTGACGGCAGAAGTTTCACCTGCTTTGAGAATGAGAAATTTCAGGGAGATTGGCTGTTGAGTTGGAATTAATCACGTCACTTATTACTGAGTCCTCACCGTCACTGGTGGCGGGACTCGAACCCGCAATCTTCTGCTTAGAAGGCAGATGCCCTGCCCATTAGGCCACACCAGTTCCATACATAGGTCTTCCCGTTGGCAACTTCCGACCACTGCGCTTTGGTCTAGTCCCTCTGTCTCGAGTTCACCACTCACGATGGCGTCAGCCTAACTCTTCCCAATACCGGTTCCACCACTCCTCCACATCTCCACTCTGTCTTTCCGACCATTTTGCACACCATCCTAACCCCAAATTCTACCAACTGATCAGTACCACTTAACAAAATTCCAACTAATATTCTGTGCAATTCATCACGTCAGTTTCGTAATTAAACCATTGGTTTTGTTTCTTTTGTTGGTTTTCCCAATATTTTCAGTCTTTCCACTTATAAACATGCTTGAAAGAATGCACTTGTAGACTTACTATTCTTACAGGACAACCTCCGTCTTATTCTCTATCAATTTTTGTCTCTATAGCTTGCTTCGTGCTGGTACTGGTGATTTTTTTCTCCTTCGAGAAATTGCTACGTTTATTTTGATGCACCAGCGTAGCCGATGTTCTGACGCCCATAGAAATTGCAACTGTCATCGAGGATTGCTATACTTTAGGCCATTATGCACAATAGTCGGATGAATTGATATGATATTTTTGATCTTATTAATGCCACATTGGTACTCGGAGGGTCCGTCTTGCGATATATTTCCAGTTATTAATGCTCTCAACTTTGAATAAGGTTAAATTCCGCCCAAGTTCGATCCTTAAAGCTTACATATGTTACAAAACCTAAGCGGCGGGTGCACAGCTTTTTAGCTTCACTGTTTTCTCAATGAAAATCGCAAAACCGCTGCTTCTTGTATGTAACCAAGCATAATTCAAGCGACTAGCGAAATTAGGTGTTCGATGGGAGGGCGTAGGGCTTGGGTAATAATTGGGATCCTAAAAAGTTCATGACAGGCAAAATTCTGGGGCTTGCCAGTTACACACACGACCAGCTGGCTGAGATTGTTGATCTTTACTGCGCAGATATTCCTTGGGATGATGGTTTTTTAGGATAGGCACTGCTTTCGGCATGCTTTAGTTCAGCGTACTTGACTGCGCTTTCGTCACAATTAAAGAAAGTAAAAAAAATTATATTATTCATCGCGCAAATCAGCGTGCTTCATTCCGAGTTGGCAACGGCTGTTTTATGTAATCCTAAGCTACGATGGTAGTCCAAGTGACTTAACGAGGCATCAAAGGGAGCGGTTGAATAACTGGCATTGCTTGCCCACTCCACAGCCATGTGTGCAGTCTAAGCGGCCGACCTCTTGACCTCTCCTCGAGAGGTGAACGCGAGTCCAAAGTTTCGAAATCCCGAACGCTGACCACTATAAACTGGTATTGTCGCCGCTGTTGCCACCAAGGCAGAAATGATGACCTCCATCCCTCCTCCTCGCCCGGCGTTGCCGACCGGCATGTATGCTTTGGAAGGCCTCTACCGCAAACACAGGCACTACCACTGCAACAGGCGTCATTGGAAGCAAAAGTAATTCGTACTTGCGAATACATTAGCAATATTGCATTACGGGTGCAAAGTGTGGATCGACATGGGGATGAGGTGTGCTGCTTAATTGCAGCAGATGATGATGATGTGGAGGAAGAGTGGGAGAAAGGCGATAATTATACTCTTTGAATACGCGGCTTAATAGATAGGGTGCCCGACTATGGATCGAAAGATTCCAGGCTAGTATCCTACCAAAACCGTTAAGATTCTTCATCTCCACCTCTGCTTGCAGTGGCGTCATGCCGATCAAACAACAAATCGCATCGGGAAGGATGGACACGTTAGACAAGAAAGGTCAGTAAACCGACTGAAAATTGGGAGGCGGAATGTTGTCATGCCTGGTGGGAGTCTCGAATTCTCGACACCCATATTGTTAGGACGACGCCCTAGCCTACTGACCTACCTCACCACCACCACCCATTTTTGGGACTCCATGGGCGCGATAACTTTGTAGATTATATATTTGCGGATGCGGTGGTATAATGTCAGTAGCGTCTGCGTCATTGCAAACTTTCAGGACGCCAAAATTCAGGGTGGGTGCAAGTTACTAACCCACTATCTTAATATTTACATCTTATGGCCCTATGACCTTCTTCCCTTCATCAGTGTCACCCTAACGACAAAAGCAGTGTTCAACAAGGGACTGTTCTCTCTGGCCGGTGACGGGCTGAGCAACATTAGATGAAACGGGAGTCATGAAAGATTTTTCCGCCGATATGTCGCTGGGAATAAATTTTGCAAAAGCCCACCAAAAATTATTTCTTCTCTCTATTTCCCTTTCCATCTTATCTTTTATTGTACCCTGGCATTTCTTTCTTTTTGAATCAGTAACATCAAGGCGATGCACATTTGGCATTACGTTTTGCGAATGGCTGACAAATGTGCTTGTCGCTAAGACGAATGAACTGTAAATGACCAAAAATGTTAGATATTTATGTGAATAAAATAACGCCTACCATTCACTGGTCTGCTGTATCATACCTAATTCCTTGACCATCTATCAGTCACCGCAACTGACCCATAAACTCGCAGATTTCAACCGTCAGTCTAATGTGGCATGAGTGACCAGCAGTAAAGGCATGTCAAATATGCCAACTCATTCAGTCACGCCTTAATTACCATATAAGTAATTTCATATCTCACTGCGGCAAAGCATAGCACCTGATTGGAGGCGAGAGGTTAGAGACGAATGTGAGTCAGGGAGTGAGTGTAAAGGTAAAAGGCGTGGTTGTCAATTAGAATTCAGACGAATATCTTAAGGCTTTCTAATTTCATACTAGACCCAGTGGCTGACACTGTTATTTTATGTGACAAAGTTTCTCCGAAGCGATTAATGGTCAGGCCCTTAACCTGTAAGCAGGCACGCAGTTAGTGACCCTGTAGGGTAATAAGCCTCAAATGACATGTTCCACTGGACTTTGGAATACTTAGCCTACTACCCATCATCCTTGCCAGTCTTTTATTCTCAATGAACATATTCCTTAGCATGGCACTGTTCTCGCTCAACGGTGACAAAATAAAACATTGGCCAATATCGGAGTCATGGGAGACCTTGACGTTTGTTGCCTCCAAGGGAAAATAGTACAGAAGGGCACAAAGGCTCAACCAAATTCTTCTTGAAAGTTGAATCTCCCGATTTCAAGTTAGTCTCTCCACTTTAAGTCTTTGCAATAAAGTCCTTTTTAAATTTCCCGCTCCTCTGCTTACCTCCCCATACATCTCCGCTGCTTGCAGATCACACGCTACTCTGCGTCTGCCCGCATACAAAAACGTACTGATTTTCAAAGGGTACGACTGCACAATGCAGGGCACCACTTGCACCTGCAGGCTTGGTGTTTAGGTGACTGGCCGACAAGCTCTCAGGCGGATAAAGATGTTACGGTTATCAGGTTCATTCACTTACGCGCATCTAAAATATTTTCCGACTGCACCGCCCGAGTGGTAATGTGCAGACTCAGAGAGAATGACGACTTCTCAAGGGCCAGGCAGAAGAGGAATACAGATCGATATATCATAAGAAGACGAGAATCAAAGCAGAACTGACAAAAAATTGCACAAGACAAACGTAGGAACGAATTTGATGTTAGTAGATTAAGGCGTCATTCTGATCAGGTGACGATTCATTCGAGGCACACACACTCTTGTTGAATTCAAGGTCGAACGTGTCAGCAGCGATAAATATAGCCCAGCACTGTATTAAGTTTTTCTCTTGCAAAGCGCATACTCTATTTAGTTGCAATTCTGGGGTTGTCAAAATTAGAATGCACTTCCAATTACTTCAGCTCACCTAATCGCTGATGTCTCTGTAGTTGTTGAGATAATGAATTGTATGCAATGCTCTATTTTAGCTCTATACAGCTATAATTGACTAACATTAGAAATTTAGTTCACCGGTCAGGCAACTATCCTCTCATGATCAGTCTCAGTGAAATCGGCCGGAATAAATAGGGCGTAAGAAATGCGGTTCCATATTTTCTGCCCCTCATAGATTGAGGTCACAGTCATTTGTCCTTGGCTAATTTGTAGAACAGTAGGATCAATGACGAGCAATTTTTTGGATTTACGAACGTGGATTACCGCCTTTACACGCCCATGCTAGAATGCAGCCCAGGTCAATGAGAGCACTAGGCATGGAAGGAACCCGCATTGACGACCCCAAAGTTCATGGCATGGCAGCCGAAATAACTGCGAAATTCGCGTTATAATACTGTCTCTAATGCCTGGCCCGAGTATGATCGAAATTCCGTCAGGGCGCGTTCGCAGCGACAGGAACCTATTGTCCAACTTCACCGGCTGAAATATTTCAGTGCGCAAATCGCATTGTCATTTGTGCAAGATTTTGCACTTTGCTGAAAGACCATTTCTCCGTTTCGTTAGCTAATTTATGGATTATTTTCATTTTGTCAGAAATTTAGCCATGATTGCGACTTGCAATTCAGGGACATTTGATGTTCCCGGTAATACATGGTCACAAAGTTAGTAATCTGAATGAAGAATTTACCTTTATGCCGCAGAGCTTCCCGAGCATAATTCGCAGTCCAATTATCTGACAGGACGCAAGACCTGTCTGTCTAGCAGCAAAAGGTCCATTCTGCTAGGTGTTGGAGTTGCCTAGCAAAAAAAGACTTATTAGCACTAGTCTGCTCTTCATGACTGATAACTTACTGAAATGAGTTTTGCAGCATAGCCCTAAGCTAGGAGCTAAGTAATTCCAAAATTTACTTTGCCCAAAAAGGTCCTTTTAGAGGGCACATAGGATGATGCGTATTCCTTGACGTCATTGACAGGCACGGTGATTAAACTTTGTAGATATGAGACAGTCTTCAATGTTTACGTGATCTTCAAGCAAAGCCAGATCCGCCAGCGCTGCGGCAGTACAAGGGGTAGCTCGTTTAGCTCGTCTACTCTAGCCTTTGAATCCAGCAAGAAGGAGTTTTGTTCGTTAAAATCATCTGTTAGTACAACTTAGCCATATTAAGTAAAAATTTAGCAAAATGCATGTTTCGAACTCTCCCCTGACTTGCTGAAGCCAAAGACTCCTTTGATGTGAGATATCATTTAGCTCAACACTTCTTGTTTAAGTGGCGCCATGATCGGAGTTGTGTTCGTTTACTTTAATCTAATAGCCTTGTGCTGCTAGCGTTCAGCAGTGTTAGCTGGAACTACGAAGATGGAAGCAGAGGTAAGCTGGGTTGTTAAGATCTTGACAAGCGCTTCTTATTCACTTCAATCTAGATCCCTTTGCCATCGTTGAATTGTCAAATTGTTCAGTAATGCAAAATTTTCTGTATTTCATTCATTACCCAATTAAAAACTACTCTTGTTCAAGACAAAATGGCATGATCTCAAGATCGCTAACCTCCCTGAAGAAGTACATAGAACAATATGCGAGTATCTCAAGTCTTCTGACATAGCGAGCATTTGCGTTGCACTTCCGGAGTGGAAATATGTTATCCTTTCAAAAAATGAACATTCATACATAAGCAAGTGAAATTGGATTGACAGACATGCCTGCGTAGCCCTGTTGTCGCACTCGCCGCCACTGTCCCTCTTGAGGATAAACGAATGCATTGGACAACATTTTGAGCAAATGAAATTCTATCTTCGGTTTTCATCCCTTACTGTTTCCACGAATGCCTTTGAAAGGGTAGATTGCGCTTTAATAGAGTCCGCAATGAACACTCAAAATGCTGGCTCCCCCGGGCTTGACTCATTCGAAGCTTGTGGAGTTATCAATGAGAATAGTTAATTCTACTCGCACTACTGCGATTGATGTTAGTGTATTGCGTCTTAAACAGTCATATTTTATGTTACCAGAAAACTACAGACTCATTTTGCGCCTTCTTGAAGGCAGCGAATTTGAACGGCGTCAAGAAGTAAGATTAAGGCTAGCTGATTATGACCGCGCTTTTTATGTCATTGAATTTTCATTGCTCCTGCAGCAGTGTCTGGATGTTAGGGCTGAATTACACGACATAATGTCAAACTTGTCTCCTGATCAGACATTTGGAATTATCATAATTGAAGACGAAGAATGCGAGAAGGTTAGTGGGGTAAAGCTCTTCCTAGACTGTGCCGGTAAACTTGGCTTCATGGATAACTCACCTCTGATGTCTGCACCAATGAATTGGCGAATGTGGCGCATTGGGGAGGATGTTACCCAGATCGCTAATTGCAGGGAATCATTTTAATGCACATGTCAAGATGTCATTTGGAGACGTATGCAAGCACCTCTGTTTCAATTAGCTACACTGTCCCATGAAGTGCTCGACTTCCCTGATTGGTTCTTATAACTACTTCATAATCAAATTGAAGCAATCACAAGCGTTCATTCTGCTCATTGTGCCCCCTTTCCTTTTTCATGTGATCACTTCACCATGTCCAGGTCAGAATGATTTTTGCAGACGTCTGAGCAGCTGGCATAATCCTCTTGATGGGCTTAATTCTTTCCAGTGACTTTATTGGACATAAGTTCCTTATGAAGCCTACTTTGGCAGTACATAAGGCAATGCCAAATAGTTACTGAGGTGTTTACCGTGATTTTATCGTTACTAGAGCAGGATATAATTGTAGATAGCAGAATCGTAAGTAATTCTGAGCAGCAGCTTACAAATTCAAAAGAGACTCATGTTTTGAGCTGGCAAAAGATCTCATTGAAAGCTTAAGTAAGGGCGCGTTCTACTTGATTTAGTTCAATGCACGACTCTCACCGAAACTCGTCAATGTGTGGGAACATACTTAAGGCGATTCTAAGAGAGGAGCCTGCAGCTTGGATTTGATTCCTGTGCTGAGGAGCTATCCGCCTATTTCTAACTTTGTGCGTGCATAATCAACTGATGTGGGTTATTTGAGCTTAGATATTGCTGCAGCAGAATAGGGGAGTTTTCCAGAGTGTCGGAATCCATTTTGAAGGAAGACCTAGGTGCCGGTTGGCTTTCGTGCTAACTATTTAATTAGCTATTCTCTAAAGTGTTTCAAATGCGCAGATGGTATCAGTGAAACCCGATGCCTCACGAGGCGTGGTGGCGGTTCCAAACTTATTCTCCTAGTCTTTTTAATGGTGCACTGAGGACCATGACCCTTGCGAGCATCAGCACAAGTTAATCAGAAAACGTCGTGTCCATTGCCGTTCGCCAAATTGTTTGAATGGCTGAGCGGGTGGTGTAAATGCTATTCCCGTGATTTGGCAGCACACCTACCGCATTCGCGCATGCATATGATTGAAGGCAATGCAATCTAGAGCTTGTTCTTCTACTGAGCAGTAACACTATGCCACATATGTAGAACGGCAACTAGGTAAAATAAATACAGAAGACTCCATAAGGCAGGAAGAGTTGCGGGCAATTTTCCTCGAATTGCTAAGGACTTTGCTATTTAGGGAGGTATGCACAACTCACTACCTCCTCTTCCATTGCCAATCCTAAGTGCTACAGGTTCTGTCTGCTCAATTAATATGCAATTACGCGAAGCGCGGGTCAAAGCTGAGGCAGAGAAAAATGAATAGGAAGCAGAGATGGAGGGTTTTGGAAAATAGACCTTTCCTTGCTCCCCTCCTTCCACAAGAACTAGAGGGGAGGTTGTAAGCGGTATGAGATGTTGCAGTGAGTTGTTGTTCAAGGTAAACATTTCGTTTGACGCGATGTGTTTAGCTTTTGTTATGCATGGTAGGTTTAAAATTTCTTGGTCTCCAATTGGATTGCATGGCATCGAGTAGATAGACCTCACGAGGATCTCAAAAGTGAATTTTTGGGCATTGGTCTAAAAATCTTTGTCACGACTAATTTTGCGATTCTCGAATTTCGCAGGAAGTAACCATCCCTTAAAATATTGCATTTTCTTACCTCATGGCATTGAATTATTCACAAGTACTCTTGAACCCTGTGATAACAGGAGGTTTATAAATGCGACAAAAATGACTAATTCCACGAAAGCCCATCCCATCTTGCCATCGGCTGCCATTGGTGATTTCAATTTGATAGACAACTTTAAAAGTGCTTTGACGCGTCTGGATTGCACATGTCCACCACCAAATGAGGTTGCGCACATTGCATAGGTTTGATGCTGTTGGGCTAGTATTCCTTCGACTGACGATGGTGACTAGTGATAACCAGCACATTCTCTCGGCTTCCCAACGCGGTTTCTAGGTGGTACGAGGTGCCTAATGCGGTCAAATCGTTAAAAATGATCTCTGAGGTTGAGGTCAGGCATGTGTTCGTAAGCATGGAATTGTGATTTTTTGTGTGGTAAGTTTGCTAATGTTTCTCCTATACAGCTGATATTACGAGATGACTGACCTTTAAGTTGATCAGGAAAGGGGTCAAGGAGGAATATAGAGGGAGGAGAGAGCCTATCTTTGGCTCTCGGCATTGAAAAGGGGACTAGTTCCGACCTTCTCGTTGGTGGTTGAGCTGTACTTTGGCTGCGTCGGTAATCCTAAGCCCTACTGTATGCACTATATATGTTCCGCCCTGTTATTGCCTTCACTCATCTTCAAGGTGGCATCAGGACCCCTCCGATCACCCACAAACATAGCAACAATGCAAATTTGCGTGAAATGCTATGTTTGTGCTATTGCTTTACATCGCTTTAACCCCGTAATTCATCCCTATGCAAAGGCACAGCTTTATACATAAGGCGGCACCATTTTGTTTGTGCTGATCCTCCGCTTAATAGCAGTAAAACTACTACTCTCTTAGAATATCACCTCTATAAGCGTAAATTATTGCATACAAGAAGTGATTTGCTTAAATGCGATTATTTTTAGTGTTGCTGGGCGCATTGTGTGCTTATTTACAAACCATGCTCAATCTAACAAAACTGAGATTAATTAGATTGGCTCATCACTTCTCATGCACCCTATATCCGCTGGAAAATTGTGAAGGGCTAAAGTGTCTGAGATGCTCGATAGCACATACTAGCAGATGCTCACTGTTCATATTTTTATCGAGACATGGAGTCGCAACATTCAAAAGACCACCACTAAATGAACTCCGTGGATTAGTAAGTGCGAAGGTTCTCTGCAGGGGTGCTACTCTAAGGTATCGATACCGATGAGTGCTTGGTTAAAAAAGAATTTCGCAAAAGAATTTGCATCTAATCCTGATCAATTTGTCCAACAACGACTAGCGATTCGTCCGCCAATGTAGGCTGTGTGGCATGATAGGGGTTCGGGACAAAATTTTAGTGCCAGCAAATCCGTGAGCAATCTTGAGTGCTTTCTCATAAGTGGGACAATCCACTTGTGCCAGATCATCTTTTACCCTACATCTCGCAAAAGGTGATTTAGTTTGAAATCCTTTGTTTAAAGTTCAGCTGTAAGTCTTGCAGAGAAACGGAGTGTGGGGAGAAGTGAAGGACTATTTAGTTGCGACGACTTAAAGACATGGATGTTGGCCGTTTACCGGGTGTTAGGCAGTGCTTTTGCTTCAGATTCTCATTGCCTTACTTATCTTTTATCTTAAGCAGACTAGTTTGATCATAAATATCTACATATCAATTACCACGAAAATGTAGCAATGGTGCTAGAAATTAACTCCTTTTGGTTATGTTTGCTGTGTGTACTTGCGTTCTAGGATCGGTTAACTAGGTTTTTTCACAAATGATTAACATTTGAATTCATCACAATAAATTCTGTTAGTTAAGCGCACCAATCTTATAAAGTAGGGTTCGCTTTATTTGCTTTAGCCTTGCCTTGCAATCTATCATGCCAACTGAGTCCTACTTGTTCCTTTATTTCAATTTCTCCTTTGCTACAAAATCGGCACACTTCTCTACGCCTACATGCTTTCAACACCTGCCGCTCTCTTACGCAGCAATCAAGTCTAATATATCTACCTCGCAATCATCCCTCTAAGCTTCCCTCTTCTCCTTCGAATTCTAAATAATCACTATTACGCCATGGTGCGGTAAGTGTCTCAGGGACCACTGGATGGATAGCTTGCATGCACATAATGCAATGCCTATCCTCTGCTTATTTAGTGGTTAATGAATAAAATCCCACTGTAACCATTATAAAAACCGGCTGTTTTATTTCTATGAATTTTTGTTTTGACTCCTAATAAGTAGTGCAGATTTGCTTGGACAATATGGTATTGTGCAACCCCAGTTCAGCCTCATATATGATATTTGGTGATGATGCATAAGAGGTATTGTTGTAGCATCTTATTTAGAAACATCAATAGAACAGATAAAAAATAAAGCACTCTTTGCTAAAATTGAGCACATGCTTATGTTTAGTGATAGATTTTGTTCTGGTAAGGCTTATGCAACTTAATTATTTAATCCCCTATGTTAAATGAAATACATCAGGTATTGTTCAAAAGCATAAATAAACACATTTGAGCTTTGTGTTTTTTTCAAGACACAAGTTAACTGCCGACCGCATGTTTTGCAAAGTTAACGTGTATTTTATTCATGTAATTCGCTCGCCACTTTCAAGGTCACTGGCGGTAACTGCTTCCTGTCATGTTGGCAAACTAGATCCGTTTTCACACTAACATGCTATGCTTTTTGCATAAAAGGCAACATTTTTCGTAGTCTTATCTTAATTAATGGAAAATATTTGGTGGGAATGGCTTTGCAGAACATGAATTTTGCAGGAATGCAACGCATTTGACCAGCGCATAATTTGCTAAGCATGGCCTATTTAACGATCGAATCGCTACCTCGCATTTAACTCAGGTATGAATGATTTGCATTTTATGATTTCTTATCCAGCCTCTCATGCATAAATTAACACTCAGCATTTATTTTAAAACTATTTTCTTAGCACGCAGTAAATGGCTTCATACGACTTGGCATACAACCCTCACCTGCAAACAGCAGTCTTTGAGGCAGTAAAAGAAGAGGATTTGACTACAAAAGAGCTTCTTATCTCCTTTGTTACCATAGTGAATAAATAATTGACGCTAATTTTGACTAATGGCTTGGATCAATGCATGCATAAGGCAAAAATATCCGATGTAAGGTTTCTTTTGTTCCAGTGGAGCACAGATCATTAGCAAAACAAAGGTCAAAGGTCTTTAAGCAATCCCAAGAACAGTGATTGACACACATATAATGCAAGCTTAAATGCAGGAGATAATGATATATATAAGGAAGCCACGGACTTGGATAAGATGTTAGAAGCTCCGACACTCCTTATATGTGCCAAGTGTAAGCGAGCAGCTGCATATTTCATAAGTTGGTGTTAATGGAAGCGTCAAAGGATCCAATGTCTGTTGCCCCGTCAATGATGCGTTACCATGTGCTGGTAACATGCAAAGCAAGATGTTTATCTGCGAACATAACTGGCTCCCATAAAGAAGTCGTTTGCCCCTCGTAAGTTAAGTTAGATGCGTTGTACGACTTTTTGTCAGTGAAGCCAAGCTGTGTAATACGTGAATTTTGTCTGAGGATCAGACACAAGACGATATCCTTCCACAGAGTAAGGCAGCCGTAAATTTGGACGAAGACTAAATCAGAGCTATGCGCGGTGTCAGCGCATGATTTGCACGCACCAAACGAAAGCGAAAAATGTTGTAAACTCCGTTATTGGGAAAATGGAATTACACCATTGAAAGAAATGTCTAAGAGGTCGTGAATGTGGTCAGTACGTGATGTAGCTGAAAAGAAAGCCAAAGCCGTTGTGCTTACGGTCACACTTATTGGATTAGCTATTGCATCATCACGCAGTGAGTGTTATGAGGCCCAATCTCTGCACACTTGTTGGGAAGACAAATTGCCCACAGCTGAGAAAGCATTTGACGCTAATAGGTTATTTTCTTTTAACGTGAAGCGGGTTCAGTGGTTCGGTACAGTTCGATGCTAGTCCGTACCCTGAGACTTGTGCATCAACAAAGGCAGTCACTATTCATGGAAGCGTTTGCCTGATTTCTCACCAACTAGAGCGTTTAGGCTTGGTCAGTCACCTACGATTCGCAGACTAGACATCAGTTAAACCGCCACCAAAAAGAGTTGGAGTCACGAGAGCAACGTTAGAGATCTGCAAGCACGAGTATAGAGCTAAAAGGACAATACGCACGAGGGTCACGTGGAACAATTGGAGACGAGGCGACTAGTATATAAGGTGACGCCCCAGAGCACGCAAGTCAGTTTCAAAGAAAGCGGAGACAGCCAAAGAAATGGAGTGGGGGAGTTGGCCATGTTCGTATCCGCGGAAGTGGGCACCGTGGAGTGAGGTTGTGAAGGGTTCACAATGTGGGCAGAAGTGGGCATTGTGGTCTGTGGAGAAGCCGCAATGTTGGTCGCCGTGTGCGTGGCCGTGTGAGCAGAAGCCGCAATGCTGGTCGCCGTGTGCGTGGCCGTGCGAGCAGAAGCCGCAATGGTGTTCGCCGTGTGCGCAGCCGTGGGGATGGTCGCAGCAATGGTGGTAAACAGCGAACATGGCCGAGGTTGTGCTTACACTGTTGCTAGTCGACAGTGCACAAGCCCTCCTCCACACCTCTCTCGCTTTGAACGCGCTGCGAATGCCTCCATTCCTGATTACCGCTTGCATCTAATTAATAAATAATTAGACACCTGTACTCCAACCTGCGCGAGTCTTCTCTTTGTGGTTTCCTCCTTGGATGTACGGGGTGCATTAGCAGATTGGAAGTTATCTGAGAGTCTCCAACTAAATACCCTATTGCATGAATGGGCGAAAATACTGCCACATCCACCTTAGTCTTTTCTCAGTTTAGGCAATAAGCACAACCTTTGATTTGCACCACTTATTGGGGTAAACAAAAGGATCCACGTATGAAAATAGCGTAATTTTGACGGAGAGTAGCTTTGAGGCTTGAATGTGGGTAAGTCAGAATATTTTTACCCCGTCTATTTAGTGGTTCGTACATGAAGCGATGGTACACATTCCTTAAAACCTTGAGCAAGGTAGTGGAAATTAAGCAAGACTGAACAGGTTACAGGAACTAGTGTGATATTCATTTAGCTGAATGAATCTGAACTCATAGTTCTTCACTTCATTCCGAAGATGGCTCACTTTGGCTCCTTTCTCCACCCATCATGATTCTATATGTGAAGATTTTGCGAATTTTGGAAGTGCAGGGCGTCTGACTATGCTGTTTCCTGTTCCCACCAACTTGCTTAGGTGATCAATTAATGAATGTCTGCTACTGCTTTGGCTATCACTCTGCTGAGGAAGTGAAACAATGGCCTGCCTCTTCTTCGTTTTTGCCTTTTGCGCTCTCAATAACCTCACCTTTTCCTTCATAAGTCCCTGCTTCCAGATGGATGTGTAACATGCACTAACTCATGTCATGCAACCGGTAATAGTTGCACTTCTTTATTTCATTCTCCATATGCGTAGGTTGCAGCCGATCAATTAGTAAACCTCATTAATCCAGGCAGGAGGACTAGCGACTTTCTATCCATTCTTGCAAGTGTGGTGGGCAAATAGGACTACAAATGTCCGATGACGCGGTAATCTAGAGTCAAATACCCATGATATTCATTTAACGGGCAAAGGAACAATTTAGCTCGATCATTGTTGGCCGACTTTACCGCAGCAATATCTACAGCTTAAGCGAGCGCATTCAATGGCTAAGCTGAGCTCCTTTATGAGCGTTGATCGCTGTAATTTGCAAAGTAAGCAAAAGTTTGTTGTTTGTACTCTGATCCGCTTTGGTATGCACAGAAGTTTATTGATAAGCATTTTTGAGACTTCAGCGTTAAAAATGCCAGATAGCGTGTGCTCTCCAGCTTTTGATTATGAAACGCAACAGTGCCCTCCGGCAGTATGCCCCATCAGCTAAATGAGAAATCAAACGCTGGTCTGATTTCGGCATTTAGGGAATGCAAAGGGTAAGAACATGTCGGCGAAATTCTGATTTAAGTTGCTGCATGAATCAGGCACCCATTTAAGCGTCGTCCTCTGGACGGTGCGGCGTCGTCCTAGCATTGCTCAAACTTCGTTTAGACGAATGCAGAGTGATGCATAAACTATGCGCCATTGTCGCTAAGTGCACCATATTATATTTTTGATAAAAATGTAAATAACTGTCACAATTCATTCCGCCAAAAGTGTGGTGTATGTGCGCTTTATACTACTTGTGCATAGATAATTATTAGGACCTTTGCAGCAAATTACCAGTTTAGATGATTAACGAAAAATTGATTTGTTCGGGTGGTTGTTCATCTCCTCAAGTGCGACTATCATTGTCACGATTTTGTCACGAATTTAAGCACGTGAACACATAATTTGTAATGAACTAGCCAGACGTTTTTCCGAGTTACTATAGTGCTCCATGATGGATCTTGTATCCCCACCATGTTGTTCCAAAAACTGCAATCGTGTATACTTTTATTTAATAATGATTGCTCAGCCTTTAATTTTTCAGTGGCAGCACTCAACATTTGATACGCAGAGGCAATATATAATAAAGTAAACTTAAGTGCAATGGAAAAGTGGGTTACCGTGCCTAAGCACGTGTTTAGCAGGTGCTTGTGTAAGCATTTGTGTGATTGCGGGTTTGAAACCTTAGTACTGTTTATCTATTATTCGTGCGAATTCCAAAAATGCAGCAATAATTTTATGCGGTGATATCGGCACTCAAATTCGGTCCATCAAAGTACGTGCACTTTAAATCGAAAGAAATTCTCGTCAGCTGTATTGGAAAGACGCAAAATACCTAAAATAAACCTCTTTCGTTCATTTTGTGGTGCTTTTAGGGTTTCTAGCCAACATGTAAGAGCTGCGTTCTTTTTCGACTGCACCAGAACTTTTACTACAATAGACGGCATTATGTAAGATGGTTACTAAGTAAGAGCTGTTTGCATGGATAAATGCCAAAGTATAAAATAATATTTACTAAAGCGTCCCAGAGGGGAGCCTGCATTTGCAAAGCACTAAAATGGGCCAATATGGATTGCGGTTTTCATCCTCATTTGGAAGAACACGTGGTAATTCACGAGTGAAATACCCTTTCAGTCTTCTTCGAATTCGACGTCTTCTGCATACATGTCCTTTTCGTCACCCGAAATAAATTTTCCGCTGACATTTGCTTAGGATTAAGGATGGTGACAATTTCTTTTTGCGAGAAGCCCCCTCCCTGCTTATGGTAATAGCTTAGAGTTGACGCGGTTTTCCCTTCTGACCTTGTACTTCTCACTTCAATCAATATTTTTCGCCACTACGTTGCATCAAGCGTAATGAGGCGTAGCAGAACTTAGGACAACATCTTTTTTCTCGTCGAAATAACACCGGAATCGGAACCGAATGTGTACTTTGGTTCTCATCACCTTACAGTAAGGTGCCACATATTTGGCCAAGTTGAAGAGGCAGGGAACCAAATACATCCTAATGCCATGTCTCGAATTAAGTTAATCCTGTTTCTCTAAACAATAAGCATGGCACCACCATAGACCCTGCAACATGTTCCACTGATCGAGCTCCACACTGGATGATGGAAAAAGAATTCAATCATGATGACGCGAGACATGCTCACCAATGCCATTCAACGCTGGCCGCTGTATAGAACATTACTAAATATGCTATCGTATCCCAGTCCTGGTTCATTTTAGCAGTATGAGCCTTCCTTTTTCATCATATTATTCTTTTGAATTTAGTGCGCGTTCATAGGCTGAAGTGCAAATATAGCACAAAGACCAAATAGTGCTAACGCAGGTGAGAGCTCGACTTAGGGCGAGTTCCATGCCTAGATAGTGAGGTAACGGCGACCTCGCATTGCCACAAACAGATGTCCTTATTTGCTGAGGTGCCCATATTGGTAAGTGGGTACTGTCATTAAAATGGCAGCATTCCTTAACACGTGCTCTGAATGCAGCCTCATTTGCACAATACACGAATCGAAGAAACTGAATGCAGCACAATGACTGGTATCCCACAAACCCTTGATTTAAATATAAATAGTTGTCAGTCTAAGTTAATTTAACTGATCAGATGAACTGTTGACAAATTAAATTCATAGCATGCATAAGTTACTCCTGATTAAAGAGTGGACAATAACTCTGGACAAGAAAACAGTAGAGATGTCATTTCTCTTGACCTAAGAAATTTCGGTTGACTAATAACTACCGTACCATAAGTTTGCAGAGCATTTCTCTTCACGACAGTTCGGAGTTGGGCTTGTGGTGGGTAAATCAAAAAGCCGTTGTCATCAACTGGAAATAGGAGCAGCAAGACAGGTCAAAATGGGCTTTGTTGTGGCTGTTCTGATTCATCAGTCCGGCCTCGGCTTTTACGTACTTGTTCTCTGATTTCTCTCTTGGTGTGCTGATATGTAAAGCCATGATTACTTCAAATTCGTCATCTGTGTTGCCAGGTAACTAACAGTGTGGAACAGTGTTGAACGGGCAGCATCTTTTATCTAGCCATCTCGTTTCCATCTTTTTTTTCATTTTAATTTGTATAATCTGACAGCTGATGAGAAAATAAGATTTAGCTAGAGAAATGAAGGCAGTACTGAAGAGAGGTGTCAATGTGCCTCGTGAAAGGAAGAAGCAATGTCTAGTTTGGATGACTTTTTCTCACCCATTGGAGAAATTTCAGCATATTTTGTCAGTATCGGTTTCGCCACCTTGAAGGATCTCAATATTACATCTTCCATCCAACAATGCATTGATGTCTTGCTGCTATTGCTGCTTAAGTGAACTACAAACTTTAGCCCGACCTGAAAAATGCACGGCAACAAAGGCCATTCCCATTTGACTTTGCAAGACTGTACTGACCGGCTTTTCGTCAAGTTGTAGAGAGGATTCAAATATAAAGGCCGCCATTTATGCTTAGCTCTCCATCAGTCATACGCGAATTCAAATATTTTCTTCAATGACAGAAGAATAGTTTGACTTGATATATCGCAGATCGCTAACTTGTTTATAAACTGAAATCATTCGCTGGCATCTTCTCCACTGAAATCGATTGGTTCTGCTATTCTGCCAAGCAATAATGAATTCGGGGGCTTAGAAACAATGGTCATGGGTGGCCTGTTTCCTCTCTTCAGTTTGTGTTGTGACATATCCTAAAATTGCCAATGTTTCTTGTGGTAGTCACAAAGACCTACACAAAGACCCAAGGTTGCAACTCCAGCACCCTACCCTCGTGATTTTAATTAGATTCGTATTCCTTTCGCGCGAGTGCCAGTTACTTATCTAGAGGCGATCGCAGTAGAGGACATGTCATGTCCCTGCTTTCCACCTTAACTCATGGCATCATTCTCTGCTATCGAAAATATTAGTAGCCGATTTTGAATTGCAAAGCCTTAGATACGCTTGTTCACTTATTTGCAGCCCTGCTCCTCCTTGACTTACTTGGTTAGCTAATACCATCGACGATGGCTTAGTAAACCGTTTTTAAATCCAGCATATTGCAACACAATTTTTAGCTAATGGCATTAAATTTTGTGCACTTTGATTGCCACATGTTTTAAAGACAGGAAACTTAACTGATAGGAACCATTCAAACGAGATTTGCTTATATGCTTTGTGTTTAAAATACCAGATAGCGTGCGCTGTCTAGGTTATGAATACCAAACGCTCACCCTTTCTTCCCTATTACTAAAATAGCTCTCCACTCATAATCGCAGCAAATGAATGCTGGCCTTTTCGCCTGCGGTTCAATCCCGCCAGTCGTAGAGTCACAATATCGTTGACATAATTATCCACACTGAACTATTTGGGTGCATTTTCTAGTCGCATGCCCACACACATGCCTTGTTCACCATCCCGACATGCATGATTTGTATTGCAGTTCGTGGGCTCACTAAAAGGCCAGAGCATGGAAGTCATTCAAATTGATCACTTATTTGTTTGGATGAGATAAAGACTATGGCGATGGCTTCATTAGTTGTTAAGACGGTGCGTGATATGAAGTGCCACGGCTGTAAAGACGCACAACTGGGTAGGGAAGAAAGCGGATGATTGAAAATGAGGAGAATAATGTTAAGAGGAGAGTAAATAAGAACAAATGAATAATGTGATATATCAATCGCGTGCCGTGTATCTCCATCCTGTGTGTTCGGCATTTTTTGCATTTTTTATGCATTTGTGAAATTCTTTGCATTATTACCCTCTTATTGGGTTTTTCGATGTTTTGCATAAATATGCGCATTATTTTGCTGCCTTATTTCCCGCGAATAAGGTTCTTCAACCCGA
The DNA here is from genome assembly GCA_036345935.2 of Taenia hydatigena. Lineage (NCBI taxonomy): Eukaryota > Metazoa > Platyhelminthes > Cestoda > Cyclophyllidea > Taeniidae > Taenia > Taenia hydatigena. Next base: position 437,479 of record JADWOT020001247.1, on the reverse strand, counting down.
ATTTTAATTTTTATTTATGCCAAATCTAAGCATATATTATGTTTCTTTAACCTTTGTTTAGAGGAAATTGGAGGTTATTTTTATTCTTTTATTTTAGCACGTCTTCCTGATTCTCAATTGGTCATTTTGAATGCTTAATATGCTTCTTTTCTGCTCTAAAGGAAGACATATATCATTGCTCCTTTTATAATCTCACATATTTGTGGATGTTTTCGAATTTAAATAACCTCAGATAATGCATAATAAAGATCTTGCGCTTTATGGAACTGATTCCTAAATAAGTTTTGGTCTTGAATTCCACAAATACTTGTTTGTTTTGAAATAGATTACCATCTGATGGGGTCGCCGCCTTTTCTGACTAATTTTGAATATCCACTGGATTTCTCTTATGCGATTCTTGTACAAGCTTTGCTTTGCTTTGTAACGTTATGCAGATTTGTACTTCTGTGTTGACCCTCCTCATTGGCTCTTTAGAAGCCGCTGCATGTCATGGGTCAACAGACCACTACTTTAGTTTCATAGTAATAGGGCTTTAAATGCACGCAATTAAAAGAACCTGCCTATTTTCAAATGAGGCAGTGACATCAGAGGTCCAATCAATGTCTATTGAGAATGTCAATGCCATTGTCAGTGCATTTATTGTTCCTTTCCTCATTTTGATACCTACGTCTTTGGCCTAGCTGAATCAGTAAATAGGTAGTGGGTCTCGTCAATATTACCTGCATTAACCTCCACACTGCTGGCAGAGCCATCCAAGGCGGTGGTTTGCGTGACTGTGTGCGACTACTCCTTCTTGGCTTTTGGAGTTACGCTCATATGTATCACTTGTTCTTTGCTATTAAATATCTTTGGCCATTCCAAATTTAAGACTAGTGGAATCATCTCTACTTTTAAAGGCCGCCAATTGTTGCGGATTGCAAACATTGTGGCTTTAAAACAGACAAGTGAGGTCACCCTTGGCCTCCACATAATTCCTCTACCTAAACATAAAGCTGACACATCGCATACAATAAGCAAAGGCGGCAAACATGCATGCAAAGTCATTTTACTATCTGCTACCAGTAGAAGGCCTTGGCATTGTCTCAAAATTGCAGCGGTCCCACTAGCCCTACTTAACGGAACTTGAGGGTATTCAATCATTGGAAAATACTCGCAAAAATATAAAGCTTCACAACGCTACTTGTGGACTGAATACTTACTTTGTCAAAAGTAAATTCGTCTGATACGGGACTGTTGGGTTGCAGTTTGGTGGCACAGATGATGGGTGCACTTCAAAGCGCAGACTCTATTTGGTGTTCCAAATCAACTGTCAAATATGTAGTGAATTGCTAGGAAGTAAAAAAACACTGCTGCTCAGCCTCAAAATGGCTTTAAAGGTGCCTAGCGCTTAACTTGAAGGTGGTTAATGTGAGCTGGTATGAGGAGGAATGGTTGTGTTTGGGGGAGAAGACAAGATTCTTCAAATTACTTTGTACAAAGCCATATATGTGAAGAGGGCAGGAGAGTAAGAAGGCTGAATGCAGCTTGAATATACTCATGGTGTCTTTTACTTCGCCGGTTGGTCCAAAATGTCGATATGTTGCTGTACCTTTAAATCGGTGTGATGGCTAGTACCACCATCGAGCGACTTGACAGGATTGAATAATATGCTGAACAAATTGGTCAGATGAAATGGAGGTCATGGTAGGAAGTCATGTTGTTAAATGGCTTCTAATGATTCCAAAATGTCCATTGCACCCCACATGTGCAATGCAATGCATCTACATTGAGTTGTTCCATCAGCCAAGCACCCAACACATAACTGGACAACATGGTAAAAGTGCAGCCGAGACAGCATTTTGGTTGATTTAACGAAGCTAGCTAAGTCATAATTCGCCGTGGCTTAAGCACAGTGTAGTGAGTTATGCCCTTTAAAAACTATCCTCATTTTGCAGATGCGAATGTTTGTGGTGGGCAAAGAGAGCACATGTACTTCGGCATGTGAATAACTGAGGTAATAAAGGCAGTTGATGAAAGTGTGTGAATGAGTTAGTTCCCATTCAGTGACCTGTGCCTGTCGTACACGCGGCACAACCGAGTGTAAGCTACAAGGGATTAGTCTTTCCATCCTTGGCATTCATACTCCTAGAACTAATAAAGTGAATAGATAGAGCCATAATTTATTCGCAGTTCATAAAGCTCAGAGCAAAACCAGTTTACTTGTCTTACATCAAAAACCGATGAAAACTACCCTGCAAAGAGATTTGCGTTCACTTGTTGTCTCACATCTAATGAAGGCGATCAAACAGGCATTTCAGGTGCTCCCGTTTGAGTGGCCTACGCATCTAGAAAAATCTCATCACCACTACAAATTCGATTTGAAATCAGGTCACCAGTTTCGGTGAGGTCAACTCAACGAATGTGCATAAACACTTACTTGGACGAAGCTATTTATGCATAGCTTCATAATAATATGTCGCCATATTAGTTAGCAAGTTTAAACCAATCGAATTTATTAGGATCGGCCGATAGATCCCACTTCTTTGCATGATTACTACCTAGCATTCAAAGTATTTAAGGGAGCAATTTCGTCCACTAGCACTTGTCAGCCTTTTCTAGCTTCATCAGTGTGAATGCAGTAGCACGGTCATCATACTGCCGCTCTAAAATTTTACCGATTGAAATAAACTGGAATTGGAGTATTTTGAGACTTTTGTCAGCGACTTCCAACTGTGCTTCCCTTACATAAAATTAAGGCCTGGTTGAGCTTTTTACGCTTTAATTGCTTCAGTTCTTAGCTTATGCGCTTGAAACACTAACAATGACAATCTGTGTAGGTTCTCCTTGTATTTTAGAGATTCGATTTGGTTTTCTCAAGCCCCTACCCAGCTATCGCCAGCGATCTCTCTACAATTGCACATACTATTGTTGCAAGGGAATACGTGGGTCAAGTAGACGCTAAAAAATCTTGTTCTATCAAGTCTGATTGTTCGCCTCATGCATTTTTATCCTATTATGCAATTTTCCGCCATTCAGTAAAAGTGCCATTGTTCACATAGAGTTCCACAGACAGCAAAAAATTGATTAACAGTCCTCCTCAAGATGACGATATCCTCTGATGAATCAAATGAAAGCTATTACCTTCCTTTCAACAACAAGAAACCAGCCATTTAAGGTGGTCCCTTTCTTTGCCTGCTGAGGTGGCAAACTTCGTCATGGAAATTAAAATGCTTCCAACTGCACCATTTAATAAAGGGAAAGCTGTACTTACGATGCTAAAAAGGGTGCTATGACCTGATTTTGTGGTAATCGTAACCTAAAGTCCATCCTTAGTTAGTAAAAAGTGGGGTCCAGTGGAGCTGTATCTAATACCACCTTTATTAGGAGTCCAAATTTTAAGATCATGACGCTGTTATCTGACGGACAATTCAGTCATGTCGCAATTATTCACTGATCACGAATCGCGATTTTACAAGTTAGCGCAAAAAGCCATAAACAGGAGGAATGAAACGGTTTATACATTTTTGTCAAAATGTATTGGGTGTGATGTGAAATAACCGCTTGTGAAATAACGGCTGACTACGTGGTCTACTGGATAGGGCGTCTAACTGCAGATCAGAAAACTGCATGTTGGAGTCCTGCCGGAGCCGTAAAATCTTTCGTCTTCCCGCTGCTTGTAGTATCACCATGTCTGTCTAATAACAAATTGCAGCAAAAAGGATGAACGAGCTGCCTACTTTAACGTTAGAGGGAGGATCGGTAGATCTGACTAACGTTGGGAGATAAAATGTCATCATGCCTGGTGAGAGGCTAGAGTCCTCGACATCCACTTTATCAGGTCGATGCTCTAACCTAGCGACATGTCTCACCACCACCGACCATCTACCCCCATTTCCTCTTCACTCACTAACTACCAATTCCCTCCTACTCCTTCACCTTCATACTCACCCCTTATATTCACTTCTCATGTCCCCTCACTTTGCTTCTCCTACTCACTTTATTCACTCCTGTTGTCAACCCCTCTACTTCGGCCAGATACTATGCTTCGCGATAGTTGAAGTGTGATCAGTGGAATTGCGAAATGCATTGGTGAACAGGGAAGCACTAGGAGAATTATGTTTGGCTGTGTTCTTAGCTCGGAGGTTAGAGCACTTTTGAATCAGGTGAGTTGTGCCTACCTCATCGTCTCGGCTCTACCATGTCATGTTTCCTTTGCAGCTGTCCACTCTAGCGTCGTGCACTCGCACCACATCAAAACTGATGGTGCGAATGTGTGAATGCATGAGTGGGTGGCTCTTTTAATGCTATTATGTTTCTCTGCAAAAATTCGACGCATAGGGAAGCTGACATTTAGAACTTCCAGTTAAAATGAGGCCTAAGCCATGCATTTAGGGCTCAAAAGCACTCCTATTCTGAGCGGTTTTAGACTGTTGCAACACTGCTACAGTGCCTGTCAGAATACACATTTTAACTAATAAGCGGTGAGTGATCACGAATCCGTTGGTAATAAAAATGACAGCAGCAATTGAGGATAAAGCGTAGTCTGAATGAGCACAGCCCTAATAACTATTTTTCATTCCTACGTGGTCATTGCACTCAATACAAAGGCCTAAAGACTGGGGTCAAAACACAAACACCAGTCTTATAACCCTGACAGCTGAGATTGCATATCTCTTCCACGAATCTCTCGCTCAACCATGGTCATCCAAACCACATGACGCATGGTCCAAAAATTATACAGCGCATTGAATTTTAGCATTTATGGAAGTTTATTTCCGCATTCTAGGGTCAGCACTTTAGATGGAGTGCAGGAACTAGGCCCAAAGCACATCCCAGCGAGGATTGTGTGAAGTAAAATTAACTTACTCGTAGATGAGCCACAGTAGCCACGTTCGAGGCATGTGAGTTCATGCGGTAATTAGAAAATTGTTGTTTGCACCCTAATATGCAAACTGTTGAGTGGCATGAAATGGGACAAAATGAAATAAAATCGAAACTTCGCATCTAGTAAAACGAAGGATGCCCTTTGAAATGAACTTTGATATGCAGAAGGTGTTGAAAATGGCTGCAATAATTAGTACCTGTTAGAGTGCAAGAGATTATGAGATGGCTTGTTGCACTTCCACATAGAAGTGCAATGGATCCACTTAAATGAATTGGGCATTTGTAAATGTACCACCTGCAACACTTCTTTAAATGTCATATTCGACTGGCAATATAATCCATATGTCCTTTTGTACAACAATATACCCTCAGGCAAGTAGGCTGCGAGTAAAATGGCATCTTGTTTGCTAAAGGCCTATTGACAAATAAAACCGTTGCTTTAAATTGTTACATACGTTTCTAATGTTACTTCGAATGGGGGATGGAGCTATGAAAATAACCGAAATATATAATTCCTTCTAATCGGTTAGGCTTGATTATGAATTGCAAGCGTCCATAAGAATCGGATTGCTTATCACTGCATCGAAGAGCTGTGGAAGCATTTCAAGTGGAAGTCAGAAGATTGTGAGTAAAGCAGCTGGTAGAGACGTCTGTCCACCTGGGTTTCCTTATAAATGTCTCATTATGGGAGTGGAGAATTGACTTGTGGAAAGAATCCACCTCCATCCTGGATTAGCCTAGCAGAAATTGACCAGATTTGGGGCGTCAAGGTAGTCACTTATCTTCTAAGCTTTTTTAGGTGGTAAGTCAGTAATTTTACGTTGTAATCAATTGCATGCCTGAATTGCTAGCTATGCGTGCAATCGCTAGTAATATGACAACAGGCTAAATCAAACGTAATGAAAGTAGAAACAAAGCATAAGAGCAACTCATGTAAAGGTTTCCGGCGCCTATCGTTATCAGAGTAAGCCAGCGTGTATTGGCCGTGTGACCGAGGTGCAGAGGTCAAAAATTGGCGTCAGAGAGGCGTCAACGGATTGCTACGAAGTCGCGAAATCACCGTGATTACCTGATTTATCGTTGCCTACCCATTACAAAAGCGATGAACTAAAATAAGATCCTAAGATCCCTTATGCACAGTAAAAACTTAATGCAGCAATGGCATCCATGGCATTGTCTGTTTGCTGCTAAAGGATAACCACATGGTCTGAAGAAAACCGATCCTCAGATGCCATTTCTCTATTAAAGTTTGGCCCATTCGTCAGTCAAGTCTTCGAAGAGTGAATGAAATATTGCCATGTTAATTGATTGCATAGAGCTTCCAGGAGACAAATTAATCTGAGAACGGTATTTAAAATCCCTTGCTATCGATTACAAATTTTGGAAGCTCTCATGTATTTCGGCCTAAAACTTGAGAACACAGTAGTGTTATTTCAAAAGGGATGATCGCTATTTTAAAGATTAATGTAATTGTCGATTGCGGCTTCATCAACTGCATTGTACAAGGGATCGGCCGCATTTCTCACGTTTTAAAAAGCAAAATAAAGAAAGACTCACAAGACAGCCAGAGTTGACTGCTATTTAAAAACAACTGGCCCCGACTACCATGGAAGCAGCTGAACCAGAAGAAATTTTTCAAAAGGCAAAAGTACCAGTGGAATAATGCCAATAGAAAAAAATAAAACTAAATGATAAAAAATTGATAATGAAGGAAGCAAAAAAAGGAAAAAAAATTGGGATCTAAAATCACCCAAACCGAAGTAGCAAATTCAATGGTAGGGTGGACACAAAAGGATTCGAAGCAATAATATCGCTGCGCGCGTGCACACCAGCAAATGCGAGCAATTCACTAGAGTCACCCACATGTGTACTAACCCGCACCAACGTAGCACAACCTCCATGGTGCGACGCAGACCAGAAGCCGCCACGTGGCCCGGTCGCCAGCGTCTGCATGCCTTCATTGTTCACCCTTTCTTCCCTTCTACTAGCCAAAACAGCTTTCCACTGCATCATCACAGTAAATGCATGCTGGCATTCTTGTCTGCAATTCAAACCTGCCAATCCCAGGGTCACAATTACGTTGACACATTTATCCACACAGAACACTTTCGGTGCAATTTCTCGTCGCATGCCCACACGCATGCCTTGGTCGCCATGCAGATGTGCACGATTCGCATTGCAGTTGGTGGGCCCACTAAGAGGCTAAAGCATGGAAGCTTTCGGTATGCACCACCCATGTGTTTGAATGAGATGTGCGCCATGGCGATGGCTTCATTGGTTGTTAAGGCGATGCGTGATGGGAAGTGGCATGGATGTGAAGGCGCACAAATGGGTAGGCAAGGAGACGGAAGGATGAGGAGGAGGAGGAGGAGGAGGAGGAGGAGGAGTTGGGTAATGTTGGGTGGGGAGTAAATAAGGAAGGAGTAAAGTGTGCCAGCAACCGCCCGCCCGCGGGCTTTCCACTATGCTCCAGCACGCATGTACAAACCCACACTGACGTAGCCCTACCTCCATGGCTGGACGGACACCAGAGGTCTCTACGCCGCTGCGAGCTTTCCACCAGCGTCACCCACATGTGTACTAACCCGCACCAACGTAGCACAACCTCCATGGTGCGACGCAGACCAGAAGCCGCCACGTGACGCGGTCGCCAGCGTCTGCATACCTTCATTGCTCACCCTTTCTTCCCTTCTACTAGCCAAAACAGCTTTCCACTGCATCATCACAGCAAATGCATGCTGGCATTCTCGTCTGCAATTCAATTCTGCCAATCTCAGGGTCACAATTACGTTGACACATTTATCAACACTGAACTCTTGGCGATGTCGTGACTTATTGCTATTTTATAACGTAATATATGTAGATAACCAACATCCTTGTCCTCTCATCAAATGTCTAACGCGAAATTACTTCTCACGGAATACAATTTTACGGTTTTTCAAACGCTTATTTTGTGAAGCTGGGTTTTGGAAAGTTGGAGGCTTTGGGTTTTTTTACAGCTATTGCTCTGACTAGTCGCAAGTTATACCCTATTTCATCATTTAGTTGATTAACTGGTGAGAGGAGGAAGGGGCTTTGCATACTCTGACACTCTTTTTATCAGCGGTGCCACCCCTTTCCTACCGATCTTTTAGAATTCATTAAATCTGTAAATCGACCTCTCTTGATACCAAAGGGCCTACCATGCCACCGCCTGATCTCTAAAATCCAAAAGAGAAATATCAAGCCTGCAATTGACCCGTATCGACAATAATGTTGCTGGTTTTGGGTGAGCTGATGTAGAATTCGATTTAGAATGGTGTCTAGGATTCCGTCTCACGTTGCGACTGAAATTAAATCTAACGCGTTGATCGCTTACAATTGACAAGACACTTGGAACACTTGATGCAGTAATACTTGCACTTTTAGCATGCGCGTATCGCCTCACTGCTGCGTAATTGTGGGCCTGCCTCACTTTCAATAGGAACTGTTAATTACTTTGTATAATCTTTTCCGCTTATCCTCACGCTGCAATTGCTTTTCATCGTGAACATTTGGGGCCTAGTTACACATTAAAAGGCTTATTATGCATGAATTAAGTGGATAAATGTCTCTCGCTTTTATTATGCCATGTTGTGGGACACGATACGAGGAAATGAGTACCTAGAATGACATATAACACTGGTTAACGGTGTTTACTGTGAGCCTTAACTACAGTGAGCAAGAGCGATCACTTTTTTGATTTGAAGATGATGCAATACTTGCAAGGAATGGATAAGGCGCGTTTATTTTGTATCCTGTCTGAAAGCAAAAGAACGAAATGCAAATAAATAAAAATTTGTACGAAATATTGGCTAATACATATAATTAATGATAAATTTCCCCCCAAAATGCTCATACGACTTATTCGTTAAGGAATATACCAAACATCGCTCCAAAAACGAAAATAAAAATAGATACAAAATACGTCTGTAATTTTCAGGACATAAGTCAACTGTGGATTGCATTTTACGTTAATTGAAACAAGTCTTTATTTTTACTAGTTTAATCAGCATTCTTCAAGGTTAATAGCGTTAATTGCTTTCTGCCTCTCCGGAATATTTAATTCGTTGCTGCATTGCATTGTCATAGTCATGGCAAAGGTGCGCAATGTAATTTTGAGAACTCGTCTTAACTACTGAGGATTACTTGGTGAGCTGGCGTTGCGGCATAGGAATTCACAAGAATGCATCGCGTCTAACTGAAACATAGCTAGCTGAGCATGAGTTCGCCGGCGATTGATTCGGAATCAGGGTCGCTCCGTTGGCATTACTTCGCACATGACTCAGGTAAGAATAAATTGTAATTCATGGTTTCCTAACAAACCTCTCATGCCTAAGTTAACAACAGCTACTTAATACCTCGGCTTTAAGCCTTATTCCCAACATTTTATTTATTAGTGGGAAGTAAAGTTCCCTTACACGAATTACTGAACCGCCTACATCTGCGAGCTATGTTTAAAAGTGCTGGTCAATTCAAGTTATTCAATTGCTACCGGGTTGTAGTTGGAGGCCTTCGAGGCAAAGAAAAAATTACAGTACGCATGTGAAACAATGGCAAATTAACTCGAGTGTGCTGTGTTTTATGCCATTCCTACTTTGATTTGAAAGTGTTTCCAACAAGACCCTTACCGACGGTTTGCTATAACATTAAAAAGGCAAGGATCCTGTTAAACCACACCACTTTGTCTTGCGGCTGTAAAAAGAGTTTGATGTGGCGAAAATAACGGAAAGTGCAAACATCAGCTGCGCCATGCTTTTTACTCTAACCTAGAATTAACTAAGGTTCGGCAACAAAGGTTAGGTTGTTTCCCTTCCAAGTAGTTGCAGTTCAATTGTAAGACATTTGATGTTTGGGAATGGCCGCAGTGTAATGCCGATGATTTGATACGAAAACTTAGATAGCATAGGCACTCAGCTGTGACATATTTCCCTGGTTGTAATCTGCAATTATCTATTTTCGTACGCAGCTCCTTATTCCGTCCCTAGCAGCTATGATGTTCCTCGTGTTGCACGATAATATTTGGACACCGTCGATAGTCGAGGAAGCCTCAATGGTAAAGAGGCTGAGATGACACAAGCATATAAAACTGCACCATATTCTGTTCATTTCGGCCTAGAATCAATAAGATTCAAAACACAGCAGCCTACTCCATTCAGTAATTACTTGCAGCAGTTTTCGTATTTTGTCGCGAAAACCAGGCTTTGGTCGATGGTAAGAGCGCTTAAGTTGGTGCGAAAAGTGATAATGCGCGAATGCGCACACTCAAACAATCGAACTCCTCTGTGCGTGTTTCATTCCATGAACGTTTTTAGCAAGGGTCTCGAGCATAACGCTTTTGTTTCCTTTTGATCTTACGTTAATTCAAAACGAAATTTAACATATTGCTCCCTTCCGTAATTGTTTGCGGCATTTCTCCTGATAAGATCTGACACTTTTGTATGCGGGTTTGTGAGTAGCCAATTTTGCAAAAGAAAGTTGCGATAGCACATAAATCTGCAAATTCACTCTAGAAATGATCAGTATTAAGGCTCGATAGCAGATTCCCTGCTGCAATTGCTGGCGGTAGCACTCATTTTGCAATCCCACAATTCAGGTATGATCAAGGCGGCGAATTCAGGACCAGCAAGTGTACAGAGCTCCTTTCACTCTTATCCATGCTGTTCCAGAATTGACCAGAATCAAGAATTAGCTGCTCGTTCTTTTTTTAAAGAGATTGCAAAACTTTTCATTTTAAAATGTCTCTTTTGGCAAGGAAAGCTGGAAGATTACGGGCATAGATCGCGGTCACTCAGAAATGAGGTTCAGCAACTTACTTCATTCTGCAAGTCCTTGCAGCATTTCTCATTATAAAATCTATGTGTGAATTGTCTATATTTGTAAAGAATACTGAGAGAAAAGAGTGATAAAAGATGCGAAAGCAGGGCAAAATATGCGCGCCCATGCCAAAGCTAGAATGGTTCAGATTGGAACACTAACGATGCGGATGTGTGAGAATATGGTACAAAGGAAACAAGTTCGATTAGGGTAAAACGAGCAATGCGTTTTTAAGGAGAATAGTTTGCTTGACGGATTAAGAGCATAGTAAATGCTTGCTAAGCTGTTTTCTTCCCTTTTAGCAGTGGATTATGCAGATAATTTACTCTTTCCTTCTCTGCCTTTGCTTTCTCTCTCATCCGGTCCATGATCCATTTCGGTGCCATTCTCACCCCTTACCCTACTTGATGTCCGTTGTAAATCACACGGGAATGGGAAACTACGACCGGCCGCTTTGAGTGGGCCATTAATATTTCCGAATTTGTTCGCCTTTTACTTAGTCACATGGATGGATGAGTACCTGAGTGAATAGTTTAGGGATGGAAGGAAAAAATAAATAACACCGTGCCACAGCACTGTGTAGAGTTATCCCATGGAGTTTATTTCCAATCCTCTCTTCCCCTTCCTTACCCTCACTTATTTCATTTAGAAGGCTTCTCACCCCTCCACTTCTGCGTCAATCATTCTTTTGTCTCTTTTAGCTAAATATTCATGCTAATTTGCTACCACCTAAGAAATGCATTTACTGATAGTGCCTTTCGTAATGCGTAGCAAAAATTTGGGAATACATATCAAAAACTCACATCCGCTAGATTCGAATCAATCCTGGCGAGGTGGGTCATCGGATTCCCTAACTGACAGTATCTGCTTGACTTGGATGTCGACTTTCTCATTTCCAAGGGGATTTAAGTAATGCTTATGTCGTTCCCTCTTTGATATCGTTGTTAGACTCGAAGTTCCAAGGCGGAAGAGTGGGAGGTGCTGCAGCTCTCCTCTTGAGACTTCTGCATAGAAAAGTACTTCTGTCAACTAATTCATTACTTGTTACTTTCAATGCATCACTTTGATTAACGAGCGCCTTTATTTTATGTTGCTTGTGCAGATGCAGAACAGTGGCGACACAGGAGCCAAATCGTCCAAACCTAGCGTGACAGCTTTCGCCAGTTTCATGTGCCACATTCACTTCATTCTGAGATGAGAGAGAAAGCAGAAAAGCCACAGCAGAGAAGAAGCAATCAAATGTCGCCTACATGCGTTTGTAATCACCAGGTAAGCAGCTCAATATTCATATTTCACGCTAGAGGCACTGTAGCACGGTACACGAGACTAGGCTAAACTAGGTCTGACTGGATTATGCTGGATCGGAACAGAGCAGACCAGTCACCTCGGCTGAATTACAACAGGTTTGCATAAAATAGGAAAAGGAAGGTAGGCAGAACTGTCTGATCTATCGTGTATACCTCATTCTTAGAGTCGCTTCACACGTTATCATTAAAGTCAACATCAACACTTGAATTTTGCCCGCCTAATACAATCAACACATCTCCATGCCGTGCGACCTGAGGTCTTTTTTTCTCTTTATCGCAAATATTAAGGATGATGATGTCTTCGAAATGGGTTTAGAGGAGCTCTCCAGTCTATGTCTTCAGCCCCATGCCCAATTAAAAGCATCCTCGGAGAGTGTCCTTTACCTCCTCCTGCGTTCAATGGGCTCTCCACCATTATCTCCCACCGTATGCGTTCCACTTATTTAACTTAACTGAAAAAGGAGTGAACACTCCGTAATTTTCAGTTCCTTATTTTTATTTTTTTTGCTTCAGTTACCCGGGAACGTCCCGCTTCCATGCACCTCTTACTCTTCTCTCATCTTCCCTTCCTCCGAACTCATCATCAATTCTCTCCTGCACCATCTTCCTACCTCATCGGCTGCCAGCGCTCTCTTTGTAAGTTCCTCTTCATCTCTCCTCAGTTCTTACTTCCGATTATGGCATGATTAAATAAAGCAAAGATTCATAACTTAGATCAGGCTTGCACAGATTATACTAGAGCTGACCAAATCACGCTCTATCCAAAACTTTATCTTGTTTACGATTCCTTTCCTTCTATCCCTCCTATGTCCTACACCACGCCGCCTCCCACCCTCCACTTACCTCTTCGAGAGTGAAGGCGAGCGTATCGCTTCCACTTTGCAACTTGTAAACTGGCCAAACTTACCTGCTTATATCACTGCCTAATTCTTTTCCTTTCAGTAGAAAATGCCCCCACCTAGTCCTCTACAATAGCGAGTAAGAATGCAAGCTTCCAGCCCTTGATCGCCTTCTCCGTCTCCCCCATGTATCTGCACCTATCTGTCTGTTTGCCCAAGTTTGTGCGTGTCATTTCACACTTTCCTTTCCGCCCTGTTGAGGAGTCGCCTTAATTAATGTCGCGCAAAACAGGTAGAAGCGTGTGCGTGTGTGGGTGCGAAGGCGCACTCGTTTCATCCTCGCCTCCTAACTCATCCGTCCAGACGACCAACTAGGCAGTTCCACCCTTTAATTGCTCGTTTGTTGTTTAGCCAGCCGCTCATTTAATCTCAACTCCACCCTCCGCCAACACGATCTCACCCACACGCCCACCAATTCACTTCACTACATTCAATCGCTTTTTCCCTCCTCTGGCTCCCCTACCTCCTTTCTTTATTCAGACTGAAGTGGACACGGCACATAAAACTGGCAAATACTCTCGCGTCTGGTTGAGGCAATTCGTCTTCTGTGTCGCTTCCTTTTGGTGTTGCCTATGCGGGTCTGGAACAAAGGGTCCTTCAATCAGGGCGATGCGGCATAAGCCACAAGTAACGAATCAGATGGCAGATCTGATTTTTTAAGATTGCAGAAGTCGCGATCAAGGAGCTGTAGTGCCTCCTACTCTTCCTTTTTGGCATCTCGAGTCAGATAACAATATTGGAAGGAAAACGTCATAAGGAATAGGAACTAGGAAATCAAAATATTTTTACTACTAGGTTAAATTGTGGTGGCAGGATGTTCGCTTCAAGTATAACCAGCCAAGCTCTTTGACCCATAGGCGATGCCTCTGTGGTTCATGCTAACAGTGTTCTAGATCCTCTTTGCGTCATTTACAAAGGCAGCATTTGTTTTGACTTCTTTATTCTTCTACCCGTCCCTTCGACTACGCCAAATACGAAAAGGCTGTTTGTTTTGAGACATCTTTATTGTCTTTGACAAAGCGTTATAGGCGAGTGCATTAATAGGGAGCTGTAGGACAGCGTTTGCCGGTGTCTTCGGATTCACATTGTGTTCCTGCCTCTCATCCAAGAGGTATGTTTCAAGACGTATCAGCCTAGCTAGCTGGGTGGACGCCGGGCCATGCCGGTAGCCCTGACCCCTCCGTTCGCTGAGTTTTATTCCACCACAACACAGAAGAAAAGCCTACGAAATGAAGGCAATTAAAATTGACGTGTATATACTCATAGTATGAGCTCCATTGGATTTATTCTTGAGATGCATCCCACCTTGCGAATCAGAGTGCAGTGGAACATCGGAGTCTCGACAATTGATTCGCAAGGTGTAAACTTTCGCAAGAGTAATTCCAATAGAGTTCTCACAATGGGTTCACACACGTTAAATTTAAATTGCCTCCATCCTGAAGGCCCTCTTACAGCCTAACCATGTTTGACCACGGATGCGTCTGCGGGCTTTGGTGATTGCCGCATCTGACAAACTTATAAAGAAAAGCAGATATTTTGAATCAGCCATGAAGATAGAACTTGGAAAATGACTTGAGCGCGCGAATTGTAAAAGATCACCCACGTTAGGCTTACATACCGATTGGCAGATGACAACTGAGCATTCGTCGATGAGAATAACTAAGAGCGCTACTATTGCGTTGATGCATTCTCGACCTTTTCTGATGACCACAAGGATACCCTTGATTGCGGCTTACCCACACTCTTGAAGCACAAGTCCTACAGACTAAAAAGCTGTATCACGCCCGTCGCAAAACAACTTGAGGAGGTCTAGTCGAAGACCCGTTAATGAGAGATATAGTTGGCATTATACTCGGCTGCAACGCCACGCAATTGGTGCGGTCTGGCAGAAAATCCGATTTCAGATGTTTTCATGTTGAGGTGTATGCTGATGTAAGCTGAAAGCTAATGAAAGCCGGCTAAAACGCAATCGCCACATAAAGGAGTTGGACACTTTGGCTTTTCTTTTAAACATGTGAAAGCAAAGAAGTAGGGGTGTAATTATGCCATTGCAATGATACAGCACCGAATATCAACAATGCCATCTTCTGTAGAATTACGAGACCAAAGCATTAAAATTGCCTGGAATTTACTACCTGCTCCTAATGCATACCTATCACAGTAGGAATATGCAGCTTAAATCGCTACCAACGGCAACTTGTTCAAGATTGTTCTTCCATTTTCTCCTTTTTTACCGCTAGGATCAACATGGATAGAGTGCTAAGCTCGCTCTATTACCAATGCGAGTGCAAGTAACAAGAACATAAAGTGCAAAATCTACACTTTAGCAAAAAAGACTGTTTCAAGTCATTACAAATCCTTCTCGACAAGTCATTATGTCAAATTACTTAAGGTCAAGGTCATAAGGTACAAGGGGGGTGCCAGATTGCGTCCGAATCCCTGAATGGGTGATGTTTAGAACCGTCTGTAACTGGCCGACTTCAATTCGCCTCCTCAAATCTTACCTTAAATTTTACTCAATGTAAGCTTCAATTAGGCAACATGGCACCCTACAGTGGATGATTGGGATGGTTGTTCTGCAATTTGTGAGTTGTTTATAGCTGAACTTAATGCAGATGTGAACACTTATTCCGCCAGGGCAAAATTACTGCAGTGATGTCTGCTCATCCCACTGAGTTGAGTTGTACTCCAACCGTGAGTTTCGTCAAACACCGCTCTCCCGAAGAGTGTGAATATCGATTTGAATCACTGGGTTGGAAGAACGTCCTGCGCCAATATGCTGGGCCTTCTTTTAATCTCCATTTATGGGTCTTCTGAATGGGTTCTATTCCGTCTTTTGAGTGGTGTAGGCATAAAGGTGTTTGCAGTCAGAAGCCCACGAGGGTTTTCGTAAGCCAATTAGCGTAGTCAATCGCTAAACTTGCAAAAGGAGCACGTTTTGCTGGCCCAATGGTAATAACATGATTACTGTCATTAGTGGTTCGCCAACGAAGCAAAATGGATTGCATTGGTTCATGCGCATGGGTAATTGGCACCTGGAAGGCAAGCAATCAGTGTAGTATTTTATTTGTTGGAACTACTGGTTTCGGCCAAGGACACAGAGGTGGCCGTATTGCTCTAGCTGCCTATTTCCCTCTGTCCGTTGAATATATATATATTCCACCCTGGCATTCTGTCTTCATTTGCCTTCGAGGTAGCCTCGGGACGCTACTTTGGTGGCAGCAGGAAGCGAACCCGACTCTATGGGGTTTAGTCCCGATCTCCACCGTATATGGCATGTTGCAGCGGTGTGAAGGAAGCGCACGTGCTACGGATGGGCCAAGAGCGACGTCCTCCTCTGGCATCTGCCCCTTCTCCGTGTTCTACAAGAAAGCTATCAACAACCGAAGCGACACTAGCCATGGACCACCCGGAAAGTTTCGTTCCGAAGATTACCCCTAATATACTTGCTTAAGGAGATCGGCGTGCTAACGCCCCCCTACGGACATACTGCTGGTCGGCAGAACCACTTATTCTGAACTTTGTTTCCAAATCAAACGAAACTCGAAGTGCAATGCACTGCCATGAGGGATCACTGACGTTGGTGTCAATGTAGTGCTTTGTTTGTTTGTACTACCGGTTTCGGTCAAAGTCACAGAGGTGGCCGTATTGCCCTAGCTGCGTAATCTGGCCTTCGAGCCATGCCAGCAGCTTATTTCCCTCTGCCCGTTGAATATGTGTTCCACCCTGGCAGTCTGCCTTCTTTTGCCTTCGAGGGAGTCTCGGAACACTACAGTCAACATGTCGTGTTCGCCTTTTATATCAGATGGTTTAGATGTAATTGTATCCAAGCCGCGTTATTTTGGCAATGTTTATCCTCCAGAATTCTGCTCAGCCACATCTGGAGGCAATGTAATTGGCACATTGGAGGTAAAGATTTAGCCAACATTCAGTTTTTAACTCTCTATCCTTGTAAGATGTTATATCTTAGTACCTTACCAAAAGGCGAACAATGCGTTTGTCGCTTTGTTTGGTTATATTACGTTGCAAATCTGCACTGAAATTTTTAGTTGCTAGCATGGCCTAGAAGCCACTCCACTCAACGAAGGTACAATAACCATCCGAGTGATCGCAGTTGAGTCTAAAGACTAGACAAGAAACAGAAGTGCAAGTTTTATGCTGGATATTTTTTAATGAAATGTCACAAGCTAGTGACATTGTGTTTGATTAAATTGTAAACAAATAGTCAAGCCCCTTGCTGTCCACGGACAATATTTCTGCAGTTCGTGCAGGGATCACTACTACCACCATCCCCATCCCTGCTACTAAGCCGAACACTAGAAGGTTGAAATCTAGACGGTTCTTCCCTTTCCTGCTCTTCCATTCTTCCGCTCTTACTATCAGCATATGTTGAGGGCACATATAGAATAACAATACCCGGAAGTCTGTGCCGAGGATACATTTGCCTCCAAGGAGCAACCAAATGAGTTTTTATGTGGGTATTTGATTTCTCTCTGGGCAAATCACATGCTTTTAACAGCGGCCAGCCAATGCCATAACAAATGTAGCTACGTTTGTCGAGAAGCTGGAAGGACATAATTTCTTTGTTTCCAAGACAGGGTAAATGCCTCCTCTGAGCGATGCAGTCACTGGTGCGCCAAAAGTATTGGCGCTCTTTATCCATGAATCTTGTCGTCCATGAGGCGGAGAACTGCAATCCCATGACATCGAGTATGTGCGTGAATACGAACGCCTAAAAGGTTGCGGCTTCGGTGCGACTCTGAGTGTCACGAAATTAATTCCTTTCTCGTCCCTTTTCTCGGTCGTGGTTACAGCTGAGGTTTTGGGGATTTTGCCGCCTTGTAGGAGCTGCGGTAAGCGTTTGCCTTCTGCTTGCCAAAATTACATGTGCCTGATGGGTTGATCATCGCAAATGGGCCTAATGTCCATTCTCGAACGTGTTTTCCTTTTTCATTACAACTGACTAACTAATCTCCACTTCACCGTCATTCTCACTTCCCTTACAGACAAGGATTGCGATGCGGCAAGGGCAGTGACCGACACCTGACCATTGAACCAACAGATCTATGCCACCTTGCACGTCTTACTGCGGTATCATCATTAGGACTGTCAACTCGGGAGCGCTATCAATCTCCTCCACATCCCCGTCTCCCTATGCCGCATTGTTGGATGCACACACTCATCGCGCCTTTGGCTTCGTCTTTCCCACTGTGTGTCTCTTTGACCAAGTTCCTCATTTAATTGACGACTTGCTCACCAACTCTACTTTGTTTTTGATGGCGTGGATCTATGACGGCATTGGGAAGTGGCAGGTCAATGCTGCTACCGAATCGCTGATGACTCTTATTGCTCCTGAAATGGAGGGCACCAATGCCGATGGTTTCGCTGTCTCCACTGCTTCCTCGGTGTCTTTCGGTGTGGCTATGAATTTGGTGATGGGGCCCGCCAGTATGGTATCGGGAGTCCAGACACTTGTGGTGGTGGAGATAAGTGTGATTTCTGGGGACGGTGGGACTTGGAGCCCAGTTGGTTCATTTGCTCATTGTGTTGAAGAAGAGGAAGGGAAGAGATTTCGAAACGCCTGCTTTTCCCTGAACTGCAAGTCTTCTCCTTCCTATTACAAATGTTGTTCAAATTAAACTAGACCTTTATCTGGCCAAAATATATTATCTCCTTTTTAAGGCTTGCTGAATTACATTGAAGACTGCCCTTATTAGGGTGTTACTTGTGTGTGGCTTTCTACTTTTCATTGCTAATGCCATGCGCCCTGTATCAGTGTGGTGCTAAAGTTTCAAATTATTGAGACTGTTGCCTGATCGTTAAATACGAGCGATTGTAGTCTGCAATGAACTTGTGTTCAGACCACTCAGCGAGACGACCCGCATTGTATGGAATCACTGGTTCTAGACTAATCATTTTAAGTGCTGTTATTTCCGATTTTGCGTCGTGATCACTAACCAGCCTGTTCCTAGAAATTGCAAACTGCAGTTTGTTCACGGCATGCAACCAATCCTTCACCGTTGTCAAATGTCTAGCGGACTCGAATAGCTAAATTTCAGGAATGTTTTCCAGGTTACTACTTGAACTTTTATCCCTACCGAGTCACGAAAAACTGGATAGCATGCGTCCGTTTCGATGCGGTTCCTCTTGCTGTTCTCGCATCGATTTCCCGTATTCATCGGCTAAAATCAACTGAGGTGTAAATTGGTCCGTAGGTAAAAGCGAAAGAAAGCTTTTTGTCTAGTTTTAGCATGGTATTCGGTGAATGAGCGTCAGGTGGTAGTAAAACCTATCCCTTCTTACCAAATGATTCGATGAGTTTGATTTTGGTGAATTCAAGGCAGTTAAAGGGCAGTACACTTAAGCAGACCCTTAGCACTAAATAGAATAAAATTGCAAATCTTTTTTTGTCTGGACTTACTCTGGATCAACGCGTTAATAGCAGTAAACAGCGATGTGGGACGTGAGTGATGGTGCAACAGTTGATTTAGCTCCTCCTCAATAATTAAGCAGATGTGATGGACGTTGACTACATGACTGCTACTTCGATTCAGTTCACGAAAATTTTGATTCCATGATGGGAAATGGCCTGTGCTGTCACGACCACTAGACAAATAAACATTTCATTAACGGCTATCACTCAACCATCCACACACTGGTCAATTCATCGTTCTAAAACACTCGACACTCCATGCTTAAGAGGCAATGATTTATGTGCATTGGTGTGGGCGTGTGTGTGTGTGTGTGGTCGAATGTGGATGCAGTTATTCGCGGCGATTCGGTGACTTAGAGAATACCAACGAAGCTGATGTCTGAGATCTACCTAATCGGTAGAATTCGATATGGCTGGAAGGCGCTCGGAAGAGACTTCTTGAAAACAGTAAGGGTTAGTGAATCATTGCTGGATCACTTGCTCAATGGGAGGGCGACATGACATGCTAGAGTAATATACTTCCTCTCCTCGTTCTTCCATTTCCTTTCGTGATGTTTCTTCAAGCTCTTTTTGCTTAGCTCTAGTTATCGGTGTCGAAAATTGGCTGAAAAATATAACAGCACAGATAGTTCGAAGACTACAGTAGCATTGGAGAAACATTGACTGGGTGCTGCGTTTTTGTGCTTTAGTGACAAAGGCAAGAATCGTGCAAAGCTTATGCACTATTGAGAGGGGCTTG
This sequence comes from Taenia hydatigena, assembly GCA_036345935.2. Classification (NCBI taxonomy): domain Eukaryota; kingdom Metazoa; phylum Platyhelminthes; class Cestoda; order Cyclophyllidea; family Taeniidae; genus Taenia; species Taenia hydatigena. Next base: position 417,403 of record JADWOT020001247.1, on the reverse strand, counting down.
CATTGTGGACTGAAGTGTTGCAGTGATGATGATGTGCCATAAAATGGACTTGGCGCTTTCTTGATTTTGCAAAGCACCTCTGCAAAATTCCTACACAGTTGCCTATTTAGTTGGCTAATGATTGATAGTCGATTTGGTCTTATTAGTCGTTTGGCATTTCCGTGTGTATCTGGAGGCCCCGTAAGCAGGCATTTCTGGTCCTCTCGTGGTCCAATTTCGCCTATGTATCTCAGATGTCATCGCTTTATTGCTCATTAAATAACTTTGTTAAGGCTTTGCATTTGAGGCCAAATCCACTGAGCTATTTGGGTGTGAGGTGAAAGATGCTCTTTGCCATCGCGTTTCAAGGAAGAAGAGCCGCCTCCCCTTTAGTGCTAAGTGGGTTATTTTGACATGCAGTGAACGACACTCTTCAAAACGTGCCTCAAAGTGATGGATGGGGCAGGCATTCTTCACGAGTGATTGGACCCCTTAAAAGCTAATAAGATAAAATGCAAATTCACTGAAGTTGTGCAGCTTAATCTTGTCTTTTCTTTGCCCCTTTTGACTTGCTACTGCGTCACTTTGTATGGTTTGGTACCAAAAGAGTAACGCCTTCTAATCTGGCTTACAGTTTACGCAGCGGCTTTCGGTGCGGGCAAAAATTGTCATTTCTGGAATAGAAGTCTGGAAAACACCCTTAATGTTTAGAGCTGCCTGCGCTGTTGCTTTTCTGAAGTTCCCTTTGGAACTAACAGTGTTGTAGAATATGCTGCATATACCATTTTTGAGAGGTCCGTTCTAAATCAATGCCTGGTCATTGGGTCGACCATCTTAGTTCAACTTCTTTAACACGAACGAACTTATTTCAGCAGCTAACTGGGGTTTCGACTTACTTGTTTTGTCCTGTTAGAGTAAACGTATGCAAAACTATCTCTAGTTCCATAAGGTATTGTGTGTGAAGAAAATATTCTTCAGTTGTTATGAAACCGAGAAAGGAACCATTAAGTCCAGCTAACTATTCGGCTATTAATTCATGCGTTTCCCTTTATTCGCCTATTCATCGGCCCGTTTAATCATATAAGACAGAGAGAGTTGCTGGGAGATTTCAAACATATGTGAGATTTGTGAATGATTAAAGAAGGTCTGACTGGTATTGTTTACAGTTGAAGCAGGTGTATTTTCAACATTACATCAACCGACCTCAAGGAAAACTACAGCGGAGGCGCGGAGGGATATCCACTGCTGGGAGATCATGAGGCGACAGTGACGAAATGTGCGGCGGAATATGAGAAACTCGTGTCCTCTAGCGCAGCGCTGTAGGTTACGCGCATTGAGGTGCTGGTGCAGCTAGAGACACCCCATCGCAAGCACGCTGTTTCAACTGCAGCAACCAAGACTCCTCCGACATCTATGGAGGTGGAGTTCGCAGAAATGAAGTGGAGTCTCAACTGCACGCATGTTGATCCCACGGAGTTGGAGGCAAGGATGACTGAGTTGCAGGAACAGACTGCCGTCCCTTATTAGGCTACTTCCCTATCCATCCATTCCACATTTTTGTAGTCAATTGCACTTCATTCCATCCGCTTTTAACCTTTTCTTTACTCTGGCATTGATTACGGTGTCAAACGTCAACTCAACTGTTTTGCTTCATTTACCATGTAAGCCGTTAATCTGTGCGACCAATTTGTCTTGAATTTGCAACAATGCTTTTGAACACCTTACCCGTATTGAGGTCACCTCATTTAAGATTAGCCATGTGATTGACTCATTTGCGATGAATATTTGAGGCGAATATGAGCATGGTGTCTTCATTAGTCAAGCACATGCATGTTTGACGTGATACACAAGCAACTTGGGCGTAAAACTGCGACGCCCAATCGCGGAGTTCTGATCCCGAAGATCAGGACAACGGAGCAGACCTATTCTGGCCAAAGCTGTATATTCCTAAAAGCGGTTCAAAACCATCTCATAGACTGGCTGCAAGACGCCCAAGTTAGGAAGGATGCAAACGCATTGACAAACATCGTAAACCTAAAGAAGAATGAATTTATGAAGGTAGAAAAAATCATCGATAAATACCTGTGAAGGCGTATCACAGGACCAAAGACTACTCTGAATTACCTTCCACTCTACATTCCTTTGATTTGTGCACCTCAAAAATACAGAATCCCGGTTACTGTGATACATTCACCTGCGGACTCCGAACCAGTTAGTAGGAGCGCATATATACACACGGGCAATCAATCACCATAGTCCAAGGGCATGTAAACATAGCGTTTGCCTTCAAAAAGACTTGATCACCCATAATCAGTGGTAGCGTCCGCGAAGTGACACCGGTAAAATCCATTAACACACGAATGAATAAGCAAGCATGCCGATTGGACACACACGTGCCAGGTGACATTGGGAGGCAATAATGCATTGTTTGTGAAGATGAAAAGTCGAAAAAGAAATCATTGAAAAAGAAAATAGGATAAAAAAGTAGCCTGCGGATGGCAATAAAAGCATTTATTATTACACATGTAAATGCAAGAAGGTCATTTGCAGTGCACTACCGTAAGTTAAAAATTCATTTAATAAGTAATCTTGTTATATTGATTGTAGAGGGTTCCTCTGTAGTACTTTGTTTGCTGTAACTACCGGTTAAGGTCAAGGTCACAGAGGTGGCCGTACTGTCCTAGCTGCGTAAGCTGGCCTCCGGACCATGCCAGCAGCTCATTTCTATCTGTCCGTTGAATATGTATATTCTACCCTAGAATTCTGTCTTCTTTTGCCCTCAAGGGAGCCTCGGGACGCTACACCCTCCTATTCCTTCTTACCGCCCTTGTTACTAAAAGGCTGAGCATGCTTCGACGCCTTTATTATGGTTAGGCGAGAGGGTACAACGGGACCATGTAGGAGAGTTCAGGACGGGGATAATTCGCTCTCCTGGGAGTCAACGCGCCGCTTTGCAACCAGGATTATATTGTTGTCTTATCTCTGGCCTACAAGGCACAGTTAAATGACATAAGTATTGCATTGGTTTTACGGCTATTTGTATGCATACCTCTGCATGCACCACAGGCTTTGATTAAAGTTCACCTAATTAAATGCAATGCACAAAGCAAAACGCTCACTTTTATACGAATTATTTACACGTCTGCAATAAAGCTATTTTTAACTAGTTAATTTGAGATGTCATTCTTAGTGCTTTTAGCCAGTGCTAGGTCATTAGGGTTATTTGTTAAATTTAAGAGCCTAAAGATTGTGGATATAGAAATCCTTTATTTATTAGAACAGTTTTCTTAAACTCTTTATCTTACCTCATCCAGCATTTCAATCCAAAAGTCGACCTGAATGCATCTGTTTTAATGGACCGTAATTTGATAAATTTGGTGGCTCTATCGAATACGAAAATCTCGTGTTTCGTCCTTGCTACTACTTTATGCAATATTTAGGTAGGACGAATTGCGATCCATGAGTTGCGGTCATGATTTTTGTGTATTAATGCAGTAAATGCATGGGTTACATGCAGCAGTTTTCTTGAACTTTTATTCTCAAGTCTCAATAGACAGGGCCGTTGAGCCTGTTGTTACTCCAGTAGAGGTGCGTGTGCATGTTTGATAACTCGCACATCTGACGACACTGCGTTTGCGTGTGCTGGCACCACAGATCCGTCTCAAATGGTTTGTGCACTTGGTGTAGAGAAATAACTCGTCTACGTGATTTCGCCGAAATATTTTTGGTAGTGGATAGACCAAAACATCCGATTTGCAGTGCTCTTGCCGTTAATTCGGCGTCATCTGCTTCCACGAGGAAAGAATTTGTGAAATTCTACGTTTACTTATCAAACAATGCAAGAGCAAACTGTGAGTGGTGGACGTGCCTGTGTTTTGAGTTCGGCAATGTGCTTGTGTAAGGTTCTTTTATGCAGATTCCGATTTTATGTTGATCAATCCTGACCTGTTTCTTGGCTGCTTCTAAAGCATTAATGGATTGGGATTTCGGACGATTCTACGTTTCTTTGTAAATTGGGTTTAGCTACCCAGGTACCTCTTTGATTTTGCTCTTCATGCTTTATTAACCATTTATCCTTAACCGACTTTAACTCTCACGGTCCTACAGGCGACAAGCTCAATGCGTCAAGGGCAATGACCGATGCCTTACCGTTGAATCAGCATGGTAATGCTGCGATACTGTCACGAAGATCATCAATGCGAGATCGCCGGCGACCATCCTGACAGCCTCGCCTCCGTCTGCCGCAGTGCCGTACTCGGCACTCGTGTAAACAGCCGCGTTAATGGCTGCGTATCTCGCTGTGCGATGGCACATTCAATCCGCAAACTTGCTGCCCTGTGTACCGCCTCTGTTTTGGGTAGCGCAGGTCCAAAACGCTGTTGATGTGCGGTCCATCAAGACTGGCATCGAATCGATTATGATCCCTCCTGCACCTGGAAGTGAGTGTACTACAGCTGACGGTACTGCTGCCACCGCTGGTGCCGAAGTTCTTCGGTGTGATATTGGGAGCCCAGACAATGGAAGTTGCGGAGCCAAGTGGGCTCTGCAGATGGTGAGACCTGACGCACAGGCGGCTGTCCCTCCCTATTGATGCCTTGCAGAAGGGAGGGGGATAGGAGTGTGAGACTCCTAGTTTATTCAAAGTGCAGGTTCCCTTTTTCCACTACGTTAATTGAATTAAATTCGACATTTGCATCTAATTCCTAGTTATTTTAAGCTTGCTTGAACATTAACTTTCTTTTTATCAACTTGGCCTAAGATTGTTTAGGATTCTTACCAGTTGACTATCTCTTTGATGGAATCTGAGGGTTCCCTTTGTCAATGCTACGTGCCTTAGAATTCTGTAAGGTGTACGAAAGACCACTTCCCAGATAACTGGCTTTTGTGTTGGTGATCCTTATTTATTAAGATCTCCAAATATTGGAAATGCTGTCCAAACTTTGGGGATGCGATACCAGATGATTTGGTGAAAACTCTTGCCATTCAGTCGGTTGTCTTGGCTTTCCATTTGTCGGCAAAATTTCGTTTGAGTAGCAGTCGTTGTAATTTTGTATCATAGTTACGATATTGCCCGTATTACTGGACATTACTGAATGAAAGTTGTCCACGATATGCGGACTATCCTTTCATGTTGACTCATTCAAGTCCAAAAATATTTAGCCGTATTTTTGCATGAGATGTTATCAAATCGCAGGGGGCCGGAGGGCCGAAGGTGTTCATTGCACTTGTCAATTGTTGGGCTTTTGAAACGTGTAGAGGCGACGATTTGGTACACTCTTCTGTTTCATTGTATTGAATCCGTGTGCTCATTGGCTGAAATTGCTGAAATTTGAACTTGTCTATTTTATGTATAGAGCTTGCCTCGGTTCTAAGGCCAAAGCAGAGGCCTGTTTTTTGTCAGGCTTCTTGTCCAGTGCAGTTGGTTGTAAAACGCATCACATAATCGAATGCTCTAATCAGTCCGACCATTGCAATGTTGGATTACCCAAAAACATCACACTCAGAGCTACTTTCTGGTTTGCATGGCAATGAATTAAGGGTCCCTTTTGGTCGATGTCACTCAAGAATGATTTCGCAAGAGCATTCAACAGCGATGTCGAACGTGGTGATGATGTGACAACTGGTTCACTCCTGTAACAACTTGGAGGGAGCTGTTGTGGCGGACATTGAGGAAATGAGTTCCACATAAAGGGCATAAAATGACAGCGACATGGGAACCCTATCGTCTCTTCCAGAACCGTCTGTTTGCAATTCACATCACAGTTTTCAGACACGCTTGCTCCATGTCTAAAGAACTGCATTTATGGTGCATGATGGACCGTGGACACAATTGGTATTGGCGAATCGTTGGCTTACAGAGGGCCGAGATCAATGCACTCAATGGAGCTTGCTGCAAAAGGTGTTCAGGAGGAACTTTGAAACAGTAAAGCCTAATCGACTGGTCTACTGCAAGAGCCGTGTTTAAAAGTCAGCATAAGGCCCCATTTTTCATGATTGCAATACTTGTGGGAGACCGTCATGCCGCACTTAAGGATGTGCCGTCCTCGTTCTTATTACCCTCATCCATTTGGTAATTTTATTCAAGCGTACCAGTTCTTGGTGTGCGACAACCGGCTGAGGAATATAATGGAGGAGACGGTTCAAGTATTAGAGTGGGATAAAAGAAGTGAGGTCTAAGTGCTGTATTGCTTGCTTTTGAAGACATGGTCGGAGTTCATACCAAGCTTAAATGAATATTGGACCTTTGGAAAGACTTCTTTGTGACTGTTTAATGTTTTTTGTGGAGAAAGTTGCGTGAGCGTTTCTGCTTCATAAGCGCTGTGGTGATGGCTATTAGTTGAAAAGTGGCGGTGGTGTTAACGGTGGTGCCAAACAAAGTCATTCACTGTTTCATGGGGTGACTGTGTGAGTGTGAGACGGTAAATTTTTTTACACAGCTACTTCTATCTGGCGATTGACATGTCGTCAGTTCGGTCCTCTTTATTGTTTGGCATTTCTGCTCCTCTTCAGTGACTCCCAGGCATGGGTGCTTGGGAGGTAATCCGACGAAGACCCTGTGCAACCGAGGATTGTGTCGGCAGACGTTTCGGCCTCTCTCCACAAGGTAAGTTCGCCTATATCTGTCTCACATCAAATAACTTCGATAAGACTTTGCATTTGAAATGAATTTTATTGAATTATTTATCGTGGGATCGTGGGCATGCTTTGTCATCACGTCTCAAGCAAGGAAATGCACCATGCCCTGTCGCCAAGTGAATTGCTTTGGCCAACGACGGAGGTGTTCAACAAAGTAGTTGTAAAATGAAATGTAGTCACTTGAACATCATTTTGCTTTGCTGTAATTGCTATTGGATACATATCCGTCAACTGAAGACTTCATAAGGTTACCTAATTGTACACTCTGTCACGATAATAGCTGAAGTGGATATTCTTTAAGATCGAGTTCCTTCACATCAAAGAGGTTAGTATAAAGTGAAACGAGTTGTGGAACAATCTGTTCGTCTCTGGCTGTGTTGTCTTGTTACTGCGTCATTTCGAATGATTTGATACTGAATGTGAACGCCATATGATCCCGCTGCCGAAACGCATGGGTTCAGTTTCATTGCGCTGGTTTTCGGCATAGACTGAAATTGCGTTTTAAGTGTTTAAATTTCTCTATCTTTTTGCTTTCTTAAGACCCTTTTTAAAATCAACTTTATTGCGGAACATGCTATGAAGTTGTCTGCCAAATCTATGCTATATTAATTACATTGCCAAATCAATAAGTAGTTCTCGAATGCGTGTTCACCTTCTCTTATCACGGGTGCTTTTCTCAGACGCAGATGTCCTGCAGTCAATAGGCCTGTTAACCAAAGGTTCCGTCTTCTAGCGTTGATGCGAGGGTCTCGTCGGTGGTGAACACCGGGATAACGGTGCATGACCTCTCCACCCGTCTGGAATCATCTGTAGGAATGAAAAGAGAGGTGGTAGAGGAGTTAGCAAACGGAAACTAGTGTGAATACTGGCATCGCTCCGATGGATGCGCCCTCCCTCCCTCCCCTCCACTGCTACATTTCCTGGCCAGGTTCATTTTTTTTCTTGTGAGTCACCTGTATATTTTGCCCCTCACTATTGCTTTAAACAATATCTGAAATGTTTACTTAGACTTCACTTATTTCGGGAGCTAATTTGAACTTGTGTAGTGCGCAGAGTGGAGTTGCACGATCTGTCTGTTTCATCTTGATTCCTTGAGAGGCGATAAGGCGTTATTATTGCCAAACGTGACCCTCACTTCTTTCCTGCCAAATTTCTAAAAACAACTGGGAATTACCTCAGTCCAGACCTCACTTGACCTACTGATCATGATGCAGGAATTCCGAATGAGGTAGCTGTAATGAAGCGGATGGTTATTTATTGTCTCTTGTCAGCCCTTGCGGATTTGGTTGCTGATAGCAGGCGTCCTTCCACATGTGACCCGTCGGTTCACTGAGAAGTACTAGCAATTTTTTACCTTCTCAGCCATGCAACCTTGGGTTACTGCGACTTTAGGGAAGATAGAAGGCGTTGCGCCTTTGCCTAGAACGAAGTAAGCGCTAAAGTTGTTCATAGTTTGTGGAAAAATTGGAGAAGAGGTTCCATAGATTTAGCGAAGCGCAATTTAGTAAGTCAGGGTTGGATAATGGTGTATCATTGCAAATTGTCAAATGTAAATGATTTAGCATGGATTTTAAAGTCAACTGCTCATGGCTAGGAGAAGGAAATGTCTTCGTCCAAACGATTTTTGAATGCATCGAATTCTATCAACTACTTCAGGCTAATAATTGTCAAGTCTTGCTGCGCTCATAGTTTCTGCAATGCCTGCTCCCTGAATGGTAGAGATCCACTGGCCGATTCAATCAAGTGCTGCTATCGCGTGCGTTATTTTGGTCAGATCAGCGATTTTTAAATTGGATTTGGGTCTGTTAGTCCTAGTGATTTTGGTTCCATCAAGGTTTAATAAAATTTGGGGCTATCCCCTTTGCTTATGCTATTAGCTTTTCATTTGTTGACGAGAAATGAATGTATGTCGGATTGTCGGGCTAACCATTCAGTGGCATTCGAGTTGTTCCAGATGAATAAGAAGTAATGGTTGAGGTTGCTTGCTGTCAATGTGGTGTGACTGAACTGGAGTGCTTTTTTGCGTTCATTGGGCTACAGCCTCGGCCGCAGGGGATGAAATGAAGACTCTTGCATCCGATTCTCGACCGTTTATTATCGAAGTGAGGATGTCTGGTTGGCCCATGCCTTGAGTTCAGCAAAGTGTCTATGTAATGAGCATTGTACCAAAATGTCTACTCCTCCAGGACGTTTAATTTTCAAATTCTGGTTAATTTTGGATTAATTTGGATTAAAAGAACGGAACTTTATACTCTTGATGCCTCCAATTTCTTTGCAAAAACATTATCTTTTTACCTCGGCCATACCTGAGTTGCAGAACTATAAAACGTGAACCGTCACAAGCAATTACAAAGGGAAGTAGGGCATTAAGATTTAATTCTGGTTATTTTTAAATCGAATGGGAGAGGGAAGCGTGCTGTTCTACGTCCTTACTGGAAGCCATTATAGAATGAAACATGCACCTAACTTTCAATTTAGATTGATTCTAATCGCAGGGTAATGGGATTGCCAGTTGCTTATTCAATGTCAAATGATCTTGTCTAAGGTCAGTCAGTTTGAATACTAACGGTCGCGGTTTGAAAGCAATTAAGAGCGACTACTTAAAGAAAAGGGTTAATTTAATTGCGCTGGATATCGGTACCTACGAAATCAATCCATTTTTAGACTTTCCAGAATTTACACGGAATTGCAGTTGCATTAAATGGAGAAATGGCGCACAGAATTGTAGAGATCATGCCAGTGATCCGAAATGCAGTTCGCTAACAATCGCTAATTAATTATTTATTACTAATTAGTATCATCAGACTTTTGTGAATCTAAGGTGGTACGGATGTTTGTAGCCTACGAACTTATGTCAAAACAGGTGACGCCAGCTTCGATATGTGCAGCCATTATTTCTAATGTGACTACTGCCTCCTAATTGCCTGTCACAATTGCAATTAAAGCCAAATACAATTCACTTTACTGCAAAGATGGGAACGCTCCTGTGATAAGCGTTCAAAGAAAGCAAGTTAACGATCCCTTGTTTAAGAGGCAATTTTAAGTCATGTGGCTTGCAATTTATGGTTTAAATGGTCGAATTATCCACTATTAGTTATATATTTAAAATATCAGATCTCGTCCAAAGTCATCGGCAAATTCAAGCTTTCCTAGAAAAGATTATCACTGATTTTAAATTCTATAGGCATAATACAATCAAGAAAATGTTCCACTATTCGTCACAAACTTGCCAAGTCAGTGTTTCGTTGTACATTAGTTCGAATCCTGTTAATGCAATTATTTGCTTGAATACAAACGTAGCAGAATTTAAATTTTGCATTTGAATCGTCAGCATTAGTGACTTCAAATTTTCTTGGTTATGGCAAAGTGTCTGCACGTTGAGTAGGTTTAACAGCCATCTCAACTATTAACTCACCAAGGATCAGACAAATGCGAAGAAAAAATCCCTTCCTCTGCTCGATGTCATTTTTACCACGAGAGAAGTCCGATACTTACTTAGTGAGAAGGAAACCTAATTACAATCTTTAAAGACTATTCAGAATCTTGGATTGTAAGAGGATCACACGTCCTTTCCGCACATTTCTCTAGTACCATATTTGCGAACCTTATATCCTGGCACCAGTTTATGCATGCCTGCATGCGCAATAGACTGTGAGCATGTATCTAGAAATTGGGGTAGAGGAAGCTATGTTGTTGCTTTTCGAGACAAGTGCTTTCGCAGCCTGGAGCACGCGCCAGCTAATATTTGATTGAGAATGGATATTACATGGTTCTGGTGATTGTCTTTCTAGAGCATGCATGCCAGGCAGCCCTGCGCAGCTACATATCATTATTTTTGTGAGGCCAGAATGCAGCCTTCTGCTACGTCCTATAGCTATTTGTTCTCTTCCAGTTCAAGGGGTTGATAGGCTACAGCTTCTTCCAGAACCACGACATCTCTCATATGTCGCAATGCAATATTTCTACAAAAGCTTGTAAATATAGCATTTAGGTTGTCTAATGTTCAGCGGAAAATTCTCTTACAGAATGCGTGTAAGACACCCCTATCCGTCTAATCCTATGTGCATGACTTTTAAGATGCACTTCATCACCAGCGTTTAAGCAGCCTGCAGAAAAGTGTCCCAGCGTCACTTGCTTTGCTTCTGCTTTAAGATTCGACTCATGATTATTGGCATTTTGTTGGGTGGGAAATATTAGCGATGAAGACGATCGGTTGAAACGCGGAAGAAATGGACTACCTAATAGCCAGTATGTACTTTTTGAACAACTGTTTTTACTAATTGAACTCAGTAGTAATTTATTTCGAAAAAAGGAATGTCAGTTGAGTTTAAAAATTGAAGCTGATAAAGGCCATCCAGAGGTGTCAAACAAGTGCAGTGGTTGCAAAAATGTCCATTATGTACTACTACTCATCCTAAATGATAACTGTCGTTAAGATCTTTTGCAGTAGGGGTTGAAGCACACTTATGCCCTGCATTTTAATTGACCACTACCTTATAAAGGCTGTTGATGGTGGTACAGGTGAACACAGATGCCAACGCAGTGTCAAAGCTTGCGTTATTAAAGCACGCAGCACCGTTCATTTTGTATGAGTTCATATGAAGGTGCCGTATCGCAGGAAGGTAAAACGATTGGCGTGGGACTCTTTTCCCAATTTTCTGGACTTGTGGGCTGTGATGACCCGAATGCATGCATAACACATGCAGAAGAAAGCGTTAACATATGGATGTTTGAAATTTGCATTATTTTGAGTAAAAAGCAGCTCAATAAGCTGTACGGACAACAGAGCGAATATGAATTTGTGCTGCCACTCTAACAATGACATTTGAATCATCCGAACCATACACTCTGACTGGCTCAGTGCCAATTATCCTGCCTCGATCGATGACACAGAACACCACTAAAATAATCACTCTTCTTCCCTTCCCAATGAATTCAACACCTAATGGTTAATAGAGGATAATGCATTGTAGTGAGGGTATCAAGACCTAACAACTACTTACCATAAATAAAAATACAGAGAGGTGTATGCGTAAAAGATTCTTAACGAAAGGCTAGGTTGTAGGCTTATATGCATTATGGTTTTCAGTCAGCGACTTTGCAACCCGCTTTTTGGGATCTGAAGAGTATTGCGACTTCTCTGTATCTAAACGCCCTAATTCAGACATTGTACACCTATTATGAGCCACTGAAACAATGATAAGTCTATTAACAGCAACACAATATAAGGCATCACCCTCAGCTTAACAAGCTAGTAGGAGGATGTCATTTTAAGCCAAAGAAGTTTAATGAAAAAGAAGGGAGACAAACTGCCATCTTCTTAGAGAATACATCTACCTCTCTCATTGACTTTCTAAATCACTCTTATCGATGTTGATTAAGGCAATGAATAGATCAGTGAATTTTGTGAAATTCTGGTAAACGGTGGGCCAACCTACTCCTCGCCAATTAAAGGTAGCGATTTTTTGCCAAGGATGGCAAAGAAGGGATGCGAATAGCCTGCTACGCATTTGTGCGAAATGGCGGGTTGAATAGAAGAAGTGAGCAGGTTTAAATGAGCTAGTGACTGCAAGTAAACAAGGACTTCATCTTCCTGGGTCCATCGAAACAATGAGAATCTTGTAGTGCGATTTGCTTCGTTGGTAAAAATCCATCTATTTATACGAAGAAGAGGACTTGGGAGAATAGTGGCGATGGGTCCGCATCAAGTGTACACATGAACTTTTCTTAGGAGCAAAGTCTATTGCTTTGCCAAGACAGAAACAATCCAGTGTTATAATTAGGCAGTCCTTTAATGCCCGACCGAGTTACCTCTGTCAGTACCCCCTTTATTTCGAATGGGTGGACAATTCTGCTAATTTCGCTGAATAGCGAATCTCCTGTGGCCTATTCTGCGAAAATGCAGCTAGAAACCTCTTATGGTCGCTGCGACAATAGAGGGCCTCGCCCAACAGAACCTCACGAGAGCGGTACCATAGAGGGCCGACCCACAGCATTTTGAGATCAGTCTTTTAGATAAATGCTTTAGGGCATTTCAAGGAAAGCAGATTCTAACTCATGAGTCGACGCGTGAAGTCAAAGTCAGCCACGTTCACAACATCAACCAGCACGTTTTGGGGTTTAAATCATGGTGGATAATGCGCCCCACTTGGTAATACCCAAGAGCCTTCTGAATTTAGTACACGAATGACTAAGTGCAAAATCCGCAAAAGTAAAATCCTAATTTAACAGTTCCTAGGGGCTATCCAGTGTTTTTTATAATTAGGATCCAAATGCAGACTGAGACTCACAATTAAATATCCAAAAACTAGATATATATTTGGCCATCGCATAGAATAACGTGTTCTTGACCATAAAAGGTCATAGGTCTTTGGGATTTACGTCACAACGTTGGGGTGTTCGGGATCTTCTAGAAGCGCGATTTCCCTGAGAACAGTTGAGGTACACCTTGGTCAGAATGCTCAAACCTCATGCCCCGACTTTCGATCGGGACACTCGTAAACAACCCCGTACGTGCCTAGAAAGTTAAAGTAACTTTTTCTTGAGCCTCCTTATATTTTTCCGAGTTGTGGAATGCTGGACAGCTCAAAACCTGACATCACCGTAAAACGGAATAACTACAGCCTTAGCACTAGCTAACCTCTAGTGATATCCGCACACTTAGTAAATGATCCATTGGCGAAGAAAACATCGTTGAAAGGACATCTCATGCTCTTGTAAAGATATAGAAAATGCGGGATTGGTAGCCGTCTAAAAGCGCAAATAAGTGATTTTACTTCCGCTTTTCCTTTACCAACACATAAAAGTGTGGACGCAAGACTGCCAAATCCGTTTTACCAATAGGCAGCACTGTGAATTTGCACTGCTCACACAAGTGATGCATTCCTGAGTTCTTCATAGAGACCAATAAAGCTACCAATAGAACAAAACTTGCTCTTAAACTGAGAGTGGCGACCAAGTCCCATCTTGAACCCAAACACATTTGAGAACCTCTTTGTTTGTTCTTCTACGACAATTCTTCTCACACCTCTTTTTTACTGATTGCTTATTGCATACTGGTACTTGGGCATGAACCCAGCATGAAACCACATTTCTACTGCCTTACACGCATTTAAAGGATCAGCCGATTCATCCCTTAATTTTTATAGAGCGTGATCACATCGTGAAATGTACTGTTTTTCGGGCTTACTGCATATTGGAATAAGTAGTGGTACGCAATCCCAACTAGCTGAATGCATGTTGAATCCAGCCAGAAAACATCAGCAAGGTCGCATGAACATCGTTGGATGCAAATAGGGCACCGATTGCCTTTCGTAGCAAAACTAGTTATGAGACTTCAAGCTAAGACTACTCATAGAATAAATAATGACTTTTTAGTGGTTTTCGTCAATTCAAACAATAAAATCTCTTATAAAAGAGGTCAGTTCGTCTACAGTGAGGATGTTCACTCTCAACACAGTTAGCATGTTCGATGAGCCACTTTTCGTTATGGGATCAAGCAGATCATTAAACCATTAGCTAATTTAGGATGTGCTTTAAATCAGCGCTAAAATTAGCGAGAGACGGGACTTAAGATAGCAGCTGCAGAGGCACTATTCAATGCATTCGTAGCTAAGGCATGGTTCAAGTACTAACTAGAATTGAAGGCAATTGTACAGCCCGATACAGTTCGCGCTTATCAAGCAGAGGTCACCACTTTCCCATATGGATCCATTCTTTGCAACGGTAGTGCGGTAGCGCCGACATTTTCGTAGGTATGAATTACTTCTACTTCCAATGGCGTCTGCTGCATTGGTAGTGGCAGTGTTTGCGGTAGATGCCTTAGGAAGCAGACATGCCAGGTGGCGAAGGGCGAGGAGGAGAGGTGGTGATCATCACATTGACCGTAGTTCTAACAGCGGTAACGATACCAATATACGGTGGTCAGAATTTGGGATTTTAAGTCTTAAGACTCAAGTTCGACTCTCGAGGGGACATCATGAGGTCACACATATAGTATTAGAGTGGATTAACGATGACAGTTGTCCCAATGCTCCTTTGGATACGTCGCTTAGTCGTTTGCACTGACATTGCTGCTTAGACTTGCATAAAACAGCCTCTGCTGACGCGGAATAGTGCACATTGAATTGTGTGATGAATAACCAAATTTTTCACTTTCCTCTTCCTACGTGATGTGCGCGCGAAGTAGTAAGCAAGCCATCAACTGAATAAGCGCATATCAGTTTCGGGAATTAGAACTTGTTTCTTGCCAATTGCGATGAAGGTTCAATCAAGCAATATCCAACTCAGGCGAGATATTGATTATTCTAGAACTCATGGAAGATAAGTAGATAAGCAATTTAAAATAGAAATGTGGCCATATCGGCCAGTAGATTTAGAGTAAAACGACGAGGTCTGTATACTTCCACACCAGCTATTCTAGCTTAGTTACCTCGTTTAGCCTCTGTCTCTACCCCCACTTACTGGCTAAATAAATCAGAAAAGATCGAAAGAGCGAACGGGTAAGTAAGTGCATTTGTGGCTATGCAAGCCATCCTTTTAGCAAAAGCTACCGATACTAAATGCAATAATTGAAAAGAAAAACATAAGTTAAAACGGAAAGCGGAAACGTGATATACTCACCGCAATAAAGTAAAAACTCGAACGGTAGGAATATAGTCAATTAAAACAACAGGAGTAGGATGACAAAGCTGCGTCTATGAGTCCGTATTTGTCCTCGCGAAATTCATCAGTCAAATGACAGTCACTGCAGTTGAACTATACCGAAAGGAAGCCTTAAAATATCAACATTTATTATTGCTCATACCGTAGAAAAGTAGACCATTCTAGATCATTGTCTATATTTGTCTGAACTCTTCACTGTATAGGCAGGATATCAGGATTAATAGACTTCAATAAAGCAAATACCTACGGATGGCCTTAATGTTTGAGCCATTAAGTAGTTCATTATTCTGGCAATATAAAACTGTTTATGCTGTGTAAAACTGATAAAGACAAGTAGGGTGATGAATATTCTATGGTAAAATAGATTACAAGAAAACCAAGGTGCTAATCAATGAATAGTTGATCGGCAGAGTGTCAAAATAGATGAAGAAAGGCAGTATTTCATTTTCATCACGCGGTTTTAGATGAAATAGCGCAAAAGACGGATTTGGCTGTAGGGTGCCGATTTTAATCGCGACCAGTGCTAAAATGTTGGAAGAGAGAAGTCTGAGCTGAAGTAGATAGAGTAGATTTCGGCCGTGGTTAGTCGAAGAAAGGCAGCGATCAAATTAGCCTAGGACTAGCAATCGACTTTACCAAAGTCGTCATTCTTAATTAAAGCATTCTCGTTGCGATGCTGGTTCGCCAAGGAGAAATTGATAGTGCGATGTTATGTTGATACAGTGCCCCTTCTACTCAACAATCCTTTCATGCAAGCCATCAATACTGCTAAACTAGGTTCCTGCAGGGTAGTGCACTTTATCCCAAGTCCTTAAAAGAGCAAAAATGTAAGTACTTTGCTCCTTCACGGGCCATGATGCCGGTCTTGACTGGCAAAATCTCTGTTTGTTATTACTAAATCTTGTCGCAGAAAGGTCTTACAACGTAGTCACTGCACCTAGTCGTTAAAGTAAGTGAAACAATAAAGTGAGTGTTAGCGAAACACATTTAGATGTAGAAATGGATCCTGTTTGGCTTCATCGGAGGAGTCAGCTTATTATATCTGATCCCATATACATCGCCGACGGTTACCGAATGCTTAGCAATGTGCGTAAACACTTACGCAAA
The DNA here is from genome assembly GCA_036345935.2 of Taenia hydatigena. NCBI lineage: Eukaryota > Metazoa > Platyhelminthes > Cestoda > Cyclophyllidea > Taeniidae > Taenia > Taenia hydatigena. Next base: position 401,017 of record JADWOT020001247.1, on the reverse strand, counting down.
ATATGGTGTGATTGCTTTCAAATACAACTGCTTCACTCTGCCTATCAAAACAAAATCTTTACACAATTTTGCATTATGCTTAAACCTGTTTTCCTTACATCAATTTCCTCATTATTCGATTAGCATAGCTATTTTTCTAACAATACTGAACTCTCAATTCTTGAATTAATCTGCAAATATTTTCCGCACAATGCCCTCAGGGACACTTTGCTCGTTTGACATCGGCCACCTTCCTTGTTCCCAACTGTTTTTGCGTTCCATTTGTTGCATCCGCATTTAGCAATAATCTGGATTCATTTTTACCATTCTCCTACTAAAGATTTGTCCTTCATTTCCGATTTCATCAATACCAAAAACAATACTGAGCGATGCAGATAAAACACTGCAGCGGTTTGATAAGGGCCAATAATGCAATGTCACTTCCTTGCCTCGCCTTCTCTAGCTAAACTTCGACTTTGACCTTTCGGTCAAGCTAAACTATTCAATTGTTTCGCATTAAAAATGCGATGTCATCCACTTTGCCTTCTTAGGCAATAGCTTAATGATAACACTGTTGCTAGAAATACCTGCTTGCTATTTTGTTTGTTCAACTCTCGGTCACCAAACTTGAGCTTTTTGCTTCTCCATTTTAGCCCCAAGCTCTTAGCTTTTCCTAATCATCTGGAAGTAAATACCAACTAACAGTTGGATGTTTTTGTTAAATCAGCAGACAAAATTTTAAATGCGCAAACGAATCCTGCTTACTAATAGCAATTGGTCAAAAGAAAGCACTCTAAATACTTTGAGAGTTCAAAGTTTGTTGACGCGCAATCTCTCCTTGATGACTGAGAATGATTCTATAATTGCAATTAAGTGAGTGCAGTTCTTGACTGCATGAGAAGACTCTAGTGCTTTTATCCATATTTGTTCACAACCAACTTCACGTAATTAAGCACGGTCGCCTAGTCATATGCTTATAACTTATGCGATGTGGTTAAGAGCACCAAAAGTATTATCTGTTAATCATTGTCCAACAAATTAGTATCCAATGCATTAGCATCCAGCTTGCATAAGTGAGAGTTGCTGCGCTGAAGAGGCATGGATTATATTATCAACCGAATAAGATTTTTAGAGAATGCGTATAGGCATTAGGACTATGACTGTACAACCCATCTGGTGGATCCTCTGCACTTCCGCAAGGGAGAATTACTATCCAGCTTGGGGCCCCAAAAGAGTAAAAGAGAGAGGAGAGACAGTGAGGAAATGGCAGTGATATGGAGTTCATCTGCACTCACTTCTCATGGGCAACAGGTGACACGTTAGATAAACATGAAGCAGAGCGGCCGCAAATCCTGATTTCTCATTTAGGCTGTCAAAGCAGTGTTTAGCCAAGCATCTGCTGCTGAAGTTCCTTAAGTAAACTTGCATTGCAAATTGCTTTAATCAAGTTTTCTATACCCAACTTTTACAGATATACCGAGGTTTCTACCCAGACTGGAAATGGTGAATGCAATGGCTATTTATAGGGACCCCATTGAAAAAAACGGAGTTTGCGAGAATAGTGGGAGTGCAAAAGAATGAGATGAACATCAGAAGGTGTTGTATGAGAAGCGTGCCTCTTGCCACTATCATTGACTTAACCGTTGAAACCTGTGGAAATAAAGCAGCGGTACATGCAGCAAGTGGCGTGGCATTCTCCCTTGTTCTCTCTGATTTCCAAAGAGGATCTGTGCGTGATGTAAGGTCAGTTGAGAATGGAAGGCTTTACGTGTCAATGATTTTGCCGATTAAGTGGGTGGAGTTGACGAACTTCTAAAGTCGTGAATCACACCGCACCTCCGCGAGAACAAGTATTACTCCTCATGAGACCATGCTTTTTAATCAAAAACATTTTGAATAGCATGACACGACGCTCACTTTCACTTTCACAGGCGTGATGACTCTGTAGTTCATGTATTTGAGGACACAGTGATATGAGGTCATTTTGCGTCTGTGTCGTTGCAAACATTCATTGCTCCAATAACCAGGGTCGACTCGTGTGTTACCAGCAACCCCTTGCATTGTTCGACCTTAGGAGCCCATTCTCGGCCGACATCGTCTGATGAGTTGATAAAATCATGCGTGTTAATGGGCTGTCGTGAGCGAGAGCACCCTTAACTATTACTCTGTTTTGCCATTACAAAGTCTGCACAGCTCCGATTAAATATGATCGCCATGGACCTTCACATGTAGTGGACTTAACATCATGCAACACGCAACAGACCTATAGCATTCCTATAACCAATAAAGAAGATCATCCTGCTGGCTCAGATTCGTCAAATCATCCTGGGCTGCATTTTGTGGTAAGCTACAATTGGCAAGAAACCTTATGTAAAGAAAAGTCAGAGAGTGGGGAGTGCATCAGTACATTCAAGTCAGCTAAAATGTGAAATATGCAAAAATGGTGCTAAAGTCGTGCTGGTAGCTAATGAGGTGGTAGAGCACAGCCACTTAAAAGCAAATCGAGATCATCTAATCTAATTCCTAGTCAGATAAGATGGCCTCGTTCGGGTAGAAAAAACGGTCAGCATGCTTAACACGGCTCATCAATTGATAACCAAATTTGAAATTCCCATAAATATACGTCATTAATTAAGTTGTACACACTTTACTCAGTTTTGCTGAAACGTAATTGAATGTGCAGCTTAAAACTAAAAAGGGGCCTGCCTTGATGCTCTCGAAACATATGTGCTTCAAGCGAGTTGATGGTCCTGAATTGAGCGAAGCAAATTCTACATCTACAGTCATCCATTTTAGGGAGATGAAGATGAGGTACGCAACGCTCTGTAATAGAGCCTACAGTACCTATAATGCAAAGCAGAGGCGCCAAATGAATTTGCTCTTAACCTTTCACATAACTAAAACACAGAGGAGCATAAGTCGCGTAATTTGTTAAAAACTTTCGTAGCGTGATAGCTGTTAGCAGTGAATCTCAATTGCTAGGGCTATGTTATGGGGCAGTTTTGTTAATTTTAAAGACTTTAAGTTTCCATGCTCGCCAGTGTGAAAAAGATGTAATGCTAATTTACGAAGCATTGTCATGAAATAAAGGAGCCGTGGTTATTCGATATAGGCCATTGAAGGTTCACGCACGAGCAAGGATGTCTGTGATAATCATCAATTCCAAAACCGCGCTGCGCAAAGACGGACACTACCTGTTAAGCGTAGATCTTAGTTCCTTGAATATTTGTACCCACCCATCTATAATACCAGATAGACAGGTTTTATACGGTACGCGAGTAGTGATGCCACCATTTTAATAAAACGCTGTTTTTCTAGCCCACACTACTACACCCTGATTGTTAAGAAGATAAGAATTGATTGGCAAGGCTGGCTTGCTGGTGGCCATTGACGGTATCAAACCTGAAGTCTACCTAAACCTCTTCCATTTACCCCATCTAAAACCTAATCGCGGTTCCTGCACGGCTTTAGCAGAACAACATTCACGATATCTACTCCTGTCGTTACCCATATCGTACCCATTCTTCTCTATCCTGTCTTATCAAACGATTCCTTAACGCCTTACACCGCAGTATTGACCCAACCTCACCACTCGCAAGAAAGAGCGTCACATTCATTTTATTCACACTGGAGAACATCTCACTGCGTGATATATCGCATAGCGGACTGGCCCAGACCAGAATTCGGACCCGGAACCTCAACCACTAAAAACGCGAATTATACGCCCTGACTTCTGATCCGCACCAACCAGCGTGTATCAGCTTTCCACCCCACCTACTTTTTTTTACTTCTTCGCCAGTGTTTGCCCATAATGTGCTGTTCTTTCGTGGCCGCTCTTGCGACCAGCAACTCCGCGGCTCCGCTGATGAGCATTAAAAATGACTGCTACCTAAATTCACTTGGGATGTCAAGCAGCAAATAAAAGACAACACAGTGGCCGAATAACAGCTGCACATAATCCTCTAAATCGCAGTTGCTGACTTATTAGTGAATACTAATCATGATGATTTAGGACATGACATCCGCTTTAGCTGCTAAAGCTCCCAAACTCAGATCTAGCTGAGCCTGAGTTTCATTAATTGCTCATGGATGACTTGGAGAGTATGCTTGGGACTTCTGGATTCTTCATTTAGTTGTTGAGAGTTGCTGTTCCTGCACTTATTGGCACATTCTTGCAATGTTTCTTCTTCCAAGTTTCTCATTTACATGCACCGCGCAAATGCTTCTTTTTCTAAGGTCACCACGCGTATATGATATGAGGGTTCGTTGGTCACTCCGAAAGTGGATTTCTTCAAGGCTAATCTGATTATATTACTACGAAGCAATAAACACCGAATTTGTTTTGAAAACCATTTGAATTTTTCACACTTTTGTGAGTAATGAAAAGCAGTATTTATGTTTGTGCGAGTTCCTTTGACGTGTATTGTATTGGGACATAAATATCAGGGTTTGTCGTTAGGTACACGGCTGTGAACCACGCAGCAGACTAAAGCTATTATGTTAAATGCTAAAACAACTCTTTCAAACTTTACTTTTGCATTCTTCGTATTTCATTTTGTACGGTGAGGCCTATGGCAGTGGGGGTTATGCAATTTTACCCCTCTTTAATGTCTTATGGCAGACTAGACGTAAACGTACATTTACTTTTTTCTTAAGCAATAGAAGCTAAGACATTTTGGAACACCAACTGATGGCAAAGCATGTTAATGCTGAACCTCTTTAATTGTGTCGCCAAAGGAAGCGCATGAGGTCGAAGTCTGCGAATGGGAAGCCAAATATGCTTTAAGAGGTCCAATGCGCTTCCACATCTTCGAAATTCCTCCGGAAGTGATGAGAAGAATTAGAACTTTGGTCAGAGTGTTTTCTTAGACAAGAGTTTCGTGGACTAAACTACGACAAAATAAGATAAAGCCGAGCGAGAGGTAAGAGGCGGTGATTGCATTTAAGGAGGTCAGTTTACAGAGTCTATTCAATGGGATGCCAGTCAACTCGAAGACAAACGCTGATTTAAACGAGAAAGACGAATCGTTTGCCTTATGTGACTTAGTGTTACCAGAAGTAAGAAGGGCTTTGCAAAGAAGTGTGGGAATACCAAAGTACTGCCATGAGCCAAAAGGCGTCGGATAGAGGCGTCGCTGAATGTGATAGACAAGCGTAAAAAGCGCTGCGAAGCCTGCAAAGAAATAACTCTTAACGCCGCACTGACTTCAAGGCTTGTTCAAATTTATCCACAACATTGTAACTGTAGATATAATCGCGCTTTTCTGTTTAATTTTTTTCTCCCTCAAAGTTCTGCTTTGCGAAATTTTGCAAGGAGTGTTAAGACTGTGTGGTAATGGTGGCTTTGTGTGCCTCTTCGTGAACATTCGCAAACCCCAATTGATATCTCAAGTGTGATATTGAAAAGGCCTCAGATGGCAGACAACAAGCACTAACAATTTATGTTCGGATTGCTGCAAGATTGCTCAATGGGATTAGTACGCCAATGCCTAATCCTTGCCAACATCTTAGTTTGTCGTTACAAAATATAATTCTGTAGTATAGCATCAACGAATGCAGTGCTCAAGGACTTCTGAGTTGCTGAACAACCACAACTCATGCGAATAAATTCGCATTCATGGCGTTTGCCAAAGACTAAGGTAAAACACGCTTGAAGGTGCATTATATTTGTGTTAACCAGCACTAATGGTTAAATATTAGCCACAGAGCTTTCATAAGAAGGATGATGGTGAAAAAAGAGTACTCAAGTGCTGTAAGAATGCATTATTAACAAAGTTCATAATTCACAAGACCACTGGCAAGATATTCCTGTGTTCATAATTTCAGCTATTTGAGCTATTGGTTGCTGAATGTTTAAAAGCAATTTGACAGATGGGTGTGTCTGCGTAGCCCATGACTAATTTGGAAGCAAAAATAGGGTCAACAAGTACTCTAGTGCTGATCTCTGATTCCGATAGGGACGTTGCTTTCCCCCTTCCCCCCTTCACCGATGACTTAAATGGAACAATAATTGCATTCCTCATTACCACGCAGGGGCTCTTTAAAACATGGCCAAAAGTTAAGTTCATCTCTCTGTCCGATGCAGCTTTAGGGTGATTTTAGAACATGTAGCTTAAGACTTTGACGCTGTCGAGCCAATACATTGTGCAACGTAGTTGGAATGCGGTGTTGATAAGAAATTTCGCAGCCTAATGGGAGGTTCTTTTGGCAAGAACACAAGGTAAGAAGAAGACGTCTGTCATTCCTTGCCATTTCTCATAGTCGGCTGCCCTCAATAACGAGTGAATATACGAGCTGTTGGATGGTATAATTATCGCGTAGGATAATGTGATTTTAAGCATCATAGCGGAGCCAGCATTAAATAGACCGGCTGAGTGTTTGACTGCCAGATTCACTGAGTCGCTTAGCTTGCAAACGTAAATGGGACAACGGTTAACTTGAGGTCTAACGCAAGCAGGATTGTTGACCAGCTGATGTGCTAGAGACCGGTTAAGAGAAGTATGGGCGTCCGACCTTCTTGAGTGTGGAGGGTACAGAAGTGAGTGGGGAAGTTGTGGCACCCAGAACTACGATTTGTTCCACATCCTACAAGCGATTACGCGTCATGTCAGTTGACTTGTAAAAGGTTAAATTTTTATAGCACAAGGATCTTGCGCATCGTCTCGAGCAGACTTGAATGCAGACGATAGTAGTTTTAACGGTCTATCATTACGTGCGGTTACAGGAATTACGCGAGGTGTGAATAAAGCATGTAAGAGTTAGGTGAGGTAAGTGGAGAGGGTGTTGGAGGTGACAAACTTGCATGTGAATGCGAGAGCTGAAAATCGAGGAACTAAATGAGGAATGAGGAGGAGGAAGAAGGGAGAAAGAAAAGTGCTTCGATGCTCATATTCATTTCTCTGAACTGCTCCCATTCTGGCAAATTAAGAAACAAATGTCATAGTGTAGACAATCGCATCTCTCCTTTTTAGCATTTTCATATGACGATTTTCAATAATCGCACTATGCAATTGCAACCACTTCTCGCGTTGTGGTCAATGGATCAGTGGCATGTAATCACCCTACGGAAAAAATTACATAGCCATTCGTCTGCAGAGAAAAGCGGCTTGGATTTGTGCTTTCCAAATAGAGTGGGTTAGATTGTTTGCAACTGCTCCTTTGATCTGCTACTTGGAGAAACTCGGTGGTGTCTTTTCGCTCAAAAGGACTTATTGATATGGACTTTAATATTTCCTTTTTAGAGAGGTCTACACCGACTGCTTCACTGTCTAAATACAGAGCTATATTGCACAGAGTAGGTTGAGTCAACGTAATCTTGTGTAGAGTGGCACATGTTGTTTTGGCATAGACTTGGCTGGTTCATGGTATGTTTGATTACCAATGGAAGAAATAATGATGTATCGTCGATGTAACAACAAATTCTTGTTTCAGGGCTGCGATTTTGGTAGTCTAGATCAGTTTAAAAAGCTCCTTGCAGGTCCAATCGGCAGACTGGCGCCAAAATCAGAATGACACAAAATTGGCTAACACAGTTGTGATTGTGATTGTGCCTAAATGCGGTTTCCAGAGAAGTTAGCAGATTTTACACTAAGTGGGGTTACGCGTACGGGGCTATAAAATCAGTGTCGATCAAGTTCTTTGATGATGCACTTAATTTAGAGGAGACTTTCCAACCCCATCCAAAGGTGTAATTCTTTGGTTGAATGCAACTATTGCCTTGAATTTTCGCACTCCGCTTGAAAAGCAAAATCTAGGTAGAAGTTTCTTGTAAATGGATCCGCTAGGCGGCAGAACGCTTAGCAGTATGCATTGAGTACGGACATTAGAGAAACTCTGGCGAAACCATCTAATTGCTAACAGCAGCCTGCTTGAGTCAATTAATTAATTCTTATGATCATGCATAACACAAAGTCACCCCGGTTGTGACTTAACATCACTTTTACCTGATTACGAATCCGACAAGATGTAATGTCAGATGACAAGAGGTCAGTGGCCTAAAAACCTGACCTTCTTTTATGCTAGCATCAGCATATCACACACTGTGTCCAGCGTATTATCAAGACTTTATTAAGTTCTAATACAGTAACAGAGTAAGGCCATACACAGACACACAATCACTTACTCTTGACAAAAAACTGATGCAGCATAATGTAAGCGTACGTCTTAGTTTGGATGGATTCTATAATAGATATGAAATTGCAGATTCGACCTAAGCATTGGCAGAGCTTATGCAAGATCAGCTGTGGCACATCGCGTTCGTAAGCTAGAAGGAAAGTAGAATGCCGAGCAGGCAGTGCTAATCCCATTCTCAATATTAAGGCAACAAAATGAATCGATTAGGGGGCATACGACCTTGACAAATTCATCTCAGATGATGTTTGAATCCGTCGGGCAAGAAAACAATGGTATCAGAAAGTAATGCACATGAATTACTTCCACCACCTAAACTGATTCATGCTACACATTTGACGCATTTCTTTATGACCACACAAAGGTACGTATAATCACCTTGCTTTCTGTGAAATCGTTGCATTTCGATGGGAATGAAGGGCGCACAAGTACTGACCAAGGACTTCTTGCACCCGCGCCGTCGTGGCTGCGCACCTCATCCGACGAGTCAGTAAGAAACGTGCTTACAGCTGGTTGGCTCACGCAAAGACAAGCGTCCTGATGGTAGTCGTGTTCACTAGCGCTTATTTAGCACTTCAGTGTTCTGCCAGGCTGGGATTTGAAATGTAACCATCACGATTTGTCGTGACTAAGTTCATTCGTAAAGGAAGTTATTCGCTGATTCCGAAGGCACCTTCTAAACAAGGAGATGATGAGACCACGCCATATGTAGTAAACAATCATGCAGAATAATGCCAAAACTCGCAGAATTTTCTTAACTTTTAAGCAATTTTTTGGTGAGATATTAAAATTGCTTTTGCAAAATAGCGTACACCAACTGAAGAGATATAGGTCACAGATAACCAAATTGAAGAAGATAAAGGCTTATTTGGGCAGCAATTTTACCCTTTGAAATAATTTTGCGCTCCTTTTGATGCACTTTTTGAGTTATGGCCAGCATTGGAGACTAGAACTGGGTCGTGATGGATCTGAATTAAAAGCGTAACGTTCTTTTAAAAAAAATGCAAGATGAGACGGAGTTCTAAATGAAAAAAATTGGACAATACAGAGAAATTTTTGCTCTCGAATATTCCAGATATTCCATGGCAACACGCGTAATAAGATATAGCTTACAATTATTTGGTAAGATTCGATCTACAAGTAAAAGTTTTCCATAGCTGTGCCAGAATCGACTTAGTTGCGCTTGTGTTCTTGCGATTTTTATGTAAAATCGGCTGAGAATGCAAAAGGTGTTCATTCGCGTTTGTTTATGTACGGACGACAGCGCGCCATGTCGGTGTCAAAATTAACAGAGCGGATTTGTCTAGATGTAATATAAGCTAATTCAGATGAGTTTTGCACTAGTTTGTCTAGCATAAGTTCGTGTGCTAATTACTTCATCTTGCGCATTTCGCCGTCAACTGGGTTTAGGCTAAACTTGTTATCAAAAACAATGGTTGCTTTTGATAAAGATGTCCTTGGTATTGCATTTCCTAGCAATCCAATTTCACCAATCGAAAGAAGGAAGCAGTAAAATGGAAAGCATAGTGCTGGTAGAAACGCACACAGCACGATGAGTAGATTCCAATCTAACGATGTCATTAGAATACTAGTGCACAACTAATGCTTTTTATTATGATCTCTTTTACACTCTTCATTTATGTATCGACATCATCTTCCTATTAATACTACACGGCAACCATATCATTGGATTTTCCGATTGATTGCTTTCACAATTATTGCATTTTTGATCACAATAATTGTCTGATTTGACATTTAGAGAAGAATCATACGGTTCTGGTGAAAATTTACCACAGCCTAATACATAAACTGCAACGAATTCGTAGACTACGACAAAGTAAAAACAGTCGCTCTTTGATGAGTGGGCAATCAACAAGATCACATCGACGACTCATAAAGTGCTAGATGCGCAATGTGTGATACACTGATATTAGTACGCAGATAAGTTTACCTTACCAAGGCAGTGTTGCATCGTCATCAGACACGTCGTATTGTCAGACCTACTGTCAAGTAATCAGTCATGCTTAATTGCATGGGAGCAATAGTGTGTTTTGAAGTCATAAAATGCCAATGATGAGCGGTAACACAGCTGCGTACTACATGATTTGACATGACAGCTAAACAACATGCTGCTAGCTATAAGAATAGCGCATTGGTCTGCGTTCTAATCCTGACCATAGCAAAGTCCTGGTAAACTATAAATTACTTTCAAATTGGTCAATCGCTTTGGAAACCTGCACCTTCAGAATCTTCGTCAAAACTGGCGGAAGTTTCAGCATTGGTGCAGCTTTTGACCTTTGATGTTGCAGTAGTTACTGTCTGGTGCGATTACAATGATGCAATGTTTCGCGAGATGGCGCTCTGATGGTATTTGAGTTCTTACATCAATCACGTAGAAGGCTGTTTTTTGTTGTCACGAATAAATACAAAAGGCTGCGTGTCCAGCCTTACGCATCTACCTGTCCCCTTCGACCATGCAGGGCATCGTAATCGACAAATTTGCATTAGTCTTCAACAAACAGGATCTATTTTGAAGTAGCATTACTGATTGTTCCCAATTCATTATGGCAAGTAGTAATATTTTATTGCCCCAGCCTAACTCACCTTATCCGCACGTCAAGCAGTAAGTTATGTGAAGGAGGAGGGAGGTCATAATGAAGGCAGAGCTTATAATTCCACAAATCACTGAAAACAGACATGATATTGTGTATACAGGTGAATAAAGGTTTCCCTAAAGTGCCTAAATATTCCTTTTGAGGGGACCTCGCAACAAATTTGGCGTTTACTTTGACATGAAGCATAATAAACCAATTTAGCACTAATAACCTTTTTTAAACCATATTTTACGTCGTGCTCTATTCGTGCGTCTCTTCTAAATGCTCTAGAATGAGTTGGCTTTCTTCTCTTTAATGCATGCAGAGCCGCATCGTTGGGTGGTCGACTAGGTACTAGCACCCAGTCAGGTCCCTTCTCATAAATTTGCATCAACTTTAGACCCTCATATAAGAGTAGGTTGTACTAGGTCTTCTCAATCATCTTGCCTGTCTCGTCTTCCTGTCAATTTTGTGGTCCATGCAGGACTTCGAATACCCTACCCTACGTCTTTTTGTTACAGGTGATGTTATGTCCCATGCCTTAAACAGCAGCGGACCTCTGAGTCATCACAGTTAGTCACTGCAGAATCGCACCCGCTCCTTATTTGACAGTGTATAGCAGATGCACATAACGTTAGGGCAGCGAACAATAAAGGGAGGCCTCCTAGTAGACATTTATTCAGCAAAGTGATGACAGCTGTTGATGAAATAACCCCCTTGCCATATCTATCAACATTAACGACAGTTCAAGCACAAGTGAATGAAGAAACCAAGACTTAATCTGGCGCCAAGAACATGGTGATCAGAATGTTATTAAGTCTAACAAAGCACTGTGGAAAGCAACTGTATCCGTGCTGTATTTTGGCATTTGTGGTAGTGTTGGAAACCAACAATGCTTTATATCAACCAGTGCATTCATATGAGTTGCATTTTAGGATTGATTTATATTGTCGCTTAGAGAAAAAATTAGGGACGTCGGACACTGCAAACAGATCAGGACAGGTTATGTGCGCAAATATATTGCATAATTAGCGTTCCTTACGTAGATTTGGCAAATGCAATGGAAGTGAGTAGGTCTATAGCGCTGCTGTTCAATTACAGAAAAAAAAACAATTATCTGGAGCAACATAAATGTCATTTATTTCATGACAAATGCTATGTATGAACGTAATGATTAAACAAGGGCGGGTTTACGATATCAGATCGCTTATAGGCGCAAAAGAATCAAGGAGAGGCTTAACGCACGTAGGGCATGGATGATTTGAAGCAAAATGATAGCGGAATTCAGGAGTCGAAATGGTTAGAGATTGTGAATTTAAAGTACGATTTGAGGAAGCATCAATGAGGCATACAATTAAGTGCAGTCTCCTCCGAAGGGACTAGGCGCTGTGGTGCAGACATTTGCCATCTAGTGTGGCATCAGAGTGGGTAGCTCAAGGAAGCGGTACTTGCCTGCCTTTCCAATATGGGCTAACACAAAAGTATTTTAGCCTCGCCACATTGGTTTGCTTAGTTGGAAGGACGCAAGAACACAGGTGGTTTCAACAAATTCGGTGAATTAAGCGCTTACTCAAAGAAGATGCTGAGGCTATTAATGGGGTCGTGGGAGTTGCCGCGGTTATCTCTCATAAAGCAAATGCAAGGTAAATCGCAAAATTATTATTCTTGGGATTAAATAAAGGAAATTGTGATGTTGCCACAAGACTGCTACCACTTGTATTAGATTACCAAAAGTTTACAAAGCATTGCCCTGTGTGAGATATTTTACAAGAGATATCATGTAAGGACAGTTCAAACTTACGGCTCAAAAACGTCATTTTGCGCATCAGGCCGTGGAGTAAGTGTTTCATTAAAGATTCGCAAATCAGCGCGAAAAACGCCTCCATTGCAAGGCAAATTCACCAAAGCTCTAAGCCAGTAGAGTCGATGGGATGCAACTCTCCATCTTTATAGATAACTTCTAGACTGCGTAATTGGCCCAATTCAAGTTCCTGTAAAGTAGCGAGATAGTAATCTTTCTTATTTAAAGTCATTTTGCATTCAAGGCATCCAAGTATGCCAAAGACTATTATTTGCAAAGTTCACAGGTAAAGAAGGGGTCCATAGTAGTGTAGACTAATGCTTAAATTAGTCATTTATGCTAAACATATTTATGCCCTCTCTGACCAAGTTTGGCCACCCACCATGCTACTTGCTATCAGGATTATCCACTGCGATTCTATTCACACGCTCTTTGTTAGAATTTACATTCATATGGCAAACATGTTGCATAAATATACGAGGCCTTGCAAGTTGGTGGACCTAGTTCGTTGCTTTGGTTTGGCACATTACGACTCATTTTCCTTCTCTCCCAGCTACGAGTGTCAGGACTGGATATTTGCTGGTACATCGCGAACGACTAAAAGCACGTAAGATTGTAAATTCCGTGCTTTTTAATTCTTCTCCAGAGTGTGCAACAACCGCGACCCGAAGATTGCATTTCTTCACATCTGTAGGTGTCTTTGGTTGTGGCTAAAGGCAACATTAATGGTGAGGTAGAACAACACTTTCACTCAGTTCACATGCGGCATAAGCACCAGCGGCTGTGCAATGCTTCGGGGAAATTTAGTTGAGTGAGGTAATATTGTGGGTAGATTTATGTTATCACACGCTGACCAATGGAAACGTGCAAGTTCATGAAAGTAGGTGAATAGCGATGCAAATCGCCAAACCTTAGTTGCTGAAGTCAACAAAATACCACCTTGGGCACCAAAATAAAACGCATATCCCAAAGTTATGAAATTTAGTTTTACCGCTTTCGTTCGCCAAAGCAAAAATATACAAGAACAATATATATGGGCGATTCCGCACAAACTTCATTAAAATCCACACTTCCCGTCAGCATACACTGGATACAATTTTCGCTACAACGAGTAACTATTTTCAATGACAAAGCTAATATTGTAAGCGTAGAAAGGGATGCACCAAGACAAAAATATGTCGACGAATTTCTAGGATACTGATTGGGCAAAACCTAACAAGGTTCATAGCGAATTCTCTACTATGACCAGACTTTTGCAGCTTGGGACTCAAATTAGGGCAAAATCTCATGCATCCTAGATACACGCCACTGCAGAATAATGTGGCAAACCTCTCAAAGGTCAGTAAATAGCTAACCTACATGCACATAAGACGGTTCGCATTCTTCGCTTATGCAGTTACCTTTAAATGTAGGTCAAATATGAACACTGAAAGGAAACCGCTTCTAGCAGAAGTTCATTATTCTCTTGCCAAGTTTTATCGGGTATGATGATAGCTTGTAAAGCCTCAATTTAGCTTTGAACATGGCAAAGCCCTTAGTATGCTACCTTTGTCCAAAATTGTGTCAAAGTACACGTAACAGCCCTTTCAGTACATTATGGATCTTATTTACACATCAATTCATCAATATTCTAGTGCAAATCCAACCTCACGAGTGCCATTACCCATCGTGAAAAAGCAGCATTAAATACAAAAAAACGTCTTGTGTTAAGCGCACGACAACTGGTGACGGTCATAGCTTGTTATATATCCGTGGGGATGAGGTAAGTCAGCCTGCTTGATTGCACTAAAACGTAGACAAACGAGCATGCAACTATTATATTTGCATTTAGATGTGCATAGTATTTAAAAGTACTACTCAAACTGCCGATAAGAATTGACGGATTGCGATGCGGCTTAATGTGCACTTTGTCATATTAATCAATCCACAATCACTTAGCCTCATAGAGCTAGATTATTTCATGTTAGTACTAACGCAAAATCTGTTCATCATTACGCTAACAGTCCTCACGCAGTGAATGCGCCTGCCTTATCGAGCCGCCAGACCTAATTCAAAGGAAGATGAAATGGCATACAGATCGCTGACTCACTAACTTTGTCGACATAATAGCAATTACGGTCATCGCAGGCAAAGAACGCGAGCCAAATGTCTATAAAGTGGAGAAGATTAGGGCGTTATAATATAAATCATTGTGAAATATGCATGATGAATTAAGCAATACCCACAGAAATGATGAGAGTGCATGTGTTCTTGCAGTGCCTCCAGCGCCTTAAATTCTGCGTAGCACTCAGTGCAATAAAGACATATTTGTGAATCCTCCGTTCTCACCACTGCAGTATGGTTCAATAAAGTATAAGATTAGAGATGGTTCGCATGGGTCGCCAAAGCTGTGGCTGAGCAACAGAGCTCAAGCTAACTTGAAACTTACTGATATGTGATCCAATAAAATGATGGAGGTATGCATCAAAGTTATCGAATTGATCAAGACATACGCAGCACAAATTGTGCTTCCAGGCTATTTTGGATTTTAAAATAAAGTGCTTGTGTCAATTTTGACATAGGTAACAAAAAATGAAGAATAAATAGGGAATTTGTCAATCTCTCTCACCTTTTTGGTGCCGCAAGAGAAACCCGAGGGTATCGTAGAACCTCGAGCATACCGGGCAATCGAGTCTCATAGGAGCTAAAATATATAAAATATCTGTAAAATGAGATGTTGGAACCATGTCACGGTCTGCCCAATTTGACCACATGCTACGCAAATCTTCGTCCTTAGTAATGAAGCATGCTCATTCAAATTCCAATAATTCCACCCATTCATGACCTGATCTTAATGCACAGGCCTTTGCATAAGGCCACAATATTACTTGTACTCGTATTCATGTGCGCAGTGATGCACGCATACATGAAAGCGCATCCTAAACTCGAAGCCTGCTTACCGTGATGCACGCGATCCAAGTGTGCAAAGCATAAAACAATGTTACCAAATGGTGTTCTGCACCTTCTACACCTGTAGATACACATTTCAGCAAAGAAGAAGACGAGTTGTGCAAGTTTCAAAGACAGAGCTTATGGAGGATAAAGTGAGTAGCCGGGGCAACTCCTTGGATTTGTTCCCACTCTCGAATGTGATTAAAACGCAGTAGAGCAGTAATAGCGTGTTTGGTTAAGACTGGGAGCTACTCAGGTGAGTGGATAAATTTTGATTCACTGAGCTCTTTCACTAACTTAGTTTTCATGCTCCATGCTCCCAAATATTCAGCCGCCTCTAATTATTCCCCACACAAATTAGAAGAGCAGAGATTGTGCGCATAAGAAATAAACATGCTGCTCCGCAGTGGTGTAGTCACTACCAGCAATAGTCCTTGATTTAGCGGTAAGAATTGGAGACCATGAGTAAAGGAGTGATGCAGCGGCGTAGTACTGCATTGCCCTCAACCACAGCATTTATAAATGCTGCGCTGGATTTTGTGTTGCACTGAAATATATTCGGTTCATTGGGTGCACAAATGTATGCCTCAGCTGAGGTCAGGATGTTTAGAAGTGTCAGCAGCATTGCATGTTTGCGAAATTGTTGCTTGACTCAGGGTTCTGCATTATCTTGCTGCTGTCAGCCTCATCTCTTTCTTTACTGCCTCAGGAGGCGTTTGTGCACCAGCCAATTAGATTAGGCTGTTTTAGTTCCTGTTTGGCTGCAGCCTACAAACCACCCATTTGCTGCATCAAAGAGAAAATTAGCAGTGATGCTAATGTGAACCAAAATAGTCCAGCGCCAAATTGCTGAAACAATTGCTAAAATTGGTGCATGGTAGGTCGTAAGCTACTGTTGGTCCATTCAACATTGCTAAATGCCCGTTTAAACGTATGAGGATTAAACGAAAATAATTCACAGGAAGTGAATTTTCTTTTAACGTATGGTAGAGTCCCCCTCTCTGAATTATCCATACCTCGCACACTTCTCAACCCTGGAAATAATCTCTATTTATTGACATTAATAAGACAAAAGTAGCGTGCGATTCTACATGATCCCTTCCATGATTTGCTTCATCACACTGCAGGATAGTCAAAAGAGACGTCGACTATTTTACGCGCAACTTCGTCATTTTTATGAGACTGCAAGGTGGACATCAAAGCAGCTGACAGCATCGGCATTTGACTAGGCGAGTTGGCGCTGTTCCTATGGATTTGGCAGTGGATTCGTCCTCTCTGTTAGCAGCTCAAATGACGCAATAAGTTATATAACAACCATCCAGCTTGCAAGCATATTTTACCAACGCTTTCATCACAAAGCGTCATCCTGGGAAGGAAAACAAAATAGATTAAGAATTGGCTTGGTTAATATCCATTTATTTAGAATTCCATAGGCCTATAGAATAACGTATAAGTCACGAAAGTGTCATGAGATACCTCAGCAGCAGCGGATTTCGCTTCATCCAGAAGCCTTCATTTTCACCCCACAATCTAGCCAACAATTTACAAATTCGATTATAACTTTATTCCTTTCTTCTTACTTACTCCCCACCCAACATTACCCATCTCCTCCTCCTCCTCCTCCTCCTCATTCATCCGCTCTCTTCCCTACTCATAAGTGGTACGCCTTTACACTTATGCCACTTCTCATCACGCATCGCCTTTACAAGCAATCACGCATTCTAGGCGACCTTAACTGACTGTATCGTCAAATGTTTTCGGGAAACGCAACCGCAAATTGTGGGAGTGACACCCCTAAAAGCGCTTTTTTATGCTTGTGCCGATTAGTGAATATAGCCTTTTTAATCTCGTTTTTTTTACTTTTTGCTATCGAATTGACATTTCAGTGATATTAACTGAGTCGCCACATGCAGATCTATGTTAGATTGAATATAGATTTCCCTATTTTTATCCCAATTATGGCAGGATATATTTCTTTATTCTTAGTAACATGGTTCTATTTAAAAAGCGCATTAAGGTGCTTTAGGTGCTCCTCAGTTGCAGAACTGTGCATTTAGACCTTTTGGAACATTATTTCTGATTGAGCTACTGCCATGGTAGACATTTTGCAGTTTAAAACGGAAGAACTGCGGCCGAACCCTTGTGCGATGCAGTCGATGAAGCCGCAATCGACAGATACAATAATCTTCAAAAAAGCGATCATCTATTTTGAAATAGCATTACTGTGTGCTCAACTTTTGGACCCCAAAACATGAAAGTAGCCAAAATCTGTAATCGATCGTAGACAATTTTGAAATGACCCTGTCGGAATAATTCGTCTCCAGGAGGCTGTATGCAATCAAATCACATGGCAACATTTCATCCACTATAAGAAAATGGCATTTTAGGAATGGTTTCCATCAGCCCATGCAGTTACCCTTTAGCAGCAAACAGACGGTGGCATGGATGCCATTACTGCATTGCGTTTTTACTATACACAAGGGGTCTTGAGATCTTATTTTAGCTCATCGAATTTGTAATGGGTAGACAGCGATAAATCAGGTGATCGTGGTGATTGCATGACTTTGTAGCAATGCTTTGACGCACCTCTGACGCCAATTATTTAACCTCCGCACCTTGGTCACACGGCCAATCCACGCTGGCTTACTCTGATACCGATAGGCGCCAGAAACCTTTGCATGATTCATCGCCTAAAATGGCCTAAAAATGAGCGACTACCTTGTCGCCTCAAATCTGGTTAAATTCTGCTCGGCTAATCCAGGATGGAGGTGGATTCTTTCTACAGCTCAATTCTCCACCCCCATAATGCGACATTTATAAGGGAACCCAGGTGGGCAAACGTCTCTACCGGCTTCTTTACTCACAATCTTCTGACTTCCATCCAAAATGCTTCCAAAGCTCTTCGATGCAATGATAAGCAATCCAATTCTTATGGACGCTTGCAATTCATAAGCAAGCCTAACCGATTAGAAGGAATTATATGTTTCGGTTATTTTTATGGCTCCATCCTTAATGCAAAGCAACATGAGGAACGTATGTAACAATTTAAAGCAACGAAGGTTTTATTTGTCAATAGGTCTTTAGCAAGCAAGAAGCCATTTTACTCGCAGCCTACATGCCTGAGGGTATATTGTTGTACAAAAGGACGTGTGGATTATATTACCAGCCGAATCTGACATTTAAAGAAATGTTGCAGGTGGTACAATTATGAATGCCCAATTCATTTGGGCGGATCCTTTGCACTTCCATATAGAAGTGCAACAAGCCACCTCATAATCTCTCGAACCTTATCAGGTATTAATTATTGCAGCCATTTGCAACATCTTCTGCATATCGAAGTTTATTTCGAAGGGCATCCTTTGTTTTACTAGATGCGAAGTTTCGACTTTATTTCAATTTGTCTCATTTCATCTCACTCAATCGTTTGTAAATTGGGATGCAAACAACAATTACCCTATTACCGCTTGAACTCACATGTCTCGAACGTGGCTACTGCGGCTCATCTACGAGTAAGTTAATTTTACTTCACACAATCCTCGCTGGGATGTGCTTTGGGCCTAGTTCCTGCACTCCATCTAAAGTGCTGACCCTAGACTACGGAGATAAACTTCCATAAATGCTAAAATTCAATGCGCTGTATAATTTTTGGACCATGGGCTATGTGGTTTGGATGACCATGGTTGAGTGAGAGATTCGTGGAAGGGAAGAGATATGCAATCTCATCTGTCAGAGTTATAAGGCTGGTGTTACTATTTTAACCCCAGTCTTCAGGCCTTTGGATTGAGTGCAGTATTAAGGCTGTGCTCATTTAAACTACGCTTTATCCTCAGTTGCTGCTGTCATTGTTATTAAAACGGATTCGTGATCATTCACCGCTTACTAGTTAAAATGCGTATTCAGACAGGCGCGTGGAGTCTCAGCGCCACCTGGTTTTGGACTTAGACGGCATCCCTTATGGTTGATTTGGAGGAGCAGACATCACTTCACTTTGTTTTTTTTTGCCATGGTTAAATTCTGTGCATCATAGCGCATGCAAAGGTGACGGAAGAGGATGAGACGGACTACCAATTCTGATGTGCTTTGAAGGAAATGCACTGCCTTGTCTAAACTGTTTTTTATCGGCTTTTTCCTCTGCTGCTCCCTTTTGGAAGGAAGCCTTCCGGCAATTGGGGCAATGCGATGCATGAATCCGGTAAAGACATTGGTGACTAACTCCCAGTGATCGATATGGAACTGGCAAGGGTGCGCTTTTGGTGCTTGTTCCTAACCGCATGTCTAGAGCCCAGGGATGGCAATAGAAGTGATTGCACCTCCCTAGTGGGGGAAGCTGCACGACTGCTAAGCTGAATGCCACGAAAGAATAGTTGGACGAGAGACGAGGGTGAGACGTTCAAAGACGAGAAATAGAGAAGGGCCATCGTCGGAAGCGTCTGCTCAGTGCTATGGCACTGCGTTCTCTATTCCTAGTCCTCTTTTTTCCACATTTTCCTGAATGTTCTTGTTTACTCATTTTTATAACAATATATTTCAGTGTGATTCGGAGGAATGGGTTTCGTGGAAGGAACGCAAGTTTCTATCGAGCAGCAAACTCGAAGACGCTACCCATAGGTTGCCTTGATAAGCAAAATACACTAGTTGCGACGACGCACGTGGATGAGGTCAGTGAGGAGGAGGTTAAGAAAAAGCAGGGGAGAAGGAAAAGGTGGTAGCATGATTAACTTCTAATTTCTATGATTTCTTTATGCGTTAGCCCTTTGACGTCTTTTGAATGACATTGCAGAAAGCTGGGAGGTCACAGGGAGATTAAAATGGAAGCGGTGGAAGCAAAAGATGCGTGGTGAGTAGGTAAAGGTAAAGGTAAGAGACTAAGACAGAAATGAAAGTTAAGAAAATAGATTTAACGTGCAGTAGCAGATGACTAAACCCCTTAATATGGCTAGGTAACGGTTTTCGAATTCCCCTAGTGGTGCCAAGCAGCCTTAATGCTCAGCATCGGGAATGCTTTGCTAACCGCACCTTACTTGTCTAAGAAACCCATCAGCACAGACCCTGGGACAGGGCCATTCTTGTGCTCTCTTGCTCACAGCCAAACTCTAAGCACGGCCGAGTGATGTACACTTGATTGGATAGCACGTCTTCATAATTTAAGAGTGTGCAGGTATAGCGACTCGTCTGAAAAGGACGTGACTAATGGAAAAGAATGAATAAAGGCAAATCGCGAAATCTATGCTTGAAGGTAGGATTAGAGAAGTGGGTGCTCTAACGCCTCATCCTTATTTCCGACGTTCTGTGAGCAATATTTTTAGAAGCTGGTAGTGGCGCATGTCCCTCTGTCCTTCTTCTTAACTCCTACGCGTTCGACCTTCTCTTTGATGCATGCTGCTAATTGTGGCAAAATTGCTGCATTTATAATTATTAAAGAAAATATACCACCTACCAAAAGAAACAGACGCTAGCACTCGACACAAGCCTGCCTTCGCTTTGTACGAACAACTAAGAATAAAATGGAAGCACAGTGAACTACACGCTCTGCCTAGGAGATCTGTGCATCCGCCAAAGTGGGGGCCTTAATGATAGCATCAGGGCTGTTCCTTAGCTTTTGGAACACGCCCTTGTAAGTGGCTATATGCGCGCCGTCCACGCGCATATCAGGCACCCTTGCTCCCTCACTATCTTCTTGGGGTGAAGTTGAGCATCCGATTCGCCTTAAAGGAGGGCGTGAAAGAAGTAAAATGAGTTGAACTACTTTAGTAAAGTGGAATTCTTACAAACGAGTATCTTTATTGCTCACTGCTCTTAAGGAAAGACCATGACCTAAAGTCAATTAAAAGTTACAAACTGCATTACTGCAGTGAATGGCGGTGACACTTATCACTATTTTATCATCTGACGCTTCCATGAGGTAGATGTTTCACGCAGTCACTGTAAGTCCACCAATCTGTGCTATAGTGGACGTCTGCAACCTCAACGAACCCGCCAAAAGCTTTCTTCTTCGTTCCCGATTTCTGGATGTTCTAGAACGTCTCGGATTTCGCAATCTCTTTAGGTTCTCTTGGTTGGTAAATGTTGCATACAAAAGAACTTAATTCACCGATATTCACCGACACCAGTGCTGATGCGAATGCGGCAGGTGTGCGAAAGGGGATTAACACGTCACGTATTCCTCTGAAAGCAGTAGGTTCCTACTTGCGAGTTATGCTCTCTAATTGAGCGCATAGGTTGTGCAATGTATTTCATTATTTTTGTTTGAAAATACAAAAGAAAGTGGTCCCACACATGCGCAAGCATTAATGACAAAATCCATGCACCCCTAGTCCTTCATAAAACTAAACTTTAAAAATCCTAATATCAAAGTATTAAGTTTTAAAAACGGGAAGCACGGATGACGAAACACGTACAGCGACCACCAATCATTTTCATTACAGACATGCAGCGGTTCCTCTAGTTAGAATGAAGCCCTTCTCATAATGACAGTTCCTAAAGCATTTGATTTCTAAACCTGATAGACCAAGAAATAGCATAGAATTATTTTTTATTATCTCACTTGTGCAAACAGCTCCTAAGATCCTAAATGGACTTATGGTGAATTGTCTACTAGTCGAGGAACAATCTGAATGCCCTTTCAAAGTCTCACAATGTTTCGAAGCTCCTTGAAAACCCAAGCCATCAGTTGAAAGCAAATGCCAATGCAACTTCAAGAGTAGAAAGCCATTGGAAATTCGGTACTATGCTCGCAGCCTTCAGTAAATTATCCAAAGTTGATACAGATGTGAAGGGGGCGATAAAAAGCATGCCTCTAAAGCCCGAGACTCTATAATAGAATGTGGATATCAACTCACCGTGATAGCCCTCCGCGTAGACCCTGTCACCCAGCTCTGGTTTTGTCAGACCCTCAACAGCTAGAGGTTCCACTCTACCATTAATGTCGGCGGCGCACATCAGTATACCCTGTGACTCGCTGTTGCGCATCTTGACAGGCTTGAGATTGTACACAGAGATGCCCACTAATCTATGCATTTTCTCAATTGGCACACGGCCATGACACCGCTGACCATGGTGCTGAGGCCGCCTTTATTTCGGTCCACCTAACGAGAGGAAGGAGAAGAAATACAAATACAGGAGTAAAATTTGGAAAAGCGACCACTGGATACATTGAGAGTTTGGAAGATTAGGCAGACAGTGGAATGCAATGATGACAGTTGCATAAATTTGACGGATTTTAAAAGGTAGAGCTTCCTGAAGAATGCAGTCTGCAAAATAAGTAAAGCTACTTATGAGACCATATCTGTGCTACTATATGACCAGGCAGTCAAGCAGCTAATCAGTCATCTCAATGCCCTAAAGCGACTTGTAAATTGTATTCTGTCCAAGACTTCGGCCATTAAATCCCATTTGGTCCAAAACGCAAGTTTTCCAGTGTTTCAGAGTATGCAGCCAAGAACCCAGTTAGCATCGCCTTCAAAAAATTGGCAGAACAAACAAGTATCTTGGATCTAGCTTGCAAATCGCTAAGGGTGGTTCAGGCTGCTATCACGTCATAATGTTTTCAATCATTTTATGAAATAAAAAACTAGAGGTTTTTGTTTTAGATCCTAATGCCACAATGGAAATTGATCAACATGATTTAGAAGTTTCTCAAGGAAAAGTTGGGTCGAACTAAATCACTACACAGATTAGACTAAGGTACCAAAAAATCATCTTCTTGAAGGACCAAAGGTGCAAAAAGGATAAGAGCTCGCATTTAGCGTGGGTTGCTATTTGTCAATGATTCCAGCATTTGAATTTCGGTTCTCGAATCTAAGAATGACTGGAGCCCAACTAGTTTAAGAAATAAACCATTGTGATTCCCTTTTGATAATCCGAGATTCCTAGTTACTAAGGCATTTAAAATTTGTAGCCAGTTACCGTAAAAGCATTACCTAATTAACAAAAAGCGTTAGGCACTGCGAAAGATTTTATCATTAAAAGATTAAACTGCCAAATTCACCTCTTAGTCCCTTGTCGTCTTGTCAATTCGAAACACAGACCAATGCTTCTAAAAACAGTTGGCAAGAAAATTGCTACATCTACTAATTTATCTGTTATACGCTGGCCTAAGAGAACTAGTAAAATGTTGTCACAAGACCTAAGAATCGCCATAAGGTGTCCAACCTGCGTTACTCTTAGATAAAAGTAGTCGAAATAAATCTGTTCCGTAAATTATACTCCTCTAGCAGAACCATAAGATCGCTTAAAAGTTTTCCATTAGTGACCGATCTGCAGAAAAAACCTTCATTTCTATGTTTGTTTCTGCTTTGAGTGGCTCAAAAAGCGGGTATATTTGCCAGATATCTAATTAGCAGGAAGTGCGTGGTCGGATTTGAACCAAAAAGTTAGTTTAAGTTTGGAGTGGTCCTTCAAAACAATAAAATGTGAGCATTTATAACGATAAAGCTGTTACTTAAAAATGCTAGCATGCAGTCAAGTAACAACCATTTTAAATGCCAAAAAACCAAGTTTGTGAAAGTTAAAGCAAATTGGGTCGAGTTAAACTGACTTTTTAAATGCCCAAAAGACGTTTCACTGACGTGAGCCAGAGGTAGCAACCATTTAACCGCTCACTGCACTGTCTCACGCAAAATGTTTTAACTGTCCTTATGGAACGCATGAGCAAGCGGCATGCTTTCACTATGCTGTCATCTTGGCGGCAGGATACCTAGAATAAAGGTAATTGCAACTAACCTTTCCTACAAAAAGTGAGTCCACATCAGGATAGTGTTCCATCTCTAAGATTTCGTCCACCCGCATGTCGATGCGACCGATGTCAACGGACGAACCTTTATCTTTTTGTCCACCCTCTAGTGGCGACTTTGGTTTAGCACCACGAGAGAGATGCCTCCATATGAATTGAAAGTAGAGTATTGGTTGCTATCGCCTCCATGAATAGGGTGTATAGAATGCAACATGACACTCCTACTGATATGAAATAAATAAGTTGATAAGTTGGTGTCTCCAAGACACCTTAAGTGTCAATGATGAATGGGAGCCGCTACAAGTTTATGAATCAATTTGAAGGCAAACATGGTTGACCGAATCCCCATCATGAAGACTGAAAGAACAAAAGGCAATGCGTGGTCACCTTACTGGTCAGTATGCATCACAAATGTCATCAACCGTGTTAGACCCGAATAAAAAGAAGCTATTGGAAAATAAAAGGAACACTATTAAAATATAAAGCATGATTAATTCCGCCTCTACGTGATAACAACGATTTAGTAGCAGCTATTCATTGCATTGAAATGGGAGGAGGCTGACTACCATCAACTTCAGATCTATCAACGCCGAATCTCTCTATTAGGTGCATATGAAAGACCGTGCAGCAGTGACGATGAAAACGCCGCGTTAATGGCAAGTTATATCTTGTCATTTAATGGCACAAACCACTTAGCAAGGTATATGGTTTGCCTACAAAACTAGGAAGAACCAACATTGGAATTCGCAAAAAAGGCACGACCTCCTAAAGTAGCATGTAATTGAATGCATCTTGCCACTTTGATAGCGATGAAGAACAAATAATTTTTTAGACAAAGATATGCCAAGCATTTTAGTTTGCACCGCAAAATAATAAATTTGACTGATTAATTTTAAAAAATGCAACATTTTGGCCTGAATGATTAGCAACATTATTGACTCGTCAAATCTATAAGATTGACAATATGACTAAGACGAAAATGAAGCAAGAACAGTTAATTGTAACACTGGATTAATACAACTCCAACACAAAACGTGCCCATTTTAAAGAGAAAATGCGATGAAAGCGAAGCGCTATGACAAGTGTAACTAAAAAATCCACCGCAAACTAGTTGAAAACCCAAATAACAAGATAATGGTGGATTTAGAAAGCAATATTATTAGTGCGATTTCGCGCAAAGCAACTCGGACATTTTTAATGCTGATCGCAATTTCTAGGGGCATTAAGTCGATCAATTGAAATCTGATTACCACATAAATTAAATGGGAAGAACGCACCAGGTTTGCTTCTTGGACGGGCTCGGGTAAACGGAATGCTAGGATCCGAGTTTTCGATATGATTTTTGCATGAAGAAGGAAAGGATAAAGTGTCTGAAATGATCCTGTTAAAAGCCGAATAAAAAGCGACTTTTAACCAACCATAGTTTCTAGATGGTTCGATCTCTCCTTGTGGGCATCAATTTCTCGTTTGAGCTGAGCACTGCTTGCAACATATGCTAGTTTAGCATGCTTAAATGCGCTTCCATCGCAATTGGCAAGAGGAAAGGCCCTATCCCGCCAATCTCTGCAAGTTTCCCTGAGTCCATTTTCATCAAGATGAGGTCTGGGATTAGCCAAAACACACGTCGAGATTCTCGAAAGTTAAATTTAAAATGGAACCATACGATGAATTTGAAGGAAGAGGCATTAAGAAATAAGTTAGCGATACTGTTTTGTCAATTAAATGGTTCAACCTAAATATGCATTCGAGGCAATAGCGATCAGGCAACAATGACGTTTCGACAACAAGGGTGATAGAAATCTGATATCGGTCAACTTACGGTCAGCTGCTCTAAATGATTGCCGTATAACAAAATCTAACAATTGGGTGCGCAGTTATAATAGCAAAACTAAGACAGGTGTCGAGTCCCCTTGAGCGCCGAACGACACCAATCTACATGCTCGGGTCCTGTAACATTATTAAAATGGAGTCATGTTTATAGCAGCCTTGCTAGACACTTTAGATTGCAGGCAGTTTCTTCCAATTATTCTTAGCTTATTGCAATTTCTAATTCAGGTTTTGGTTTATATCTAATGGCTGTTTGCTGCGTCAGAAAAGGCGGTTTATTTACCATTAGTTTATTATGTAGATTTCAATGGCTCCGCATTCAGGTTCTTATTTTGTTCCATTTATTTAGTCAAGCCATTTTGAGAGTCTGTAATTGCACTAAGTTTCTGATATTGTGAGACATTATTTTAAGTTGCTTTTCTCAATCCTTAACTTATGTTTTTTCTCCCCTTCTATTTTTCGCATATCAGCCAGCCACGATGACAAGTCCACAGAGGAGCGATCTCGTTCAATAAGCAGATTGCTAAGTGTGTTGACGAAGTATATTACTAGTTTGGGTTGTTTCCTTTTGTCCGACTTACTTCGCATATCGCTAATCAAAAACTAAAGCATCACATTCTTTTTCAAGACAGCACATTGGGAAAATGTGGGCAATAACAATGTAACAGAGTAAGATACTGAGGCCTTAAACAAACTTCTTAGTTGCGTAGAGTCCAATGTGTCGTGGTGCTATCCTATTCTCTACGAGGTATACTTCCTTCTCGCATTGCGTTTCACATGGGCGTGATACGTGCGTCCCTTAAATATGCTTTGTAGGCGAAAGTTAGGAGGACATTTTCAACCTGGTCGTAGGGCAGCGTGGTCTTACTTCTGAGGCTGGCACATTTTCCTCCTTAAAGTCTCAACGTAGTTGCTCCATATCAGCCCTCTTCATATAATAAAGATGTCTAGAACATAAACCTATTAATATTTCATACCGAGGATCGCAGTTAGCACTTTCAGTCTTCACCTTTCAGCTTAGTCTTACACATATTTTCTTACCAATTGTAGCTTACTACAAAGCACAGCCCAGAATGATTTAATGAATTTGAGTTGTCGGAATAATCTTCATTATTAAGAATATTTGAAGAAGTCCATGGCAATTGGAGTCACTGAGGACTGTGTATCTTTGCAATGAAAAAAAGTAGTGGCTGGGGGTTGCCTCCACTCACGACAACTTATTTGCACGCACAAGATTATCGATCGATCAGACAAGGGTGGCCGACAAAGGAATCATAAGGTTATGCGACGCGAATTGATTCTGATAACTAATGTGTCGACTCTGAATGTTTATAGTAATACTGACCCTCTCCTCAAATACACAAGCCACAGGATCATTATGCCTGCACACTCCTTAAACATTTCCATTATGAAGAATAAGGCAAATAAAGTCATGTCGTCTTTACGCCCTCGCCGGTGGAATTCATGCCAAGATGTTGCGCAATGAAAATGAGATAGGCTATCAAGCTAGAACCTTAAGTGTTTTTTAATAAACTTTGCATCATTTTCGCAAGTTTGGTATCATACAACCAGTTAGCAAGGTCATAGCTCCCCAAAGCTTCCTCTGAGACAAAGGAAGATATATAACTTGATGGAAACACATTTGGTTGGCAAACAGAAAAAGAATTCGGGGTGCTAGCATGGCCTGGAGGCTAGTTTGCTTAGTGCTGACAAAACAGCTAACCAAGTTCCCGCAAGAGGAGATGGAATTTAGGCGACCAGCGAAGTGTTGCAAAATAATTTATTCGATTAACTGTTAAGTGCCTTAAATTCGCTCGACACTGCCACGCAATCTTGATCAATGTGCATGCAGTGGAGTTTTGAAGTATTGCGCGATCTACCGCGAGTGGAATCTGCAGAATTCATCCAGTGCAAGCTCTTAGGCGAAGGAAGTGAGATTCCTCCTCCGTGCAGTCGATTCATTTAATTAAATGGTACGAACAGCATTTTGCGGACTGCATCTAGGAAAATTAGTTGTGGTAGCTTAACTCCCTCACCTCAATTTTACGCATTTCGCAGAAAAGAAAAATCAGGGTGATTAAATCATTAAAATATGATTATGCTAAGCCAATTTCTCACCCGTAGTGAAGAGGCGATAGGAATATAAAGCATCCTCTGTAATACCAGCATTAAGTCAGCTGACAACGTCCAAGGGCGAGTCGCTCTTGCGGCCACATAGTTAAGCAGTGAGAGAATGAATCAAATATTCACTCAAATTCATTGCTTCCATGTGCAAATGGTGGCGAGTGGGTCAAAAATCCTTGTAAGTATCTTCGTTGTTAGTCACAGGTGTTATGCAAATGCGAGCTTGTAGAGCGAATTTCGTGAAGAAGTGGGTATCAGACCGTTAAATCGTGTTTCGAAACGAATTGGGTTACCGCGTAGATCCCAGGCAACGCCAAACCTACCGAATCTAGGAAGCAAAGCTGCTTCTCCTCCTCCTCTACCAAAAATCTGATCATTTGGTATTAAAAATACGAGCCCTATTCGCTCCTTCATTGCTCCATCCATCCCCATCGTAGGCATTTGATCTCGAAAAAAATTCGGGTCCAAGTCAGGGTGCGAAATGTCACCAGTACCACTTAGGAATCAGTGTTGAATAGGCTCATCCAATTTTTACGCAAATAGCGCCCCATTAACCAAACTACCAGCGTTTCAAAATCTGGCGAAGCTTTAACGCAACTACTTAGAAGGCCGTTCTCTACAACAAAAAAGGCTATTAAGCATTGTTTTCAGGAGACATGTTGCCATCGTAAACCTTGCTTTATCTCTAGCATTTAGTTTGGGAAAGCATGTGAACTGCGAAGACATTAAAATAATAAGTGGGCAGTAGCGATTACAAGGGTGTTTATTTATTAAAGCTTAGATTTGACAACTACGCTTTCCGTTTCGCCTCTTTGGCTGCCTCCCATACGCGTCTCTCATGCCGCATTAGATTAGTGTGGTTGTGACTGCCAGTCCACTCATTCATCTTCTCAGTAGTATAGTCAGCATGTGAAGGGCTTGAGAGTTGGACATTATCGGCGTAATAAGGTCAAGAGTGATGGCATGATTAGTAGCTCTAAGGCAGATTTGGTGGCCGTCGATATTTGGCACAACAGCAAGATAGGGTTGGTGAACTGATGAGTAGTGTTCCATTGTTTAAAGTCCCGCCATGGACATGCAGTGCATCACTGCTCTGTGTCCGGTTCGCTGAATGTAATCCCACGAACTAGACATGCGAGGTTACTGCTCTAACTACAGTGAAGGACTGTGACACGAGAGGTTGTGTCCATTGCAGGGGGTGGCATTTACTGATGAGACGCGCATAATGCAGTGTCAAAGAAGACGTAGTTGGATGCAAAACACTTCTATTGAGGAAGAGGAAGGATGGAAGAGGAGAAGGTTTGGTGTAAATACATAAGAAAATTGGGGGTGGGTGTGGTAGAAGTCTTTAAAATGTTCACTGTCCAATGTCAGGAACTGCGCAATTGCGACTCTCAACCACTTCTTTTGGTAAGTCCTTTTCCTCTGTGTAGGCGCAGGCAACTTGATGTCCTCAGCACGTGGTTGGCTAATCGCCGCAACCATCTGTGACGGTTTGGACCACCTCCATGCACAATGTTGCTCATATTTTTGTCGTCGCTGCTTTCATTCCACCACGATATGTCATCTTCAATCTGAAAAAAGAGAAGAGAAAAGATAGAATGACGATGAGAGAGGACAGAAGGCACAGAGAGAAGGAGCAGGAGGCGGATAGCGCAAAATAGGTGGGTGAAGAGGTGAGAAGTTAAAATTAATCAACATGCCAACCAACTAGACAACAAGTGAATAATCAAAGAAGAGCTTACTGGGCCCAGGATACAACTATCTACCTGGTCGTCTGCAAAGTCGCGTACAGAGAAGAAGATTGACCAGCTGTGCCAACAGGCCTACACACACAAACACACGTGCGTGCACATGCAAGCAAACATATGTTTTCACCTGTTTCCGTGCCACACTGATCAGGACAACGATCAAGAAGGAAAAGAAAGGAAGTGGACAACGGCATACACAAACACAGTGGGACAGACGGAGCGACAAGAGTAGAGATAGAGGAGCAGGGCAAAAAGTGCACCTTCTCATCCACTATTATGGACCACCAGGTAGAGGGACTCTCTGCAAGGTGGGAGATGGATATGGAGAATGGCATGGAAAGGTAGGGTATGAGCCGAACTATGCAATAGGAAGTGGGAAGTAGGCGGAAGGCACTCACCTTCGCTTTCAAGGCCATAACTGGTGAAAGAGAAGGGGTGGGTTGAAGAGGAGGACGAGACAGCAGAACTGGGGCGGCGTGAAATAAAACCAACTATGGAAAACAAAAAAAGCGGAAGATGGGAATGAAGGGGATACGGCAATGCTAGCTGAGTTAAAGCAAAATTCAGACAATGCTTAAGTCTAGTGTAGTCGATATTGGTGTAATCTAAGCCTCGTCTAGTGCAGAGCATAACTCCTCTCATCAACATTACCAATTAGCATGGCATGATGAGGGATAAAGAAAGTAGAGAGAGAAGAGGAACGTACTTAAAGGGCGTTGGCAAATGATGGAGTTAGAGGAGGATGAAGAAGAGAATGTGGGTCCGAGAAAAGAGAACGTGACAAATTTGAGGGGCAGCTAGACGAGCGCAGTGCCCTAGCGTCACTGAAACGGAAACACGAAGGACTGTGAGAGGATGATATGTGGGCAGCACTCTTTCCTCCCTTTTCTCTGATTCGAATAAATGAAGCGTAAGTACTAAGACATAATGCAAGATGCAGTGCTAAAGAGCACATGCAGTGAATTTGAATGCAGGCAAGAAGAAGAAGTGACTCACCGGAAATGGATTGAAGAGAGACATGTGAGAGGAGGAGGAGCAGGTAAGAGGGTTCCGACTCCACCATCTCGAAGACGTCGCCGGACCTTGCTGCTGCGTGTGTACATTGGTCCCTAATGTCTGCCAGGCAGAAGAGAACGACCACATTGCATGCAGCCTGCAGTTGCGTTAGGCTGATTTTCACTTGACAAATGAGGGGAAGTAAAGGCTGATTTAAATGGTAGGCCATGAAGACGGCTGCCTACCTACCCTCTTCCCTCCATACCGGCCCGCCATAATCAGGCCTACGTGGCTAATTTACTCCACTCG
Organism: Taenia hydatigena; assembly: GCA_036345935.2. Lineage (NCBI taxonomy): Eukaryota > Metazoa > Platyhelminthes > Cestoda > Cyclophyllidea > Taeniidae > Taenia > Taenia hydatigena. The sequence goes on along the minus strand of JADWOT020001247.1, from coordinate 369,844 downwards.
TGTTTGAATTTGTCCAGTACAGTCCGGCCTACTTAAGCCTGGTTTCGCCTAACGTGCTACACTGCTTCTATTTCACTATATCTGCTCCTCTTGTCAATTAGGCAGTTCGCAATCGCGTACGAGGCAGACATAAGAAATGAGATGAGCAAAGCGGTACAAGGCATACCTGCATGAAAGGAATTGGCGACTTACTATAAAACACTGCTAAAGAGCTGACGAAAGTGACTTCCTGATGGCTATCCCTAATTATGTATCTACGCGAGCTCTTCCTTCACACCAGAGAAGACATAGGTGGCGACTACACCTCTCTGACGATAGCGAGGTAACACGCTTGTTCAACTGAAGTGGGTGGATGAATGAATGGATAAGTGAGGTGAGAAGAAGAGACGAAGGGCCGAGAGCAGGAAAGAAAGGATATTATGGAAGAGGATTGGCGAAATGTTATTACTGTATGTCCATACGTAGTGCTGTAGACCTCTCTTCTTCATTCTCTTCGCTCCAGCTTCCCACTACCCATAATACCTTCATTTACCCACTTTTATAACCATGCAGCTGAATGGAGCGAAATAAAATTGGCTTGGTGGTGGAATTACGTATTTTTGCCTAAAGACACGCTTTAAGTATTTTGCCCTTGCTATCTGTCTTGAGATGTGAAAGGCACTGACATACCAGTGAGTGCAATGTTAAATTACCGCATTCAAACCCAGTAGGGAAGAAAAGGGCAAGACGGATTAGAGGACATCTTTGCAACCCTTGAAAATGTCAAGAGTAAGGAGAGTAGGGTGACGTCGGAGGCAAAAGTAGAGGGTGAGAAGGAAAGTGGAGGCGAGGAGAACGAACCAAAAGGATGTAAAGACACTGGCGATGAATCGAGTGCTGGAAACGAGGATAAGGCGGAGGAGCAAAATGAGTGGTGGAAGGCTTCGCAACGCATACGTAAGCATATCTGGCAGTTGAGTGTGTGATTCACGTCTTCGCATTTGACATGCGCGTGAACCGATCTGTGGCATGTGTCGCGTCGTTCCTAACATTGGCGTCTGCTGTTAAATAAAGGCTGTAAACTACTGTGATAAAAGTATGTAAGTACGGATGTGTTTAATCACATCGTTGGATGTACATCGTGATTTGAGTGGATTAACTTGAACCAGCTTTGTGTTGAGACCTTGGTCTGTGGGCGGCCGCCCCATTCGACGCCTTGTGACCATCAAGCCAAGGGAGCCTAGTTGAATGATGGTCTCACATTAATCCTTTCACAGTATCCAGTCAACTCTGCTGCTTTTACTTTATCTAATTCGCCTAGTAATGCAAAAGTCCAAATATTAACGTCTCGATTTAAAACCATTGACAGCATTTAATTTAGGCCAAATTTTATGCGCAGGTAAGAGACATCGAAGAGGAGACTACGACAGGCTATGTGGATTTGGCCGTTGTAAAAGGTCACTGACATCTGTCAGTGCCACAAAACTGAGACCGTACACTGAAACTGCAATGGTAGCGCACATTTAATGGGAATAACTACTGGCAGAACAACCCACAACAAGAATGAAGACATTATTACATTTATTTTTCCGAAGCAAGTAGATGGTTAGAGGAACTGGACGGTGCAGTAGAAATTACAGAGCGCGAAGTTAATTAAGGTAACTCGTCTTCGGGTGGCTCAGCAGATGCAGGTTCCGGTAGAGGCCACCCATTACGCACCCAACATTGGATCAGCGCAAAGACATTGATGACCAGAGTCAGCATATTCGCTTTCACTCATCCATTACATTAGAGAAGGGACCAGGTGCTAGAAGTACCACGTTAGGCTTTCCCGCCGCTTTGGTAACGCCTTTTACAGTGAGGGGAATATGAAACACCTACAGTTAAGTTGAAGTTACAAGCGACTTAAATCCACCTATGCACACGTATTAAGCGGTTCAGCGCTTCCCTGTTTTGCCCTTGATTTTATGTCTTAGGAACGAAAAAATTGGTTAGACAATGGCATCGTCTGCTGGATGAGTGCTTGGCAAGTAAACCGGGGTTATACAGCGTTCGGATTTGTTTCTTTCACAGAGGTCAATGTTCTCCATTCAGCCACGAGCGTGAGGTATGCTGACTGCTCTTCACTTAACACATTCATATATATTTGCCTAGAGCAAACTTGTTTCATGTTAACTTATTTTTTTTCCATTAGTGATCAATGTAATTCAAAGATTGTTTGAGTGAAAAATTGGACTTAATTACTTGGGCCGGGACTTGGGCCTACGTAAGGTGTCAAATAGACCAGTTGAGAACTAAGATTGCCTTTTGTTCTTAATTAGAATGTTTGATTAATGAAACCAGATTAATGCAGAATTACAGTACTTGTCCCTCATAATTTGGTTTGCGATTCATATGGTTTTTGGTTAAAATAAATCGGAATGCACTGAACTCATGATAATTCCTGAGCAAAAGGATCCAGCAAAGTGAAATTCGCAATTAGACACGTGACAATCCTGCACGTCATTGTCTCCTGTAGCCTGCAAAATGGTTAGTCAAATTAAAATTGAGTAGGCGCATACTGCCTCACGGTAATTGGACGAAAAGGAAGTTGTTAGGCTTAAGGTAGGCAAATCATAGTCTTGTGACATGCAAACCCATCTGATCCAAAGTACTCGTGCTGTACGTAGAGGTCAGTCCAAGTGCACAAGGTGATCAAATCTCAATAGTGGCTCATTTGGAGGAATCGCTGCCAATTATGCGCAGTTAGAAAGAACAGGATGCAACAAATAATCCTGTACTTAGATGTGAACCCAATTTTTATAGCATTTAGGGCGGATTTCTGAAATAGCAAGTGATGATGCATTCGTTCATCAACAGGGCAGGAATCTAGTTAGAGGTATCTAATCTGAGGGACGGGCATAGTAAATAAGGCTGCCGAGGGAAGAGAGCTGTGCAACTGGTAGGGTATCGATGTGAAGTGAAATTTGTGTCCTCCTCACGGACCGCCAGTACCAATTCACCCAGTTCACTTGCAGGCGGTATAGCGTCTTCAGAGTCAGCAGCTGACAAACTTATGAGCCTCGCGTACAACTGGTTTAACTAGTGTACTCCATTCTATGCACAGATATTCTTTGTGACGAACGAGATGAGCGGCTTGCATTCCAACGCTCCCACAATCTCTTTTAATGTCATGTGATTGCATAGCGCGAAAACGGCATATTTGTAATTGCAATCAATTGGATAGGCAACTAAGGGGTTGTTGCTGACAAAACATTGCACTTCTATGGAAGCAGCCATGATCTTTTGAACCGTTGAAAGTGCGAGCTACGAAATTTACCAGTTTGGTTGATTTAATGCGTGGAATCATGCTACCATCCTTCCTCGGACTAAGAAGGCTACGCTGAGATAATTACAAGAAAGCAAGCAGTTGACATGTGGAAGTCAAAGATACGTTGCCACCGAGGCTGCATTGATTACGTCAGCAGTTCAGCTTTAAACCCTGCAGTCGCCACAATCCATGGATTTTCGTCCATTGATTCGACCACAGAAAACCCATTCACATTCAAGGGCCCAATACTTGCATGTACTATCCCATGTGTACTGATATGTTTTCACAGCGAAACGATTAACAAAGAACGATCAGTTGCTACAGATTGGCGCCCCTAAAACCCTTTAGTTTTCTAGGCTCACAACCAAGCTGCCTCCTCTGGCCAACTGTACACCACTCACAAAGACTATTCTTGTGCGCTTCCCTACCTTTTGGAATGGATGTCTTATCAGGCGGTCAGTGGAGTCCTGACCACGTATACACAAGCCTAACTCAAAGCCATCGGTGAGCAAGTATGGCAGCTTTTATTCAGATAGCAGATACTTTCCCGTAGTCTCACCATCTGCAGTGAAAAATGAAAAAAGCACAGGAAAGTTTTACTTGCCTACTCAGGCAAGCCTCCTTTCTTCAATGCGCTTTAAACGGCACACTACCTTACTGACATCTCTCGGGCAAAACATCGAGATCGGTCTACAAGTCGGGTCAAAATCCATCACCAGCCCGCTATGAGCATCTATCTTGGCCACACTATGGGTATGAACGCATTAAACCTGTCTCCGATTCTACAGCACTAAGGAAAGAAATCCAATTTTTAATGTGGCACACTCTGCAATGTAGAATCGAAACCACCTTACAAAGGGGCTAGTTGTTTCTGTCAAATAACGCCCAGACAACAAGTCGAAACAATGGCAGTGAATGTGGTATTTTGCAAACAAAACTGTTGCTAAGAAAGAAAACTGCTTTGATTGCTGTACATTGTGTAATCAGGCGTATTTTAAACACATCAACTTGTAAACCCATACCTGATTGTTCTGTGGTTCTACTGAAAAGAAATAAGTAGGAGCGGTCAGAGGGGATTAAATCCACTGCAAAACCGATTTTAAATACAGTCCACCATTGCATTTGCTTGTCGCTTTGCAATCTGCATAGTCCTTGCAAATTTTTTGGAAAGAAACACAAGTTATGGACGCAAACATGGTGGATTTGGTGTCAGTAATTTGTCCTCTTTTAACACAGGGCATTGTGATTGTTTGATCGGTCACCTGCAGCATCTCTCAGGCCAAAAAGTGATACGTGTTAGTCCAAGTGTAGCTGCCCTGCTTAACCAAACGGCTTCTAGCACTTTGCTATTCCGAAATCAACCATATTGGGACTAAAGTTAATAATCTGATTCCTTCCATAGAGTAAGCTATGCAACAATAAACCATTTGGCATCCATCTAGACGCATATCACCTCATCCGCATGAAGGATCAAACTGTCTGGATGATGGATTGTATGCAGAAACAGCAAACACCAAAGGTATTCTCACCATAAATGAATGAATGAAGCAATTGCGAACGGAACATGAAGCACTTACAAGGCAGTTGAACCACGTGTATGCAAAAATATTGAACGTTTCAAGCAAAAGAAAATTAGGCAAACTTACTTTAACAGGCTTATCTGGTTCCTGCTAAAATGCGTCACTCTGCTTAGTATTTGAAAGGTCAATCTCATGGTACTTAAACCTACCTCACCTATGTCCTCGGTGATTCCAGAAGGAAGTGCAGAGCACGAGAGACCAAAATGAATGGGTCACATTTTGAAATTTTAGCTGGTTTTCGATGCAGATTAATTAATAGTGTGCAAAATGTTAGGGCTCTAATATCAAAGGGTCTAAACTATGCGCCACCTTTCACATCTCAATGTCACTCACACGATTTAAGTTTAGCTTTGATCCAGAGCTGATAGCTGATTTTGGTTATCACTGCGAATCATAGTTCGTGACGCCTGCTGATCTCAAGTTGATGTCAACTTATCCAAACAACAGCAAAATTAACGCTGCATAACTTGAGAATCCACATTTTCCTAGTCTTCAACGTGAACTCGGCCTGTATACCGACCGCTGCAAGGTGGTGAGCAAATTCACAATCCAAATTCGGTGTTTGGAAAAGAAATCCAATTTTTAATGTGGCACACTCTGCAATGTAAAATCGAAACCACCTTACAAAGGGGCTAGTTGTTTCTGTCAAATAACGCCCAGACAACAAGTCGAAACAATGGCAGTGAATGTAGTATTTTACAAACAAAACTGTTGCTAAGAAAGAAAACTGCTTTGGTTGCTGTATATTGTGTAATCAGGCGTATTTTAAACACATCAACTTGTAAACCCATACCTGATTGTTCTGTGGTTCTACTGAAAAGAAATAAGTAGGAGCGGTCAGAGGGGATTAAATCCACTGCAAAACCGATTTTAAATACAGTCCACCATTGCATTTGCTTGTCGCTTTGCAATCTACATAGTCCTTACAAATTTTTTGGAAAGAAACACAAGTTATGGACGCAAACAAGGTGGATTTGGTGTCAGTAATTTGTCCTCTTTTAACACAGGGCATTGTGATTGTTTGATCGGTCACCTGCAGCATCTCTCAGGCCAAAAAGTGATACGTGTTAGTCCAAGTGTAGCTGCCCTGCTTAACCGAACGGCTTCTAGCACTTTGCTATTCCGACATCAACCATATTGAGACTGAAGTTAATAATCTGATTCCTTCCATAGAGTAAGCTATGCAACAATAAACCATTTAGCATCCATCTAGACGCATATCACCTCATCCGCATGAAGGATCAAACTGTCTGGATGATGGATTGTATGCAGAAACAGCAAACACCAAAGGTATTCTCACCATAAATGAATGAATGAAGCAATTGCGAAAGGAACATGAAGCACTTACAAGGCAGTTGAACCACGTGTATACAAAAATATTGAACGTTTCAAGCAAAAGAAAATTAGGCAAACTTACTTTAACAGGCTTATCTGGTTCCTGCTAAAATGCGTCACTCTGCTTAGTATTTGAAAGGTCAATCTCATGGTACTTAAACCTACCTCACCTATGTCCTCGGTGATTCCAGAAGGAAGTGCAGAGCACGAGAGACCAAAATGAATGGGTCATATTTTGAAATTTTAGCTGGTTTTCGATGCAGATTAATTAATAGTGTGCAAAATGTTAGGGCTCTAATATCAAAGGGTCTAAACTATGCGCCACCTTTCACATCTCAATGTCACTCACACGATTTAAGATTAGCTTTGGTCCAGAGCTGATAGCTGATTTTGGTTATCACTGCGGATCATAGTTCGTAACGCCTGCTGATCTCAAGTTGATGTCAACTTATCCTAATAACAGCAAAATTAACGCTGCATAACTTGAGAATCCACATTTTCCTAGTCTTCAACGTGAACTCGGCGTGTATACCGACCGTTGCAAGGTGGTGAGCGAATTCACAATCCAAATTCGGTGTTTGGAGGTTAGCAGCAAAGCTTGAAGCAGGAAAAACTCGTCTTGGTATCTGCAAGTACACGCTATTAGATGCCACGCGTGTGATTATGCGGCCCTCAGGAAGGCAGAGGATGTCAAGAATATCTAGTCGCGAAATAAAGCGTCGCTTCTGACTGACTATTTAAGTCAGCTTTAGGTGGTCACAGGATATAGCACTGAGGAATAGGGCACTATCATCGCAGAATTTTTTGTCACATATGTGCGGCTTACTGTGGATTCGGACCACTCCACCAGGATGCCACTGGATAGTTGTGCTTTTCATGATGTATGCGACTGAATTCTCAACTTCTTATGTCATGGTTATAAAAACGCGTCTATTCAGCAATCCATTATTATCACACATGTGTGACTTGCGGGATCAAACAATTTAAATAGCTTGCAACGACACTGCCATGCTCATGAGCGTTATGTAAAGCAGCGTTGACCGTGCATAGTGGATTCATGCTGGAGATTGTCAATAACCCCACGTTGTTGTGGTAATCAACGTGGAAATGAAAGTAAGGAAATATGAAGGGGAATGCAAAGGCGTCAACTGGAAGAATGCAACGTGACACAAGCATTGACAGACAGTAGCATATTTAATTACTGTAGGATTTACCAACGTTTGAACAAGAGAAGTTGGTCACGCTTTAGCAAATGCACCTCAAATTGCAATTCATAAACTTCATTTTCCCTCACCAATCCAATGTCAGTAAACACGACGTTGGATTGCTGATACCAGGACACGTAGAAGTGGGTCTGCAGAGCCGCATGAGTATGCCATCAACAGTGTTGACTATTTTGCAATGAAAATGTTATAGTTTCTTCTTCTGCGAACTGCTGATCCTCATGCAAGCCTCCCTCCAAAGTTGGTCATTTGGTGGCATACAATAATTACATCACCCCATTAGTCAGTTGTCCGACCCATGGCCGGTAAATATGACCTTCATCTGCATGGCCATATTTACTAGTTTATGCTAGAAATCGCAGCTATGCGCTTATGCAGGTGATGCGCCGCATGCTTGCCACATTCCACTCTGCGATTTGGTCAACATAAGTGCCTCCACAATCGTGGGAGCTAAAAGAAATGCCATGGAATTGCACCGAACCGTAGGTAAAGTCACTTTGGTGCGCAAATTGAGAGTGGACTTGCACCTAGACTTGCATTTCCACCTTTCGAGTAGTGTGGGGAGATAACTTCAAATAATGAATGCCTTATGGTTTAAAATTTAGGCATGGATTGATAGAGAGCGCTAATTAGAAGAGAATAGGATACTAGCCGCTGTTGAGGAATGTCGCATAATTGGCGGCATTGTTCCTGCGTTAGCCGGATTCCCTCGCGATGATTAACACTGGTTGGGTAAAGTTGGAGATGATAGTATCTCAAAATTATCGCCGAGATGAAGGACTGCGCGCTTCTCGGAAGGCATAATGCAGTTTGTTATTCCCTTGTGCCCATTTTTCTCAACTTTGCTTCCCATCATGAAAGCGCCAGACCGTTGGTAAATGACGATGAGAGTGATTGTGCTGATGCCTGGCAGATGAAGGCTGTCTGAAGCATCAGTTTAGCACTTCTTCTCCTCATGGATTGAAGTATAAGAGATTAGAGAGCACAAAATGGTGAACCGGATGCAGTATTATGTTCACAAGTGATGGTTCTTACATCAGTTAGCGATCCAGATTTCATCTAATTTGGAGATGATCTTATCCACTCGGAATTCCCACCCTTAAGATTTGCCGACCGAAGCAAATTCGTAGCCTCATTATCATACAATGTTATCCAAATTGCGGGTGGCTGCTAAATGCGTTGGTCTCAGGTGGCACAAATGGACACTTGGCGAGAATAGCTGCATGTCGGCTGCTATTCAGTCGTTTGTCGACGAATTTTTTTGGCACCACGATGGTAACTTCACTTCATCACGTCCGAAGTTGTTCCCACAGACAAAGGCATATTCTCCTCTCTTACTAGCCGTAGCTTGCTGCAAAGAAGAAATGTCCAATGCAACAACGCACCCATTCGCAATGCCTTTCACACATTTCCATCGCTGTAATTCGTTTGATAAAGAAGTTGTGTGAACATTGTTAATCCTTAAAAGGCCTTTTTAGGCCCCAGTCAAATTCGCTTGTTAGTTTATGAGCATTCTGAACCACTTAAATAAACCATTAGGCATTTCAAGAACATCGAGGCACTTTAGGCTTCCAATATGTCAAAGCATTTGCCCTTCTTGTCAATCGTCTTTTGAGCTATCCCCCGTTACGCAAACGCATACGGTAGCAGAGCCATGAGATGCTCGTAAGCGGTGTTGGCACGCAAGACAAGGAAAACGCTGCCACCGATTCGAGTGGCACACCAAGTCTAGTGCTTCAGTGATACGATGGAGTTGCAGAAGCTCCTAGTAAGGTGGTGCAGGCCTTGAAGGACAACGCGTTTTGTTGTTGAATTTCCTCCATTTGTTACCACTTCTTATCCCAACCCTTACATTGACGTTTGATAAAACTTTCACGAGTAAGCGTCTACGTCCTAATTCGACATTGGCGTTGAAGAAGAGGCGTTGGATCCGCTGTCATTGCCACTAACTTAAGCTTCGACATGCCCAAACCTGTTGATTGCAGAACAGGTGAATGCTTATCGTACACCGAAGAGGGCGCACTTGGCATGAAGATTATGGTTGCATAGAATGAACACAGTGTGGCATGCCAACCATCAGCATGGGATCCCAAGCATTGCCATAATTCTTTCCACCACATATCATTAAACAGTCAAAAGGACTATAGGTCTGCAGTACGATCAGGAGCATTGCGGGATCATCGTCAGCTATCACAAACTAATAACACCCGCAGTTCACACACGTGACACGCAAAATGGAGTAAAAATCATGGAAAAGCATGCAAAATTGATAAAGTTCACGTCAAATGTTAATTGTGATTAAGGCAAATTTAGTAAATTTGGGCATAAATAGTGATAAATGCAGTCTTCTTCTTCACGATAAACACCAACACTCCGTGGAATTCTGCTGGGCCCCCACCATTTCGTTAATTGCTTGGCACTTTGGTCGCACTGACCCAGATAAGGTACTAAAAGGTGAAGCAAGTTGATGAATGCATCTGGGATTACGCCGGATGTGGCGGCTAAATGGGGTCACAGGCACAGAAGAGCTGTGTGTTCACTGGACTCGATTTCTTGTCGTGATCTTGCATTTGAATACGAAGGTGTGCTCTCAACCACTGCTCAATGGCCGCCACACCGCAGGTAGGATTTAGATGAGTGCCATCAGTCCAATGAGCTGATCTCGTCTTCGTTCGCCTGCTTTGACCTTAATTACTGCGTCTGTGACACGAGTCAAGATGGTTGATCGTCCTTGCCAAGTAAATGTCACGTGTCACATATGTGTGCCGCAATGGGGTATTTGTCCATTTTAAGTGACGCCAATAGCTACTTTTTATGGTTGACCAGAAATTTCGCTAAAAGTACAAGACCCTTTTTTAATTTACTAAAGATATTAGCTGCCTAGAAGATAATGTTTGCAAATGCTGACTTGCCTTTACTGCGAATAGAAAAACAAAGGACAGCTGCCGCAGGTTGGTGTCTCCAAGACCCTTCAGTCGTCTAGACTTACAACCAGGCTTGCTTCTCTGGCCATCTGCAAACGACTCACGGACTCAGTTAGACTCTTCTTGTACACCACTTTGCATTACAGAATGGGTATTCGATTAGGCGTTCATAAATACTCCAACCACACATACACATACCTAATTCGAAGCAGTCGCTACTACCGAATTCCAATTATGGACCTCGTGCAAACGTATCACCTAAGGTTAGTAATGCTGGCAGATTTCATGCAGATTGCAGTCGCCTTTTCCTCATCCTCACCATCTGCAGACAGCATCGCAATGAGCGTATGGATGTTCCACTAAACTCTTTTGCCTCTTCAGGCAACACTCCTTTTTCCATCGCACCATTGACGGCGTGCTAATTTGCCATTTTTCACTGGCACCGTGAGGTTTGTCTGCAAGGCGCATCTGGACCCATGGTCAGTGCATGCGCTACTCGAGCACTCTCGGCCGCTTCGAGCACCTGTCTTGGCTATACTCTGGGGGTGAATGCGTGCAAAGTGTTCCCATAACTACATCATTAAGCAAGGAAAACAATCCATTAACACTAAATTAAAAAGTCAGGAATGAAAATACAGAGCACTATGCAGCATAGAATCGAAAACATCTTATCAAATGGTTGAATAAATTAAACAACAACACGATGTAGAAGCTTCTTATGCCTCTACATGAACGAGAACCAAGGTAACACACGAATTGGGCAGGTCTGAAGTGATAATAGCTCTTCCATCTCTTCTTCTCCAAGGAGGCGGTTGGTTGCAAAAACATCTTTGGCAAAGTGTTCTTTATTCATAGGAAAGGACAAAGGCTTCGGCCTTTAGCCACTCATGATATATATATTATAGCCTTCTTGGGGTGATTTGATGCACATTTCAGAACTAGGGTAGGCTGCGTAATGACTATCCACATCAGTTATGGGGCAATTAATCTAACGATGGCATTTCGTTGAGACAAAATGGCACCACTAGCCTAGTAGACTTTATGATGCTTTTACTGGTTCAACATTGCAATCTTCGCACCAATGCAACTAATCACTTGCAGCAGTGCATACGCTGCTTGAGCGCCATTTCTGCCAGGATGATATTGCTGGTGGGATTTGACATCGACGTTGCATGGTCTTGCCATTGCTACCTCCGACGCTAACATGGGAGTCTCTTACCTGTTTGAGCTAAGCCCTCTACAGCAGCCAGAGATCTGCACTTTCTCTAGCTTCCATATCAGCCTCTGCCCCCAACTTTTCCTCTGACACTCCCTCTACTCATTCTACAAAACCGCATTCATAGTTGCGACCGCCTCCAAGACATGTTTTATGCGGTTTCAGAATATTTAATGACCTTCAATTACATGCACTCGCGTATAGTTTAGCAGAACGCACCCTTTACTGGTCTGGATGATTTGCTGCAATTCAACATGCCCGACCAAATTCTAGCCCATTTGCTGTGTTTGACAAGCTGTTTTCCCGCACGCATCGCTGGCCAAGCTGTTGAATGTATGAACGGTTATGCCTCTGCGTTTCTACACAATGGACATACTGCATAACTCTTTTACATTCTATCGAAAAAAACTAGATAGCTGGCTGGATTTTTGCCTGTTTGCTTGCCTGTCTATTTGGCTGTCTGTTCAATACAGAAGCTGGTTGTTAGATTGATTGCTTACCCGCATTCAGTAAATGTGATTTTGACTGTGTAGTTGACCAACTATCTGGCATCCCAGCCTTGTTGTTTTTTATGCATAGCTAAATCATTTGATAATTATTTAGATGCACCTACGCAATTGCAGCGCTTTATGTCAAAATAGGCAACCTGCGCATCATCTGCATCCACAATGTCAGATTTCAGAACAGGAATGGCTACACGTAACTACAGAAGAAAGCAAGCAGCTGAGCATAACACAGACCATATCTGGATTAATGGGGATTAGAGGAAGCGCACGCAGATACCTTTGCAGTTTCATCTTCCCTTACAAAAACAAGCATTCTGTGCATCGACCGCACTGGAATTGTTTGATGTAAACCATAACAACTCCCTTTTCTTAAGGAAAGATTCGAACTGCTGAATTCCAGCTGCTGAATCCTAATGGCAATCCAATTAATGTCAAAATTACAGAATAGGGAGCAGTTTTACATTTGTGCTAACGCAAATTTCCTTGCTAAAGTGATTCCCAACATATCAGGCACACCGAAATTGCCAGCCTTTTTAAACTACAAGTGCCGCAAGCAGTTACAGAAGGAAACAGTAGTCCAAGCTCAATTTCTAATCAATTTTGGATCAAAAAAAGGGAAAGCGAGAGTGCTACTTTATGCCCTTGCTGAAAATATTTATAAAATGAGTTATGCATCCGATTTTCAATTTGGTTCAATGCTGATCACAAGAGAATTAGATTGTTTGCACATTTGTGCATTATCAATTTTCTGTGCCACTCTAGGCACCATCATCATCAGGTTATCACCAGTTTTCGTATCAAAATCACACTCATTACATTTTGATCATTCCAATCTATAAAGAATTTTAAAATAGAACTGCACGATGCAGGAACGAAAGTAAGCTTAAATTTGAGTAATTATTCAGCTAGTTCTTGATTAGAATGGAAAACACAGAACAGTTCAATGCTCACGCTTTTCTTGCTTGTAATCGCCTTACTAAGGACCTGCCTTTCTAGCGCTGCAACTGACCAGCGGATTAGGACGGAACGACCTAGAACGCAGAACACTAGGGCTAATTTGCTACTGCGTTACATGTGCATGGCCTTAAGCATGGACTAACCTAACCCATCCATTATAACCAAAGAGCATTCTAACCCTTTCCCTGGTAGTGAAATAGGGCGAGCAGTTCCTATGTGGTTAAAGACTTTTGTCTTTGAGCCTCAAAAGCTTTAAACTACAGCCCTGTAGCTGTTAGATAACCTCAACTGACCAATGCTCCAAATACGGTCTGCGGATGTGGCTATTGCAGCCAATTCGTGTAAAGCGAGCCTTACTGTGCATTAATAATAAAAATCCTGCAAATAAGAGCGGAGTCAAATCGTTCAGTGAACATCTATTTTCGATCATTGCGTGAGAGCGATGATAAGAAACCATGAAGTGCTAACACTCTTACCTGACTTGCATGCAAAGAAGTGACAATGGCGGAATCCTAATTTTCGAATCATTTGTTAAGCCGCTCATACTAAGCAAATTATACTCCAGTCAGACGAGATAAATCCCTGTGGAATCCAGGACCGAGAATGTCACTTTTACCAAATAATCCCTTGTAATTAGGTTTTATTTTGCTGTATTAAATATGACACCTGCTTTACCGAAATAATAGCGTCGTAATACAGCAAAGGGTCCAACTTATTGAAGTGAGGAAAGGCGAATACCGCCAATAACCCTGAAAACGGTGGGAAAATTAGTTAACTCAAAAACCAAACGAGTAAGTTCATAAAGTTTTTTTGAGTAAGAATTTGACTCAGATCATATGACCATATTTGGCAAAAATCTTATTTGTCTACATTCTTAAGCACTCGCGCCTTTAAAGGAATGCTATAACAACGTCATTCATCCATTCTTCCCAAACATAATTTCCTTTTTAAATTCCGTAATGAGCCACCCTTGCTACATTGCAGATATGACTCACATCATTGCTCATTTCGTAATGCTATAGCGCATTCCAGACACTCCTTTGCACAAATCTCTACGTGGGATATGAAAGGATGAAAAAGGGTGATCTAGGATACATTTACATGATTGGCTATAGCGTTTATTGATGAGACAACTTCGTGTGCTTTTGTTAGCACCATAGGTACTGAATTTACGTGTTTTTTAAGAGATACGTCCTGTCTTGTAATTAATAATTAAACAAAGAGGTGTCGACACTAATTTCACTGCATTCTCTAATGCCGAAGCGTAGATCATAAATTTGGTCAAGTTTTGCTTCAAGATACATTCATGATAGCTTCAGTATCTTTTAATGATACCTATGAAAAGGCGCGGTCTACGATAGCTGGGATTAGGCCTCTCATAGTTAAAGTTGCAACTTTGCAACTGCGCCCACACAGGAACGCCCATGCTACATATGAACTGCTATTCCTTAAAAGTGTGTGCTTAGTCTACACGTAGCGTTTATAGGCCTTGTAATTTTGCGATTATTTTAAAGCGATTGGACACCTCGTATTTCTGCCAAGTGAAGGCAGTAATGCTAAAACCGCAAGAGAAATGAATTTTACTGCAGCAACCCCTAGCTATTGGTAAGGCTTTCTACTGGTAGCAGATAGCAAAACGTCTTTGCATGCATCTTCTCCCTCTTTGGTTATTGTTTAGTGTGTGCAAGCCCCCCGTTTTCGTAAAATAAATATGGCGACAGAAGTTGCAATCCACAGTACAGTTGTAGTCAATCGATTTGATGAGCTGTGAAGACGGAAGCTGACCGCACGTGCCTCCATTTTAGAACCGCATGGCTTGCATTCTACCTAATGTAGTCGATTTGAGTTAAATTAGATAGACTTTGCAACAAACAGTCTCGTCAATTAGCCTGATAAATGGATTTTAATTTACTCGTTGCGAATAGGAACCGGTACCCATTTTTACTAATCAAATTGCAGAGCCAGCTTCCACAACCTCATTTGGAGTCTTAAACGCAGTGGTGCAGTGCTTGTTTGTTAATAAATCAGCAGAAATAGTAGTTTGATGGGACACTGAAGGAGAGGTCAAAGGGGTGAATGCAGAATATCAAGCCAACTTGATTTAACCAGACCAGATATCTGACTGCGCCTTTCCACAGAAAAGGCCGCGGCACAATAATGCGTGCAAACTCTCGGCCCCAACCCGACTTACATGCACCGATTGGCTAACTTACCATTGTTGATGGGTTGGCAATGAAGCATTGCAGCATGCCACGTTTGACTGCTTTGATTCAGTGAAACGTTGTCACCCATGTGCGCACATTCAATTGATTCAGTGAAGGCAAATGATCTATGTAACAATGCAGCAGGCATGCCTTTCACTTACATGCCAAAAGTGGCAACAGTGGACATCGGAGTAACTTATTTGCTTCACGGAGTGAACGACTTTTTCAGTGGAATCGGTAGGGATGGAAAAGACGAATTAGAAAGAATCGGGTGGCAGTAAGTAGGGGCTAGCAAGAGGCTCTACATCGTTAGTTTGGTAACTCTTGATGGAACATAATCTCGGTGCTCCATAGGCAATCATATTTTCTGCTTCAATTCAGGGCAATGGAAGAAGAACACCTCTGAACTATAAATGTTTGCTTTACTAATGTGGTGGACATGTTTTCCGCGGGGCGAGTGTAAACAGTTCAGCTAATTTTAGGCAGTAATTTCGCAAATTTATGCACAGCATAAAATTATTGCGTAGACATTTAGCCTTGCCAATAAAGTGCCGACGCATTTCGTGGGAGAGAGACCTAGCTAACTTTATGCTATCAAATCGGTGCGTGTGTTGTGCCTTCACGCAAAGGCTTTACAGATTTGATCCTTAAATAGAAGTAAGTAACGATTAACATGGTGAGAGCTGCTTGTGTTCTCTCCAAGACACCTAACTAAGCCGGTTTATCAATTTTTGAAATTTCGGCTGCAACTACACCCGCAGTTAAGTCAGTTTTGCTGCCTTTAGTCCTGCCAGCGGCAGTTAAAGCCCAACTGCCACGACAGCGCGATGATGTCTGGCAAAATAGGCAATTCGCAATGAGCCATCGGTGCAGGCGTCAATGCGTCAATTTCCTAGCGGTCTTGTGCACTCCTTTACCCCTAACGCAGTTAAATCGAGAAGTTTAGCCAAGCAAGTAAGTTGGTTGGGATTGAGTATTTGAATTCAATTTATATGCTGCTTTTCGGCTGCTCTTATCTTGCCATCAAAGCCACCAGCATAGTTGACAATTGAAGATTGTTCTATGCAAGCCAGGGTTTGGAAGCTTATAAATAACAAAAGTTTGATAATTGTGAGCGCAATGTGAAAGATGCATAAATGCAACTAAACGGTTCTGGAATAGACTGCTTGTTTTAAAAACATTTTCGTTATGACAAATGCCCTTGAATGACTTCGTTTGCCGTTATTGTGGGAATCAAGGAGTACTTTCATCATTTTAGGATGAGCTGCGTTTCAATAAGTTACTTTTTGATCCTAATATTAGTTGCACGCTGAGAATAGGATCGCCGCGCTAACAATGGTTACTGAAAAATACGATCTCACTTAAACTTCTCATAAGTGTCCCATTACCACGCCTTAGAAGTTGATTTTCTGCGATTCCCAGCATGCCGTGCACTTCTAATCACTTTCCCATCGCTGATTGATTAATGGGGTCTAAACTGGTTCACCTCATACTTCTCGGCCATTGTTAGTGCGCGGACTACACCGACCGCTTTCTGCTACGCGCATTGTCACCTATGCATTATTATTATGAACGCAACCGGGATTAACACTTCATTTAATGCAATCTGCAAGTTGAAAATAAAATAAGATATTAGCTCAAATATATTTTATAATATTCTTTACCCGAGTCTTAAACTGACACAAAGCAGCGACTGTACAATGAGAGAGCTTGTGCCGACCCCGTGGCAGCCAAACCTTGAACAATGCATCGATTTGCATCGATAAGCAGCGCTACGCTTTGCTCCGAATTTCAGGGTATAGGTACGTACCTCGCTGACTTAGAGGAGAACTGCTCTACGCACCCAGCAAAGATTACCACCGATCACGGCCTGCCACAGCTAGCTTTTATTACCAATCGTCTGCCAGAGCGAATTTCTACTCCCGTCGCTATTGCTACATTGTTTGTGCCCTAAATATCGCTACTGTTCGCACTTTGAGGGCCATTCTGTGAGCGCTAAAGAGGCTGAGTTGCGATGCACCTGCATCAGTTATGTTCGTTAGACGCAAAAGTTACAATTGCACTTTCCGTCCCTAACCCTTAAGAGTTATATCCATTATGTTGGATTGAATTTTGGCATAGCAACATCACTTCACAAGTTCATGCTATTTATAAGGGAATACTTTTGCAAATTTGTCCTCTTGGGCAAAAATTATGGACGGAAAGCATTCAGCAAACCCAAAACTTTTAAGAAATGGATAGCATCTCCCCAAATAAAAAGTAAGTTTCCAAAAGCAAAACGGTTCTTACTGAATTCGATTTGAAATTTTACCAAAATGCATAGCCTAACCCAAACTGTCTGCTCTTCTCATAAAAATAAATGGATAAACTTCGATTCCATCATTGTCACTGCTTCATACATCGTGCTTAAAGCGCTCAAGAAGGACAAATGGGTTTCTAAATGTCAATGTAACTGGTAGAAGGCCAAGTTTATACCTAGTGTTCCCACAGCGTTAGGTCGAAACTTAACGCTTGTGCTAAATGCTCCCTTGTTCACATGATGCTCTTATGAATACAATATTAAACTGACCCGTTGCAGACAAACTTTGATGTATCTGCAAGATGCAAGCGCATGGCTCACACCTTACTGAATACGGATTTTCACAGCCGGTATTTTAATGGCTTAAGGCTAGTTGGACGAATTGATTAGGTTATTACGAGCACTGAGTTGGCTGAAATAGTTAACGTTATTGTTGAAATAAATCATCCAATACAACTAGATCTGAGAACAAGTGTGGAACTTACTTGGTGTTTGTCTGGTTTTCATGTGAATTTTCTGGTCACTGAGTGACTTTTGAGGGGCTTGAGTGTAGATGATGAATTGGATATCGAGACTTCTCTTAGGACATGTTTTGCGACCCCACTTGCCTCTTGACCACTCATGGTTGATTTTCTGCAACGCGTGTGGTGGAGAGGAGACCCTTTCTTCGCTGACGTCTGTAAGGGTGAATTCTACTGCCAGTGAGTTTGTGAAGAAGCCGCGTCAACACTTTACTTGCGTTGAGGCTGGACTTTTAATTTGTACCATCAATTGGCATTGAATTCGCAACAACAATTGCTAAATGAAACCCATTCATTTGCGTTCAAATACTTCTAGGTAGTCGATTCAAGGTAATGCTGTGATGGCGAAACTTTATTGAATGCGATTTCTATTATTCTTTTTATTATTCTCTTCTGTGGTCGAAACCACGTAATTTGAAAAGAGAAGGAGAGCCGCCGCGTTGTTGAGTTTATGGTGGATTTGCTGCATCAGATGGATTTCGCGTCTTATGTATATTTAGCTAATGCGGAGCAATGCACCCTTCTAATATTCCTGATGGATATTCAGCATTAATTCCAATTCCGATGAGGGTCGATTCCATTCGAAAGTAAATCATAGCATGCGGAGAAAAAGACCATCCGCGGCTTTGTTGCTGTATGCACTTGGCTTCCTTTTGCAATAAAGGTACAAGCATTTGCGCTAATCATGTAAGATACAGTAAAATTAATATAAGCAAGCTTGTTTTATCAGGTCACATCTCTTGTCTACTGATTGAAGTGAGGCGTCGACGCAACGAACTTTTGTATGGCTCTTTCCGGTCATTCGACTTGTGTCTGATTTTCCTCAACCTCTAATGAGTGTTACAGCCGTCAAACATTTAGCTATTCGACGACTTGGCTTCATTGTGGAAGAGCAAGTTGCACGCAAGTGTTGATTCGCATTCACGCTAAAATGGCTGCCCACTTCTAAGTAAAACTAGTCAATTTACAGCTCTAGGAGTAACATTGTTAGGTCATCACTATCAAAGCAAAACTCGCAAGAATTTAGCAAGCTTAATGCACTTCTACATTCGCCACCTGGGTGTTGTTTAATGAGAGAAGTCACGACGCCGCTAAGTGAACAAGGGCAAAGTGGAAAATGATGGATTTCTTGTTTCATGGAGACCCGTAGTAAAAATGAATCATTCACGGAACGCAGGATACGAACCGAGTTATTGCACATATGTGAGTCAATTGACCATCGACTGGACTGCGCGAAATTTCAGTCAAAACTACCCGCAGGTAAGTATAGGCGACTGCAAAGGACGCAAAACTTAAGGCAGGTTCACTAATTTTAACGATGCGTAATGTAATCACAAACTTTATCAAATGCAATGTAATGAGCATTAAAAATAACTTAATCATGATGCTTGCATTTTTCCCATGTTTTAGCGTTAAGAATACCACTACGGATAAAAGTGTGGAGGTAAGCATTGTAACCACATGCACTGGCCTGCCGATGTTCAGTCTATTAACTATCTTGGTGCATTTAAAAATGCAGCTATAACCTCCTATCGGTTACATAGCCACATTGCAGAACGAGTTGCACTTTGGCTCGTAAATCAGCAAAAGGTAGAAGTCGACAGAGTAGTTAGCTTACTTAGGTCCGCGTAGATTTGACCTATAACCTGCTACAGTCCAACTCAACAAAGCGACCTAATGATCCGCGTGGCTAAGTGAGATGCAACCGTGGTGAGGCGATTTCTTGTTCTCGTTATCTTCTACTTCGACTACCCATAAGAAACGAAATAAAACTGAGTTGTTGCACGTACATTAATTAGTTGATCATCGACTAGACTACGCACGATTTTTATCGAGAATCACCTGCAGGTAGGTATAGGTGACTGCAAAGACCGCAGAACCCAAGGCGGATTTACTAATTCCAACGACGCGGAATGCATTCACGTGACTTAACTACCAAACTCAATGTAATGGACTTTAAAAAAACTTAGTCATTAGGCTTACATTTCCTCTATGTTTTAGCGCGAAAAATACCGCTACGAATGAAAGTATGGAGCTACGCATTGTAACCACATGCACTGGATTACCAGTGTTCAGTGTATTAACTATCTTGGTGCATTTAAAAATGCTGCTTTAATCCCCCATTGGTTCTACAGCCACATTGCAGAACGAGTTGTGCTTTGGATTGTAAATCAGCAAAGGTTAAAGGTCGACAGAGTAGCTAGCATAATTAGGTCCATATAGCGTTAGCTTAGGCTTGTAGCGGTCCAAGCATAAGTTACTGCAGTGAGACGTTCCCCGTCCTCACAATCTTCAAAATCAGCTACTCAAAAGAAACAAGATAAAGCCATCAATCAGCAAGCATCTACAGCATTCTCTGGCAAAAAGACCTAAGATGATACTTTTACCTAAACTGAATTACATCGCGCTTAACTAAGCCATAAATTTGCTTTAAGAATTGACTTTACAATCCAAAGGTTCCATGTTGCTGACCGGCTTCATGGACCTCACGGAAACAGCCAACCATTCGTACCGAAAAAATACCATCTATTCAAGTTATAATCTTACATGGAATAGAGATTTCTCATAGGTGATGAGAGGTTAGATAGAGTTTCTTCATTCATTTTCTGGTTTAGTTAATCAATAGACATTTCATTAGTCTACAAACAAAACTTATAATTTTAGTTCTCACTCCAGAGACGCACTTTTCATGCCGATTTCTACTTGATTTAGCGTGATCTAAGCAGCGAGACTCACCCAATAAATTGCATTTAATTATCTCCCGTCCGGCAAAGAAGATTTTATACCGCAAATCAACCTTACTTTTGGATAGACAACGATTGTGGCAGTCGGGCAGGTCCCACTCAAACCTTTCCCTTTCAGATGCAATCTGTGCCACAATCTCTACGTGCATCGCAGCCATTACAACAAGGATGTCCATCCAACAAAAATACGCATAGTTTATTAGTTTTGTCTGATCGGCTAACCAGCCTGACGAATGCATTTGAAATATTGGCAAGCCTCCAACTTTTGTAAAAATTGTCTTCTCAGTAGTAAGTTATATGTAACCATAGGTTCCTAACTAAGAACAGTTTCAGGGATCCTTTTATGATCGTGGCATTGTTGAACTCTAGCACTCGTCTCATTTGCCATCACCAGATCAGACCAGGTCTTCTCCACCTAGGCAAATGGAATATCGCTACTAACAAGATATTGAGTAAACGCGCAACTCTGTCAAGATATTGGCATACCCCTATAAATTTACATTAAATACTTCGTATGACACGCTCAAACACACTTGTAGTTGAATGTGGTGCCTGCTGACGCAGGACTCGACTTGGTCAACTGTATTTAGCTAATCGGCACAAAACTCGTCTGGTGCGCACTCCTACGTTTTATCGGCTTTTGGGTGGCACCACCCTGCAGGAAGAGAAAAGTGATTGTTTAACAAGTTATTGTCCTACTGATTTTAAAAGGGGAGAGCAGAAGGCAAAAGACTATTCAAAGACAAACACACCAACGCATTGTGTGTTTCTTTTAGCCTCTGCTTTGATACACCCATGTTGCATGCAATTTATTACCGAGAGAGGCATCCACTAGTGGACTCTAAATAGTTATAGCAGGAAAATGAAGGGAGGGATCAAGAAAAGGAAGGACAGAAAGGAAGAAGGTAAAAGAAGTCATGCATTCGTGAAGTAGGGCAGTACTAGTATCGAAAGCTAATGGTTGTGGAGGGGTTGTGCACTCATACTACCCACGTAGGATTTATCGCCTTCATGCACACTCACCCCGTTGGTAGACGTATTAGATTGTTGGTCGCACTCACCTACAAGATATTCCCTGCCCTCTGGATGATTCCGTGGTCACCGATGTGGCCTTCGAGCATTGTGAGCCATTCCACCAAAATTGTGTCTCACATTAATCGAGTTCAGCGTTGCTAATCGCCCTCTTATGACAAAACGAATGCGCACTGCCACTGCTTGCGAGGCTGATAATGCATGCTCAGTTCCCAAACTTGCCCATGGTTCGGTTCAACCAAATAATTGTATTCCGAAAGCCAAATTCTCCGTGTTGTAGTTAATGCGTATTTACCCTCATGTAACGTAGAAAAGACAGCACGGCCTTTGAGACTTTACTGTGTGAGTAAATAAGCCCAAGAGTGCTGCTGCTCAGTTGGGAGTTTAGCTGTTTAGGTGGATGGTTCTGCTAGTCAGTCATTTAATATTACGGCCGACAGCTCATTTAAGTCTGACTAGCTTCAAATGAACCGCGCACTGCCAACATGCTTCACATCTTGCTGGTGGTTATACGTGGAGAACATGATAGCCAATAAAGTGGTCCCACTTAAACCACTAATGAGCATGCTCGCCTGATGATGTGATATTACAATGGCAAGCTGGTGTATGGACTCTAAAGTCAGTTTCGAATGGGACATACATTGCTTACATGGGCAGCTGAGCCAAGTACATGTCAAAATAATGGACATCTTAAGCAGAAGCAACTAACGAACCCACTCACATAGGCTTATCAGGCTCCTGCTAATAGCGTGTTACCCTGTGTAGCGTTAAAATACCAGTCTAATGGTAATTGAACCATTAATCAGTTATTTTTCTGTTCAAATTACTTAAGAGTGCAAAATATAGGGACATCAACACCAAAGGTTATAAATTAGGCACCACCTTTCGAATCTCACTGGCACTCACATAATCTGAAGTTAGCTTTGGCCTAGACTTAAAGTCTGATGATGATTGCGACTGCGGATTATATCTCGCAACACACCCATCTCAAGTTGATGCTCTCACGTTTAAACAATAGTTAGAGGACGCTAAGTTACTCGCTAGAAAGTAAAATCAACGAAGTCTAATTATAGAATCTACTTTCCTTAGTTTACAACGTGAAATTAGAGCGTATATCGACCAATGTGAGGTGGTGAGTAAATTCATAATTCAACTTCGATGTGGGAGGTTAGCAGCCAGAGCTGAGGCAGGAAAGTGTGTCTCGGTGTCTGCGAGCACACGCTACCGGATGTCACGCGTGTGATGAGGCGGTTCGCAGGAAAATAGACAGAGTCTGGAATATCTGGTCGCGAGATCAGGCATCCTTTCTGACCGACTGGTTAGGTCACATAATGCAGGCGAACTACCTTCGTTGCATCAAATTTGCATTTCAGAATTACCGGTTCTTCGAAAACTCTTATTTTCCAACTCAACGGTTAAAAGTTGAGAGACAAAGCTACCATTATAGTCTACGAAAACGCCTCTACAAAGGTGAGAATACAGAGCTAATATATTTTCCACGGCTTGACAATTTCAAATCACTTTCATTTTGTTCCCAATCCACTCACTGCATTAAAAAAGTATAGATCCTTTCAAGTATCACTGTATACTGTTTATTATGAAATCTTTCAAGCACTTTATCAAATTCCGTCATAGACCGACTAATCATGAGCATGCTTGAGCGTATAATGCTATAGTCCTTCTCCATATGACATGGAAACAGGCCCACTGTACCATTTCCACTAAGTTGATCGTCCAATTGTTTTGCCACCTGTTGCACCAAATGCGACAACCATCAGGTAGGTTGGAAAAATGAACAAAGTGAAAACCACCTATGGCCTCGAACATCTTTCGCATGCAGTCCAAGTTCGAATAAAGATCTAATGCCTGCCACATCGAGCCTGTCACAACAAGAGTTTGCTTCGATGTGAGACCATCAGCCAGGGCGTTCAGGCGCCCCCAATCTTGATGCTTAAAATCAGGATAATCAAGATATAAAATGACGCAGTCATAATCGCTCAGCTGCATCCCTTCTCTTCCTTCATTACCTTCTTCAGACCATTCATGCATGGCCAGTACGGTGCCACCTGCTGCCCTCAAGAATGGATCCCACTGGTTTGAAAAGTCCGGAACATTCGTAGACACGTCCAAGCGGAGACGGGTAGGGGAGGCGGAATGCATTTGTAGCGTCTCATCCGGCATGGCGACAGCCTTGTGCAATGACATGGGGTGGTGATTAAGCAGCTAATCGTAGCTTGTGCACTGGGAGGAAAATCTCTCAACGCGAGGCTACAAAATAAGTCATCTGCATTGTCGTAATACCATCTTGCATGATCAAAACCATGAGGGTTTCCCTCCGCATTTGTAGAAAAAAGCAACCTGCAGAGGTATCCATCCAGCCATTTCATGTCCTTCGCGCTGTGGTGGATACTAAGAGTTTGAATGGGAAGGACATGATCTAGTCGCTCATCTGTTGATTCCTCCTAAACAGAGCACTTCATGTTAAAATTCAGCAACTTTTAGAGAGGGTCTGGACGTGAAAGGGATTTGATAAAGTCATGCTACAGACGAAGATTTAAGTAAACCTACCTGAAACATTACCACGCAAATCTGATATAAACTATTCGAATGAAGCCTCTTTTATGCGACCAGCAATCGTCGTTCAGCTCTAATCACTTCTCTCATCTAGCCAATCAGCAGAGCCCAACGACCAACTAAGATTCTCAGGTGCTACTTAGATCTGCTTGGAAGGGTGTGCGTAAGTCCTAGCGGCGCGTTCTTTTAATTTGTGATTATATTGTGCTGAATTATTCATCACTAATGAAAAACCTGTCAGATTTTTGAATGTGATTTTCGGGGCATAATGCACGAAAATATTAAAGTGCCTTGTGACGTGACGTGACGTGACTTAACCAGGTATACGTACGCATCGATAGGATGTTGGCTAAACTAACACAGATTGTAAAGTGTGTGCCCTTGCTTTGCTTTGGAAAATTGGGAAACATTACCATGCCTTTCTGTTCCTGGCCTGGTTCTATCCAAATTGTCAAAGGTCTTGTTTAAATAAATCAACTCGATGCAGGTGGTATGGTTACATGCTAAGTTGCATTAAAATCTGATGCTCTGGACATTTGAGGCAGCTGCACGCGTACTGAATTATCAAGCAATGTGTGGCACTAGCTTAGTCACTACAAAGCAATGGTGATAAGAAAGGAAGTGGAGAGATGTGGCTTTTTTAACTAGTCGCCATTAAGTATCTGCCTAACTACTGCGATCGGCATTCACTCTGGCCTGCCGACCACTAACTTAAGGCTAAGCAACAAACACTCAGCTGATGGTATGAACGAACCAACTGTGTGGTAGCGGTTCTAATGTGAGTAATGAGTAGGGCACAGCTCATCTCATTGTACCACGTACCCACATGCACGACACAAAGGTTTATCAGGCACTTGACTACTTCCTCTTTATGAGCAGCTAGGAGGAGAAACAAAAGGGACATTAATTAAAGCAAAGCAATTTCACGCAGCAAGAAAATGCTTTTAAAAGCCTTCATTAAAAACCAGCATGAACAGTTGAAACGCTTGTCCAACAGGGCTCGTTACTTAATGCACGTTGTGCGCGCCGTTAAAGCATGCATAGTCTGCAATAATTGATCGTTTTATTTAAATGTCCATGTATTGGCTAACAAATTTAAACGCACTAGGAAACTCGCATACATTTAGTGCAAATTGAACTGAAAATTGGACGATTTGACGCTGTGTGCCACTATTAGCTTAAACCAGTTTAAATGAATGGGGCCGGATTGTGCGAAAACCTGATTAATGGGACTTGAAACGAAAGGATTAAACGATTAAGAAGAAGCGAGTGAATCAAGCCACTGATGAAGAGAACCCGCTATTGGCGTGGGATGCCAACACAGGTTTTGTGTGACAGCGATGTTGGAGCCTGTAAAATTTGGGCCCAGTGGGAGTGATTGGACTCACCACATCCCACTGTCAACACACTGTTTCCTTTTGTTTCGTTTGGATGAAGATACTGCAATCACAAAGTCCACCTGTTCGCCTTTGTCAAAACACAAGGGTTGCGATTACCGAAATTCAGGGATGTGTAATTCTTACAATCCATCATACCCCTACGTGACTGGATAGCAAACCATCGCATGTGTAGTCTTTGCCTTATGCATCAATCCTATCATTCGCCACATTACTAGCTCTTGCGCGATTGCCTCGCAATGTCATTTTCAGTTTTAAGTTTCCAAAGAGGCTTGCATTCAGAGTTACGTCCGAGGCCAGTGTCTCCCTTACACCACCATCTTAGCGCAGAAGCAGCCGAATCTCGAGACGAAGTGTAAAGAAGCTCAGGTAGGTATTTTCTAGTTGGATGCAACCAAAATGAAGCCTGTCAGAACCTCTTTCAGCTTTGCGTGGGTTTTAAGGTATGCATTAAAACTTTCCGAAGCAACGAGTGTATGGATGCAGAAGATCGCCTAGTCATGGGTTGTTTAGCCAAAAGACAGAATACGGGGTACAATGGGTCATGTGCTACTTTGAGCGGACCCTTACGGAACTCGTGTATCTTCTTGATGCCAGGTGCGACTAACCGGTTGATGGAGTTAGTTATAACGTCACGGAGCTTCTAGACTACAATGTGTGGCGTAAGTCTCTGCTTCGTGCATGTGTATGCTCATTTGAAGTCACTTCCTTATAGCCTCCAGCATAAGGTTCCGCGTCCAATTTTGATTAAACAAAGGCACGACATCCGATTTAACCTTGCTGAACTTGAAGTAAAGAACATACCTCAGTAAGTTTCTTATGCCAGCTACATTCTTTACTAAACGAGTTTATTTGGTTCCACTTAACTAAGCTTATTTCACAATTTAAGCCTGTTTTGGTTGTCAGTCACGATTGCCTTGTGCTAAAATCCATAGGTTTTTCTATGTGACTCTTCGTCATTGGCACCAAGATGTGCTGGTGGCGTCCGAAGTATTCAACAAAGTGCCTAAGATTTCATTTTTATGTATGGATGAAATAAGGCGGCGCATCACAGTTCTGCAACCGTGTTTGAGTTGCCGTTGTACTCGTTGCAACTTGTATTGTGACTCTCACCATTGCTGCGGATCTCACTCCTTATCAGCGCTACCCATCCTGCCTGCACCATTCTATGTGTTTCGTGCACATGGATGTGCATGTGAAGCCATTGTTTCCCAACCTCTAATTTGAACTCTGCGCACGCGTTTTGCTTAAACAAAGTCACGACATCCACTCTGATCTCGCCAAGCCTAAGTATAGGCAAGTAGCTCACTTTTTTATTTTACCGCTTATAATTTTGACCAGGCGAGTTCATTCGTTCCTCATCATACTGTCTGCACTAGCTGCGCGATAAACTGCGCATGCTGCGTAGGCCAATAAATCTCGATTGAGTTCGTGACTGCCTTATGCGTGGACGTGGAACAGCGAAAACCGCTAGAGATATTTGTGCTTAAGGGAAAATTGGTAACCAAGGTCATGTGCTACATTTAAAGCCAGCAATTAGAGTCTTCTCAGCCCATGCACCAAACAAAAGTCATTAAGTTTCGCGTGTGCTGCGAAAACTTCGCGATGCCCTTCAGATCCGTAATTTGCTCTGTACTTTCGCAAAAGTGCATTGCGGCGCGTTTGAAGCCTCTTTGTCCGCTTACAATCAGCTTGGTTTTCGCCTATCAGTTTTTGTCCTCAAATAATCTGCCCCTACTTCTGTGGATAATTTCCTGAGTTTGTACGAGTCAAGATTACTTAAGTCGATGTGTTGAGCTAATAACTCCTTCATTGTTATGTGAGGGCAGGCCAAATTTCTCCTACATAGGCACCTTTTGTTTAAGAATAACAAAAAAAGATGATTATATGCATCATTGCCAAAATCTCGGTAGGAGCTTGCAATAAATAACGGCAAGTTAAAGTGCAGTAGGATTAAACGCGAAAGTGATTTGAGAACTCAATGGTAGTATTTATGACATCCAAATATGGTTGATCGGATGGATCAGTTGTGCATAATAGCCTGTACGAAAGTGTCTTAAGACTTTTCTTCAGCCACCAATTTTCACTCCCACTGCCATTTTCGGAGTCCTTACACTTCGCTTTGTTGTCTCACTTTACCGGAAAAAATTCATCAACGCACTTGGCGTGTGGTTTTGGTGGTGCCATAGGTGATTGCATGTTGGCAGAGAAGGCGGATGTGTTGGATGGCCGAGAGGCGGTCAGTGGTTGAGAGAAGGCACTGAGGCATTCTTACTGCGAACTAGTCAACTCATCGGCCGACATGTGCAAACACCTTCACAGTCGCACTCTTACTTATGGTGATGTAAGGAATGCAGTGTTGCTGAAGCTAACAATGCCGTTTGTTTGCAATGAGTGCGCGTATTAAGGGGTTTGATGGGCAGTTGAATGCTAGGTATAGTCAACACTAAGTTAGAGTTTTAAGTTTGATTACGAACTGGTGCCACACGTTAGTGCAGCAGTTGAGTAACACCGCAATAACAAATTGGAAGATTTCAGTGACTGGAGGCGTGGTTACCTCAGGCCCGGCTCCATTCGTCTGAAACAACCCTGCGCCACCCCAACATTGGCTTCTACAACTTTGTCGTATTGCCGAGGCACTCTTGTCTGGCATGCTTAAACCTACTAAGTCGGAGACGAAGAGGTCGAATATTCACCCGAATTGGTGACAATAATTCCCATGTCTTTGGTATCAACACTGCGATTAAGCATGTTGTGTCCCTGCGACTGTTTCTGATTGCGTAACGAAGGGTAGCTTGAAAGACCATTGACAAGGAGGGCAAAGTTGTTGGCATGCAAGAATCCTGAATTGCTTCAGATTTCCTCAAATGCTCCAACTTCTTTTGGAAGTGATCTCAAAATGCGCAACTGCTAATTACTGAATTTGACCGAGGTCTCAAAAACGCTTTCTGTGGCTTGGCGTGATCTGCGCTTTTTTGCCGGAATGAGGTCAACGCTGGAAAGCCATAAAAAGTATTTACAATGCTTTCAAGATCTTAACGTCTGCGCCCCACGGATAATGAAACTTTGGATGTCCTCAAGGTTGCCTTCACGGTCGGTATCGATCAGAGCGCACTTATTTTCGTTCGGTCAAGGAATGACAGTTGTAAATGCTTTTAGCTGATAATGGACAACTTCTCCATCCTTTTTGTTGCAAAGAGAATTCTGAGAGACTGCATGAAGCCATTAACGCATTTTTTTGAAAATCTATATTTTGGCTCCAAATTATAAAACACGTGGGCATCTTTAGCGGCAAAACGGAAACTGAGGCATGGATCGCAGACCTGGATAGAAATACGAGTAATCCTAAGCTCATGTTCTAGTTTTCTGCTGTACATTTAGCTGCTTGAGGAGATTAATTTTGCCTCACTACTCTCACGAAACTAAATGCACCAGTTTCCACTATTGGTGGATAGCAGAGAGGCTGGGATGTCTATACTTCCTAATTCTCTTCGATATCTTTTAAGAGTAGGCTGCGGTGTTCTAAAAGTGTTACGGGCAGCGCAATTTCGACAGAAAGCATAAGCCAAGCAGATGCATGGCACCAGTGCCTTTGGCGCCATGTATACAACCTTGTTCTTTCACTTGCACGTAACTCTTGTAAAAATGTTTGTACAAATGAGTTGGGGCCGCAAGGACGTCAGGCGACTCAACGCCTTCATGACTTAGAAAGATTTAAACCTCCAGGCCAAGAGTTCGGCATTTGTATCATTTAGTTTGACTATCATGATCAGCAATTTTATTGGATCCTTTGCGAGTTTCTAGGCGGATGCAAGGTAACTCTCGCAGGCCAGAGACATGTCGGTATTCTGTGTATCGAACATAGCAGAAAAGATCATAAAGTTAAAAAGAAGACGTGATGTTGGGAGTGGTGACCTCTTTTACATAAAAATATTTAAAGAACTAAAAGGGATCTAACCCACAAAGCCAATGTGTCAGGCCGCAAAGACAAAGTGGCATTAGCGCCATTGCAGTCCATTCGAAGTGTATCGCATTCATTACTTTCCTGCTCTTTTCTTACTGGTGAGTACAAATCCATTATTATGTATCAGCCTTGGCAACAGCAAGACAAAGGCAGGTAAGAACGAAACATTTTTTTATCTTTCAGAAAGCAGTCATAATGTCCTTGTAGCATTTGATTCAAAACTAGCCTTAGCTTTGCATATTTTCATCTGGTAATAGTTCAAGCCATCTGCAATAATCATTTAATGCTATTTTCGTAAACCACGCATTCAAAGCCAACGCTAACAAAAAGACGATCACATCAACGATTAAGTGGTCTGAATGATGGCCTGAAATAAAGCACAACAAATTAGGAAAACTTTGTATTACTAGAGTGTTTTATATGAATTCAGCATGTATTTTTACGATGCGATGCTCAAACCCACAGAAAGGGAAGACTTTAATACAGGATTGGGTTATCGGCGAAAAGATCGCTAATTGCTGACCAGATACACTACAGAATTTCTCCATTGAGCATGTATAAGCTAAATCTTTTAGTGTATAAACAAATACCAAGGAATTCTTTCGTATTTAACTACTTAATACCTAACCTTTGCTATAGTGAAGCGACATGCTAGGCACGAGATTCATCTAACCCAACCTACGCACACTTGAGCACCATTTCAATGGCTCCACCAAACAGAAAGTTAGCAATCAACCTGAAGGGCCGCATCAATCACAAAGAAATGCAAGAAGGGGCACTTGCTCTTTAACAGTAAGTTGCTGTCACTAAACAACTCTTGCTCTTGCAAGCAAAGACAGCATGCCAATGAGGGAGACGAAATCACCGCCGGTGAATGTGTAAGTGGCGAGCAGAAGACCAAGAGGCGATAGCAATGCCTGATGCTGCAACAGCTGGGCATTTCAATGCAAGTCAAAAATAACTTCTCTATATTTAATGAAAAACTGCAAATTTGTATAGCATTTTAAGCTAGCAAATAAATAAATGCATCCTGATAAAATCTCAGTAGTCAGGGGGATGAGACGATGATGATGACCAGTTCTACTGCATAGCACCAATTGTCGAACGTCACACTGGTGCATGTGCAACATGCAGATGCGATGCACAAGGCTGTGCATTTAAGACCCTGCTTTCAAATATTCTTAACGAGGCGATTTGCATTTGATACACTTTGATACAATTTGGCCGATATTTATAGCGCTTTAGTTCAAAAGTGAATTGCAAAATTGTTAGGAAACAGGAAGGGAACATGAATGCTTAGAATCATGTGATGGACTTGTCGTAAATTTTCCTGACAATTGTGGCTATCCCGAGAGCCATCAGTGCAATGTGCGAATTAAGCCAACTGAGACAACCGTAGCAGTGTCCAGTTGTTTATGTGTGCTGCTAAAACATCTGCAGGTCATCCGTCATAATCATTTTAAAGAATGCGACTCATACTTCTAATATTTCTACTCTACAACATTTTAAGACGAGAACGTTGGGTAAATACAAAAACAGTTAACAAAGTCGAGAAGACAGAGCATTAATTTAGCAAAGATTACTGTATTTTGGCTCGCGTAATCAGAATCGGAGTAAAACAAGTGGCCAAATCACTGCGGTCTAGCAGGGGAAGGTGCCTTTGAGTGTGCTCTGAAATCAAGCAGCATCTACCCACTGTGTAGGTTCACATTTATGCTCAGCTGCATTTCTTTGAGGATTTACACACGGGTTTGAATGCAGAAACTCAAATTAGGTTAAATCATTCCGAAGTCGTTGAGCGTGAATTAGAGAGAGGTCAAAAAGTCAAGTTATGTCTGCAAAGATGTAGGAAGTCATAATGAACCTGAAAAACGTCATTTGAATAGTAATTGGTACTGCGCATACTCTTGCAGCGCATTGATGCTCCTGCTGGTGATGCTGATAAGGTAGAAAATATCCAGTGGTATACAGACTACTTGCATGAGTGTTTTCGCATTAAGATTAAGTGTCCTTCAACTCAGATATTGTCACTCATTAGGTGGTAGCAGTAGGATGCATGTGATTAATTTGCCAAGGAAGGATCCGAGGCTGATGCACCGTTGATTTGCATTTTCGGTCAAAGCATGCCGCTCCATACTGAGGCACGCAGGCGGTCATTAAATTCATTATCACCCTCCCAACATACAACAAAGCCTTATCCATATGCGCTGATAACGTAGGTTTGGATTTAATTTATTGATTACTCAATTAATATCCCGCCCAATTCGACTGATTAGTTGATATGGATCCGCCTCTTCACTCCTCAGCCTTTCATACTTTCTCTCGCTGGCAATTGACCACTTATTCATTTTCATGCTTGACAAGGTCCCTTGCTGTTGGTCGTTTCACCGATTCATCCTTACTGTCGCGTACCACTCACTCCAAGTTGTGTACAATAGTATCTCGGATTCGTACGAGCGTATACATGGTGTTCAGTTCAAAGTCGACCCAAATTTATCCACCCATCCCCTCACTCTTCTCTTATTGGGCTCTCATCAATACCTGACCCTTCTACGCAACCATGACTTATCCACCTATTTGCACTTGAAACACCTAGCCCAAGTTCATCAACTTGTATCGTCGTTCACTTCACTTCCGCTGGTCCGACCACACGATTGGCCATTCCTTTACTCAGAAGTTATCTCCTCTTCTATCCTCGCCTTCGCAATTTCCGTGCATATGGCATCCATGTGGGATCTGCCCTACCTACCCTTCCTCACTCCCAACTCTGCACATTTTTTAAGCTAATAAGCTGAATCCTTCATTTAAACATATTATATCCTATTATATGTTTTATCCTCCCTGTACTTACCGCGCATACCCCTAACCTCATGTCACTATAGTTTAATCAACAGGGCGGGAGCATGCAAAGGAGCTGGCTAATAGTTTCTCCTTCATTTTTTACAGCCTCGATCAATAGTCTATCGGTCCGCGGTGTTTCGTTTTAGAGCGGTCGAACAAATTTTTGACTCCTTCTCCTCCCTGAGACGATGCATCTTTTGTTGTTATCTCCCCGTCGGAGGAACCCTATTGTTAAGCTCTCTAAGAAATGCATTCTGTTGTCAAGGTTGACTCATTTTTGGATGCGATCATAGTTCTGTTCACCTTATCTAATACATTAGGGCAGTGAGTAAACACTTGGCAGCATTCTGCAATGACTTCATTTAAAAGCTCAATTACACATGTAAAATACACTTGTAATTCCATCAGATTACTTTTTTGATAACCAAATCAAGCTAGTTGCACGAGAGGTATTTTAATTTAGCCTTATTTGACCATCCTTATGGTTCTCATTTAGGCGTGGAATACTAGAGCAAGGAATGGGGATGGGATAGCTAAAATCAAGAGACAGCTGGGTCCGTGCAAATGTTGTGGGATTCTACAGTAGCAAAACAGACGAGTGCATCTCCTCTTCAGTTGTTAACAATGGGATTTGCTTTAATTGAGATCAGATGATATGCAAGCGCATACGGCTGCATTTCGGTGGCAAATGGACTAGTGTATCGACCTAACGACTGGGCGACCTTCACGGTTCCGAGTGCAGACTCCTTCAGGCTCGCGCTTTGAGGTCCAGATATAGCATGTCTTACTGCTCCTTACCAGCAGATGACAAATCCTGTAACGTCGACAAGCATTCAAGTGATTTTCTCTATAGAAAGGGTTTTCTTTGCAAGGACGGTGAGATGGTGCCAGAGGTGTAAACCTTTTGGAAGCATTCAAATCTAGCGTTCAATTGATATAAGGTTATGTGTGTCTGCATTTCTGTCTTAGTTAGTGTTTCGATTAGCCACCTTGCCTACCGTTATGCGCCAAGCCTAAAACGTTTACTACCCCAAAGACCAGCAATGGTGCCATGCTATCATTGACATATCAGAGGAGGGGAAGTAAATTTTAATGAAAGTCTCCAAGTAGGTGGTTGCTGGGAGCCTGAGAACCACACAAATATCAATTCCCTGCTACTGTCTACATCGCTACAAGGTACTTAGCATCTAAGCAATCTTATGGGATTCTATTCAATACTTCTCAACTCTAGCCAACCGGTGTCCATCAGAAATCATTTTCAAATTGCTGAAATTCAGTGGTTGGTCCAAAATGAGCTACAGATCCGCGCGTCAAGGTCCGGCCTCCAAGCAGGCTAAAACCTGCCTATTTAAAGTAACTTAAAACAATTAAGGCTAGTTCACCAGTCGAAACGGAGTTCTTTACGCAACGATAACTGTATTCAACTATTTCTAATTTTGCACCCATTTCTCACTCCATCGAAATGGATACCATTTTTGCATTTGCTGCGGTGAGTGGATGCAATATTTTATGTTGTAAATTACCCCTATTTGCAAGCAAACAGGTGACTTGCAAAGGTTAAAATGCGGCTTAAACCCTTTTACAATCAAGTATAATCGAGAGGTTTTGGAGTTTGTTATAAATGCCTTTATGAGAGCGCATTTGGGTTCAAAGAGACTATTTCAAGCGAGTTCGCCTTCTGTGGTTAAACCTTGAAAATAGCACCTCAAAAATGCACGCATTGGCGAAGCATTTTTTTGCTTTGCTAGCTGCATGCAGCAGATTAGTGAGGTAGACCAATAGAAGTACGGATGAACGATCAAACAGCCCAGCAGGATCTTGTGTTTCTTGTCGGGTGAAAGAGCATGTAGCGCGCATGAAGTATAAACGACAGTGGTATGGCAAAATGGATACTTCGTAAATAGTGACTAACTGTGGACTTGGCTAGGAGTTTTCGGACTAGGCAAACTATACGCATAGTTGCCGAAATCTCATCAGTAGTAAGCACGCAAGTCATTACGAGCTGAGTCAGTGTTGAAGGCAGCAAAACTTATATAAATTCTTTTGCAGGAACAAGCAAAGCAAGTGATTTGCATCGACTTTAGATAAAATGTGACAAAAAATAACAAATTCACTCTGCCCTCTATAAGCAAACGGACACTTCAACAGATTTATTAGGTGGGGCCTATGGTTTGATCGAAGTTGACGTCTTGAGTGAATATTCGATGCCGCCTATGCACATTCACCCAAAATTCAAATTGTTCAAGCATGTGATATGCTCGCTTAAACACGAAAACTGGATCAAATTTATACCATCTCTGCCTATTTAATGGCAGTCGCTTCAAAAATCTTGCCTACTGAAACAGGAATTTTGCTATTTTGTCAAGAATCCTTAACGTATTTGACAGGAGTCCTTCATAGTAATTAATGATTCATGCATGGCTTTATCAATGTATTGTTTGACTAGGTGACAGACTGAGTAAAGTTCTGCAACTTTCTTTAATACAACTCGGAGTTTTAATGAAATTATGGGCCACCCACTCATTTCCCCTTTCACCTACTTCGATGTGTGAAAGTTTGAGCTATACATTTGTTGGAAGTCAGAAGAATGAGTGGCCTGAGTGTTATTGGCGCACACTCATGCTCTACCGATTTAAAAGGCATAAATACATGTATGTTCGGTGTTTTTGAAGAATAGCGTGTACTTCGTAAAATCTGTTCCTCTTAAGCACTGAAGAGGCAATAAATGGATCGCGACCCAAGCCTACTTGGCAGATATAGTCAGAGGCACGAAAATCAATGCTGTACCGTAGCAGGGTAAACCCACGCAGTAACCTACTAAATCATTTTGGAAACTTGAAAACACATGCTGCTAATTGTATTTGAGCACAATTCATAAGCCAAATGTGAATCTTAGGTCCTATTTTGATGCCATATTACCGTACGTATAGAGTTTGCTTAGATATCAGTACTTAACCAGTTGTCGTTTGCACCGATGCCATTGCTCGTCTTAAAAGTAATTGTCCTACTTATGCGGACGTATCGATGCACGTTGTCGTAGTATAGGCCACGCTTCAGTGCTGCCGACCACTCACAAACAGCGGATCACACTAACTCCACTATACAGGCACTGCCAAGCTATAAGCATCACGTCTACCTTACTCTGTGGAAGGGTATCATTTTGCGTCCGATCCTCAGACAAAAGTCACGTATTGCACAACTTGGCTTTACTTATAAATAGCCGTAGAACGCAATTAACTAAACTTACCAGGAACAAACGACTTCGATATGGGTGGCAGTCGTCTGCAGAAAAACATCTTACTCCGCAAGTTATCAACGCTTGGTAACGCATCATCAACGAGGCAATAGGCTTTGGATCCTTTGCTGTTCTCATTAACACCAAATCATGAAATATGCAAGCGCTCGTCTACACTCGACACATTTGAGGGGTCAAAATCCTTAGCTTCTTTTCACATAATTCCGTGATTTCATCATATTTATCGTTATCTTCTGCTTTGGAATTGGCATAGCATGAATGTCTATCACTGTCTTGGGAATCCTTAAGGTCCTTGTACCCTTACGGCATTAGTAACACATGAATAACGTGCCAGCGCTGCCGTTTCAGATATTCCAGTGGCATCAAAAATTGACGGGTTTCACTTAACATTAACTTCAATTCACAGAAATTTCAATATATCAGCATTAAAAGTAGAATGCTTTACGTAAATTCGCACAGAAGCACCTATTTTTGCATCAAAAGGTGGGAATGAATTAGCAATATGTTTCTTTTGATTCATAGCTTGGCGAGGTTGGAAGCCAATCGTAACCCTTGGAATTCTCCCATCCACTTGTTTTAGGTATTTGCGTCTACTTATACTTTAAAAGGACGGTCGTACATCGCTAGGTTTCCTTCTGCGCCAAACATATCCAAATATTGATTCACTGTCACATTTATAGGGTTGTTTTGATTGGTTACGTACGCAATGAGGTGTAGCCAAAATTTTCTTCGTATTTAACAAACATATAGCGGTATACTTGAAGACCGTAGTTAATTTTAGAAGGCTGGGTAAAGCAATAGAAAGCACATGTAAATTGTTGTAACAAATTCTAAATGTTCAGACAGTCTAAAAATCAAAACAAAACAAAAGTCCTTATTGTGAGAAAAGAATGCAGCGCAAGATATGAAATGTGAGACTGGTAAGCAAAAAGGCAGATAAACAATGTTTCAGAACAAAAGTTTTCGGAAGGGACGAGATACACTTTGATGCTGTTGGAAAGCACATTTGCCAACTTCGCACTATGGAAATTCTAATTTTGAACTTAGTTTCTGCCAACTGCCGATAATTGGGTGAAAAGCGAAAATTTCGTTGCCAAGCTTGAACGTCAGATCAACGACTGCATCTGTTACATAGAGCAGCAACCATCCACTTCATGAGAATAATGATTTGCAATGCTGGTGTCAAATGTTTTACCATCTATGAAATTTGCTTAAGCAGCAAAACGACGCTTCGCTCAAGAATCTGGGGGTAAGATGAAATTGACCAAACAATACCGTTTTCAATATCTGAATGGAAGTGGGAGCAAGCTAAGAACGTGTTTATGAAATACTTTTCTGTAGTAAGCTTCTTTAATTGAAATCCGTTACAACGGAATTGTCGCAGCAATGGCATTTAAATTTTTATGGTTGTAAATTAGTAAGTATTTGATTTGTTGCACAGCGCTACTCATCAGATTGATCAAAGATATTGCTTGTGAATGGCGTGAAGGCGTTGGTTTAAATTATGTAGTATTGAGAAGAACTGATAACAATGCCGGCATTAAAGCATAGTCTTTTCTTAAAAACAGAAAGGTTAGAACTTGCGAACTGCTGATGAATATTAGGGCACATTAGTTTAAAAAATGGCTGAAGGCGTTATCTGTGAATTGTTAAACTTGCTCTTATAAAATCAGAAGCGTGCGTTTTAAAGATGTCTCCACTTGCGGATAATGCACTGCAGTGATGGCACTTAAATGATCTAATGTCTGAAAGAAAAAGATTTGGCAATCATTCTACTCATCCTCGTTCACCAACACAGCTGGTTTATTTGCGATGCTATATTTTGCGAAACACTACTTGTGAAACTAAAACCAATGTTTTTTGTTTAAATTCAAACATGTAGAGCTTACAAAGTAATAAGCGCACTTATAAATTGCAGAAGATGGTAACTTGGGTCCGAAGAGTTAGCATTACAGCTGTGCTGCATTAAAAATCCAAAAGTGTTAACTATATGATGCTGACCAGGCGCTTTTTGTGCTGCTGGTACCCATACAGCTTCCTTGCTGAAATACCACCAAAAGCTATATTGTATGCAATGGGGATGCATAACTGGTATCATTGTTGATACTTGGTGGACTTACACTGGTGTGTCTCTCAAGCGTGGCGGACTAATGGGTTGCCATCCGGAAAGGTTGCTTCACACTGCTCACACGCTGAATAGCTTTCTTTTCACAAAAGAAGATAGGAACAATGACAAAAGATATCAAATTTTGTTCTGCACAACTAAGTGGCAAAAACATTCCATGGAGCGTGTTTCTGTTCACAACGGATTAATAATGCCATCTTAAATAAGGCTTTGTTGAAATCATTCAAGACAGCAAATATTGTGGACCATTGTGCATATTTTGGCTGTTAGAAGTAATGTACTTAGTGCCAATTCAAAAAAAAAACAGTTTTCTGATGTTGTACACCTCCATATGAAATAACTCACACAGAGGCAGTCAAGCAGATCCAAGTAGGCGGTCAGCCCGTAGATCACATGGATGATGGGCATGTACCAACGGGTCATCCGACAGCGCACGAGTCCACGTTGGATCAGTCTCATCATCCACCTGATGGCCTCCACGCTTTCACCTTAACCCGTATTATCTATCGTATTCTTCCGCCCTCCTCGTTCCATTCTTGCCTTAGACTGGACATAGACTTAGCTGCTGACTTGAGTTATGCATTCATCGCCAAATCGCATGAGTTAAAATTGCTATCCGATCCTACCGGTGACTTGTACGAGATTATCTGCAAACTCGCCAAACATGAGAAAATCGGGTAGGTCTCTAAAAGACCTCATATATACAGCGATATGGGTTTTCGGTGACGTCACAATAATCTGAGGTTTATGGAAAGACGCACTACTTTCTTTAGTTCAGGGGATCTTCGAAGCCATCAGCACGTACCGAAGGTTATGCCTAAATGCAAGAGTACAACCTTCAAGGATTAAATTTGCTCGTGAAGCTAAACAGATAGTCGAGAAATGGGTCAGTCTACTACATAAGCTCTTTTGTTATATTAGAGTGTGGTGTTTTGACAATAAACTATCGGTCCATGAGGCTTTCATACCACCAAAATGGTTTTGTAGGTGCTTCAATTAGTGTTTATATTTATTATGGAACCTCAAGCACCAACTTAGAGGCGCTTGGAATAGTCCAGCTGCCCTCAAGTGGTAAGCTCATCGATTCAGCGAGTTTTTCTTGCTTGGGAATGAAGTGCGTAATGAACAAGAAAAGTTTGATCCCTCGCCCTTTCTCTTAATCTGAAAAGAGCTTAAACTTACCAGGATATGCCAACGCAACTATACTGCAATAGAAGCACATCGATCAAAAAGGACGTAGTCGGCACCACAGAAACAATCGAGGCTATGAATCGAATACGTCTTAAATATCCCCATTCACACCTTCAAGCCAATCTACATTTTTGGATAAGCATGTATTATACAAATAAAATTTTCACAGCTTGAACACACAGCCGTTACCTTTAGAGTTGCTTTACGGTAGAACCTGACCGTGAACAAAAAATATTGGATTCTCTAGTAGCAAGGTGGCTAAAGATATTCGCATGACTAGGGTGCGAATAATTAGGCACAGCATAAGCGCAACCATTTATGCACTTACACAAAAAATTAGCACTTATCCAAGATTGTGCGGTACAAGAATGCTTGTTGTTGTGTAAATATACGGATTTCATTTGAATGCATTGTTGGATTCAATAATTGCACGGCTCTGTGTACGAGTAGCTTGTGACTTATCTATGATCTTTTGCTGCGGGGTGTTTGTTATCTAACTAACTCGTCGTGCGGCAGACTCAGGCGATTCAGAAAAACAGATGCTATCATTCGTGGTCCCGCCCCTCACACGATTTTATCATGTGCATCGAGTAAATGGACGCTAAGCTTTAAGGTATTCGGTTTGTATTGTTAATGAGTTTAGCTGGAGAGGAACATTGTC
The DNA here is from genome assembly GCA_036345935.2 of Taenia hydatigena. Classification (NCBI taxonomy): domain Eukaryota; kingdom Metazoa; phylum Platyhelminthes; class Cestoda; order Cyclophyllidea; family Taeniidae; genus Taenia; species Taenia hydatigena. The sequence continues at coordinate 330,005 of JADWOT020001247.1, read as the reverse complement.
GAAGTGTATGATAGACTTGTGTGCGAGGGCAAATTCGTCATCCGTTTGGCTAAATCTGCTCGAGATGTCGTCCTTTGTAAGGTAAATTGCAGGCATTTCCGAGGCATTGTACGCTAGGTTAGACCGGATTTGGCTCCTCAGGTGTGTCGCTTTCTGTGTGCGATCAGAGAACGAAAAAACTGACGTACGATCCTTGTCAGGTTTGGGTGGTCGATTCTCCGAGGTATGCAACCGCAGTAATCTGAAGTTCGTAGATGTCATATGTTGATAAACTTGTAATTGAGAAGTGGCGCGATTATCCCTTGAACAAACCGTTTCCACATCATCTTAGGAGTCTGCGTATAAGTAATGCAAATCCTCACAGATTTGACAATCGTATTTTAGGATTGGCGAATTTATCTGTGTTGAGCAGGGAGAAGAGTCGAATTTTGTCAGTTCCCAAGGCTGTAGAGTGCTTACATCTAACTTGTCCCCTGCCTGAAGTCAAATGTGATGGTGACTTGGCCGAGTGTATCGAGGCACTCTGCTCTGGCCAGCAGCCTTCGTTATTTGGACTTGTCGGAGAGAGAATCGCTTGGTTGCCGGAGGACTTTTGGAATCTGGAGAGTCTGAAAAGTCTGCTTATAACGAGTAACTGGAGTGATGTGATGTCTACCGATCATCATGCTGGCGATTGACTAAATAGTGCGTAATGAGTATTTCTTGGTGCATATATACAATCCCCTAGTTGGATTGCCAGCGGCCAACTTACGGGATGGAGAAGCTTAGAAATCTTCAGCTGAAGAATAGTAGACTACGCTACCTGCTCTATGCTGTATCCCAATTTCGGGGCTGGAGACACTGAATCTGTCTGACAATTCCTAGATGGCGCCTTTCCCTCCGATGGAGTGTGGTGAAGGTCTCAAAAGTCTTTTTCCCTTGGCGTCAGTGGCATTGCTGCAGAACTATGGACATCTGTAAGTGGATGGATATGGTAGTGTCGTCCCTGTGGATCGTGATGTGGATGCGACCTAACTGTGATACCAAATGACCTATACGTAGTCTAGAATGTGTACAATTGAGTGGCATTTGAGGCAAATGTCTCGCAGTTTAGTGTCATAAGGTGGAGTGGGAGATGACACTGAAGCTTCAGTGTCTGTAGACTGCCGGTGTCGGAGTCGCAGCTGCCCCGGGACGTGGGATCGCGATTCCAGGTACTGCGCGGCCGCTTCCGATGTCATCGCATTTGCGGTGTGGAGGCAGGCTGGAATGTAGAGTACATTGAACTGGAGCACATCGAGTGCCTCCGTTTCTTCTCATCGGTAAGGAGAAATGAGGTGAGCCCTGTCTGCATCCGCTACTGCTGTTCATCCTATTGCGGCATTCGAGTGCGAGTGTTCGAGCACTTCAACTAGGTGTGGGAGAAGACGAGATCTCGCTTTGTAACGCTAAAGAAGTGGACATTTGGCGTTGCTTGCTGGTCCACGAGCATCGCTTCTCAAAATCAGAGCATATTTGTCCGATGAGACCTTCAGCATTACACGCTGGGTATGCCACGGCACGACAAGTGCCACTTAATTTTGTGCTGGCTTCATTTTTATTTATTACGACAAAGGTCTGTCACACTTGTCGTGGTACGATGCGCAAATCGACCAACACAGTGGCAATGTGACTTGCTTACATTCCTCAAGACCCGCAAACCCAAACTGGAGTCAGATTAGTACCTGGAAGAGACATTTGCTTGTCTATCAAGAGTCTTGATAAGCAGTTACATGAATTCGGACAGTGAGCAAGAAGGCGAATGCGATTCCGATATTGCTCGAATTCCCACTTCCCTATTCTCTATCCCAAAGCCAAGTGTGCGTTTTCATTGAGGAAGGTCTAACGCCCCTAACCAACTGTGCTAGGCGCTACAAAGGAGTTCGTCTTCACAATTACCGCCACACAAACAATTTTACAAGTTCAAACTGTGCACTGATTGGGTCTCCAGAAGTTGACAATGTCAGCGCCGTGTGTGTGCTCACAAAAATGGGGCCGCAGTGGTGGTGGCCCCGACAGGGATGTAAAGAGAACCATGTCATTACGACTGGAATCTTCACTGATACACAGATACAGAAGCAAACAATTGCATCATTTAAGCGCGTGTATTAGTGTCGGAGCGATCGAGCATTTCCTCAATTCACTGTAATGTGCTCAAGCCCACCGTTGAAGTCTGTGAGGCTGGGGTGTTTGAAAACTTACAACTTCTTTCTTCGTTACACGTCTTTTGCTGTGAACCTGCGATATTGCACATATCTGTCATCCTTGATTAGGTAAGGTTGAATTGTAAATAAAAAAATTGGGAGAAATATAAAATGATTTGAATGAAAAGGTAGAATCGCTGACAGTGAAAAGAAACACTTCGTGACTAGTGCTGTGGTACTCACTTTAACATCTAGGTGACACCAGAAATCATGGTCTGACCTTACACCAATTATCTACGCGCATTTATCTCACGTAATATACACTAGAATTGATTTGTACGTTACATTTATTGTACCAACATTTGCGGTTCGTATGCTTGTGCCTGGAAACGAAGATTGATAGCTGTATAGAGGGATAGATGGGTTGGTTCCGCACATTCTCCATAAAAATTGACCAAGCAGTTCCTAGCCAAACATGTCACACATCAATTCAAACCAGTTTTGTGGTCGCATTACCTCCCACCTTTTTGGTAAGGCGAAACACTACTCACCTACTCCACTTCAGTCACTACTGTGATGTTCCCGTCGGTGTAGAGTTAGGAGACTTGGGAAGCATGCACACAGCCATTGCATAGTTTTTCGCAGGGAGCTTAATAGGCCAATAAACTGTGGTCGAAATATCGTTTGTGTGATTGCAGCTGTGGAGTTGTCGTTGTGAAGAAAAGTTCCTGTGCGGTAGTCGGAAACGCAACAGAACAAAGCACAGGAAGCCTTGCCATCTCTAAGGGACAGTGCACACTGGATTCTACGTCAGAAATGGAGGCAGCTGGTGCTGGTCTAGTGGTTGTGTCCCGCTACCAAACCTACAGAGCCCGGAACTCTTATGGGCGATTGCTGAAATGCGGGTTCGCGAGAAAAGTGCGATTAAGTGAGTTATTGATATGTGCTATACTTCAGAGACTCTCAAAGTCGACCTCACTCGAATGCACCAAATATTCCTGTCTAGCTTGATTGGCTCTTGAACATGACGCACTCCTCCCACTAGTTAATACTAAGAATTCACAGCCTTAATACCAAGTGTCCATTTACTACCATTTCTTATCTTCCAGGTGCAACAAAATCCTGTTTATTAAAGCCATGCTATATTTCCAATAAGTCATGTGACAAGCGAAAGGAAGAATGTTGTGGCGAGGTGGTGCGCACGGATGGCAATCCTGTTCCCTTCATGCCTTGGTTGACAGGTCGCTGTGGATATTCAGCATATCAGGATACTTAAAGTAACAATTTTCTTCCCTCTTTTCTCTCTTAATTTCCCACCCTCCTCCTGCCTCTCCAATCACCTCCCACCTTCTCTAATATTCCTTCATATAAGCTGTGAAGTGGACTCCCTTCTCAAACCCACCATTTTGCATTGTAAAAGAGGTTGCAAATCTGTCGTCACTCAACTGTCCTCAACAGTGAGGAATGTGGTTAGACCAATGGCCAAAAAGTGACCAGGATTAGCTGACTCTTGACGAATTGGTAAAAGTGGGTAACAACAGTGTGGGGAGGCTAGGTCCCAGAGGAATGAGAGGGCCAATGAGGGGACAAATAGAGGGGCATGTAAAACAAATAAGTAATGAATGACAAAATATTAGTGAATCAGTTAAATTCTGACACAAAATTGAACACCACAGATGTGAACGGTGACCATTAAAGTCAGTGAGGCGCACCACTGGGCTGATAGACTATAAACATTCCATTCCGCCTACAGTTTGTGTTGCATCGGTGCCTCCTTCCAGTTAACTGACACTGACCACTCAACAGAAATATACACCGCCTCACATCCTCAAGAACCGAAAACGGGACAGAGCGAACCAGAGCAGTGTCTATTCAAGATCAGATCGATCTCAAAGTAATTTAGGCGTCTAGAAGTGACGACATTTAACTGTCCAATCGTTCTCTAAGAATAGTGAATGAATGCGATCGAGACGAGAGGAGGTATGATATAAGAAAGGGAGAAAGAATGCGATTTGAAGGATGCCTAGCATTCCATATGCTGTCGGCCTAATTAGAGGAGACCTGTACGTGTCCGTGCGTGCTCAACGTTGTTAGTGAAACTTTCCATCTACTCCCTCGCCCATCTTTTCTATCTCACCTCGCCTCCTTCTCCTTCGCCTAAGAGTGAATGAAAAGGAGAAACTTCACCCAACCACTGGTGAGACCATGGTACTGTCCTCCTCACATTCAGTACACCGCTGCCTTAATTAAGAAAACAAATCGTGTTGAAAACTTGGGATGATAGGGGAATTACATTGTTTGTTGGTTGAGTGCTTTACAAAACGTTTTCTTTTTGCCCTTATTTTACTCCTTATTCTACCGTTGAGGTATTCTGCCTTGCTGCCGAACAGATAATGCCCTTCGCAATGCATCAAAATCTCTTCTCTTGCTGCCGTCAGTTGGTGGCATCCGCTCGCTGATTAATCCATTTTCTGAAGCCGAATTGACAGAGAAACTGCAAAATATTTTCCGCCGAGCACAGTCTCACCTAATGTTGTAGACGTTGGTTCTCTCTGTGCTTTACTCTCACCTTCTAGTTTCCTTAGAATGCCAAATTATTTGCCTAACTCGCACACTTGGTCCGAACAGACAACGATGAGTTTGACACCACGACTTAACAATGCCGAATCAAATTAGACATGGCATGATCAGGGTAAGAGACACGGAAACATCCCCATCCGCCAATGCTATGCAGGATACTTTACTCGCTTCAATGACGAGTGCGCTTACTTATCCAAAAAATGCATGTTTAGCATCAATAATACCTATTGTGCCAAAATTTGAACCGACAAAACTTCAAACTGATGTGCGTTTAGGAGAAGATGCAACCGGAATGCATTGAATAGGAGTTCGAAACTACATGGGGATTCCCAAAATGTGTTCAATTTTGATATTATCAATGAAAACTCCTTTGAAGAAAAAATGTGATGATGCCAACATGAGCTGCGGATTGCCTTCAATAAATGGCTAACGCGCAGTGTTCTCCAACGTAAAACTAACGCGGACGATTCAAGTGCAAGTATGTTAGTTTATTTCTTTCCCAACAATTTGCCTACTTTTTCCCTTATTCGGCACCAAGTTGCAACATTTCTGCATTTAACCTGGCAACTTTTACGTCAGCTAAGCACTTGGCATCAAACGATTGCTTCTTCCAATTCTTTATAAGAGGGGCCAAATTTTCGGTCTTTTCTTCCGAGCCAAACATTCAGTCCATGCATGCCAAATTTCGCTATCCTAATCGTTTATTCGTTTCCCTTAATCAGTGCCAATAAAAGACACACTTGTTCAGCTCATTAATTTTAAATCACTTCGCAATAGTTCGTATGTCTCTGACAATGTAGGACGCGTAACATCCTCTCATGGAGCAGTGAGTTGCACCTGTAGAGCTCCGCTGTCTCCCAAGTCATACTCTGTCTTTCCTCTTATAAAGCTGTTCGCATTTAGAACGAAAGATGAGCAATTTTGGAAGCCTTTTTTCTTTACTTCTCTTAAGCACCCAGCAAAGCCATTCAAATGAAATGGCAAAACAGGCGAATTTCACGCTTACCCAAACGTCTACCTGTATTTAAATCAGTAGAACCAAGGAAAAAAGACAATTTGCTCTCTAATATCGTTTGCACATGCACTACTAAGCATATTCCACGTCAAATAAAGACCAAAGGGAACATATCTTAGCGTATCAGAGATACGTTACAGTACTTCAACATCTGTCAATTTGTTTTCAAGCCTACGTCGCATCGTGAATAACAACTGGACTATTGCGCAATGATGTGCTACACCTCCAGGTGCTTTTAATCTCTTCCCCTCCTGCACTTTCGTCATAGCAGAATTTCCAGTTGATATAGTGATGAATTCCCATCGAACGTCGAGGTCTTAGTCTGCTTGACTCCGACTGCACTTCTAAGCTCTTGCGTAGATGGATACGTTTCACCTTTGAATTCAACTGTGTTTTGCAGAAGACCTTCGATTTTGAATCGGCTGATTGCCTGGCGGCCTCTGTGTCATTGGTATTACGAAAGCACTCTTCGTTCCGCGATTGAGCCAAGCAAGACCGGCGCACTGCTCCGTATTTTGGCAGTGAAAGCTCCTCCCGCCTTCGCTTTAGCAAAGCTATTCGAACCTCGGGCCGAACGAGGCCGCACAAGGCAAGTAGCGTATCCTTTTTGTCACAGTCATGGTTTATTTTCATCAAATCTGATGACATCTTGTCGAAGAGTCGCCTTGACTTAAGCTCTGTAATTAGGCACACCGCCTTCCTTCTCTTGATTTCTTTTACTTCATTCCTTTGCAATTCGGACTTCGGGACTTGCTGCTTGGGGGCAAACGCTCTGTCTTTAACGCTGCTTTCCATCGCTACTGCTGGGAAGGAAAAACAGAGCGTACATTAGTCAGACTAGCTTTATGTTAATCTATTAAGTGAGTAGATTATCATAACCACTACTGCTGTAAATCTAGTCCTGCGGGCCAAAGCAAGCGGTTCACAAGTAAGCTTCTAATCAAAGAATGCTGTTTTTATCCAAACAGCACTACCGAAAGTTAGATATATAAGAATTACAACAAATGGCATCACACAGTTCCGCGTTCCGTGTTGTAAAACTAGAGCTCGCCAATTAACCGATGTAAAACACCCACAACTTGCGAGTGACCTCTGTAAAACTTATAGAACTGCATGCAGCAAGCAATACGGCAGCAAAACGCATGCGAATTCGGCAACAAATTTACTCACCGGCACCTGAGATTAGTTGGCAACTAAAACTAGCTCGAGCTGAATTCGATTTATTTAAACAAACCATTCAAACGTTTCAACTATTTAGAGGCGTCATTAGTGCACGTATTTTAAACGAATTTTAGTCCATTTGAAGGGACAGATCATACACTAAGCTTCGCTGTATTTTTACCTCATACATGCCTTTTTCATTGTATCCACGCATTAGGACTCTACTATCCAAGCAACAGCTACAAATGATCTTGAATTTATAGGGACATGGCGGAGAATGGTACTTAATTTTATTTTTTCAACACATCAAGTGTTCCCTCTGTTCCACTTCTGCCAAGGTATGGTTTAGCACAGATAGCAGAGGGTGAGGTCTGCACAATGTCATTTGAGTTTCTTTCTGCGTTGATCTTCAGTCACGTCGTTCAGTTGTCACTGCCATTGCTGCAATAGCCACTATTGGAACTGATACAAGACTGATGAACTATTATAGGGACGCTTTTGTTATAGATGCCTGATTGATAGACTCAATCATCGTCACTATCATTATCGTCCCATTATCGTGGTGTAGTTTAGATAAGCCCTCACTTCAAAGCATCCCTCTCTTTTACTCCTTTCCCTCAACCTTCAACAGCATTTTTGAGGAACGACACCATTTTTTAACGGTGATGGGTAAGTTTTTACTGGATTTGCCTTTTATCTATCACTGATGCGTGGTGTAGGCCTTCGCACACCATGAACACGACACCCATCTTATCCTTTAACGAGAATCATAAGTAGAACACGGATGTGATAACACCATTCAAAACGCAGTGCCTGGTGTCGCAGCATTCAAGTTGTTGCATTAACCTACCCAAGCATGAACCCTAGTGAGTCTGCAAAGAGGCCACTGATGAGAAAAGCACAGGCAATATACCCATGCATCTACCTAATCTCATCGAGAGCTTTGGTTTACCACCTCTTTCCGGTGGATACAGACCAAGCGATTCGATAATATCAGAAAGGAAAAGGAAGAGTCTGAAATGCACCAAGTGCTAAATGAAAAGATCAATGCGCAGGACGATCACTGACAAATCAGAACTTTACTATTCTGGCATAAAACAACGCCAAGTAAATTCCAGTCATGCCAAAGGTATGCAACAACTGATTCAAGTATACATTGAAAAAGAGATCTCCTAGCAAAACACGCGCACTTTAAATAACTTAATGCAGCTAGAATAATATTACCCATAGACCATATGAAAGATAAGCCCACCCATGTATGCTTGTCTAGTTAAAGTGCCAGACTATCGTTTACACCAAATAGAGTCAAGTATTAACAGCACTTCATTCTCTAACCAGCTTTGGCTTCAGTAGCCGTAAATGCAAACAGCAGGGGATCCGCAATGCCTCCAGGCAGCATAATAAAACAAGGCTATAGCTGCAGGTTCAAATGGAACGTTACAGACATCATCGGCGTCTTCGGTCGGTAGCGCAATTAATATGATGGCTTCAGTTTCCTTTTGAGAGGTAAATATTATTGCACTTTGAGAGCACTTCCTAATTAAAGAAAGGTTAATGCTTTTATCTTCGATTCCTAACACAAGTACATCAGCATTATTTTAGTGAACTTAATCTGTTTACATCACCACCGCCACCCCCGCAGATGAATAGTGCGCATTGCTTACATCGGGAACCGTAGCCGGAGCCCGATCCGTCATCAATCGGTAAGTTGCAAATACATGTATCATCTTTATGATGAACAAATTCTGCCGTAATATTGTAGGCTTTACAAATGATATTATTAACCAGAGAATTCCATTATGTTTGAGAGAAACTTGTGAGTATACCAACGCGCAGGGAGAAAGTGCACACTATTTGCTTAACTGTTGTCTCTGAACAAAACATTGCGAAAATGCTGTAAAGAAACTGGGAAATACGCATTGACGTGAACTTACCTTGACTAAGACTGGCAACACAAAGTAGAATGAGAGCTAGAAGACCAATCATTCTCAACACATTAATCAGTCAACTGGCTTTTGATGAAACATCCTTCCCATTATACATGTGGTACCCTAGGGTTTTTAATTAACACAAGGAAACACATTTCCTACCATGCTATGTGAATTTCTACCAATCATGTTGGTCACACACTTCAGCAACCACACTTAGTTTAAATGCAGTAATGTTTCTGCGGTATACAGTGTTAGTACTAATTTTAGGACTCATTTTATTTGATTAATGGTACATAAAATAGGTGAAGTAGCTAATAAGTAAGGTTTTGTTATTTTTAAATGTGGCAAATCAAAATGCTTTAGAAAATCAATCGTTCACTTTGTTTGCTTGCAATTAGCATAAGCAGTGGGAAAGTTGTGATTATTGTTCTCACTGCATGAACAAGGAATAAAACCTTCTGCAACTACGGTATGGAAAGAAAGGTTAGTTTGGCAAAGTTTAAAAGCCTAAACGCAATGTAATGTAAGGATAGTTGGTACTTTAAAATGTTGCGCTATGCAAATCCACCTTTTTAAGGAACACACTTAGAATAGCCGTATTGGTACTAGGGCAGACAGAAGTGGGTGGATGTGAAGTAAAAGAAGTAACAAAACCGTAAAAATGCATCCACAGCTGGAGCGTCCATCTTGCTATTTAGAAGAGGTTCGCAAGCTAAAAAGCTGTCAATTTTCAAAGGTTTCGTAAAGAAACGAAGCCAAGGTGTCCAAAATTAAGTCCAATTTATTAACTCTCATCTATGCTCGACAAATATGATTCGCAAACTAATTGAATCATAAAGGATCAAAAAATTAAAGATTTTATCAATTTGCAGCATTTTATATTTGCTTTCTTTCTCATCTGGGTGTGCTTGTGCAAATTCGGATTGACGGGTCCCCTTCATCACAGTTGATGACCGCTTGAAACTTACGAGAAGACATTTTTTCTTCAAAAGTCAAGCTATCATTTGGATTGTATATGTGAATCGTGTGACCACAATACTAGGGGGAGATCACAGTAATACTGAATACCTCACCGATGAATTCATTTGAAAGACTGGCTTTTTACTGTTTTCACCAATTAAGTCAACGGATGCAAATAGAGTCACGAACGCTTCTAGTTTAAACGAAATCCATTTATCAACATTATTACCCCTTTTTGCAAGGATGGTAAAAGTCCGCCAATTTTCTGCGAGTGTCTAATGTGCTTGATCTGCAAATGAAGTAGAATTGTGTAAAAGTCATGCATGACAACGGATGTGGCGCGCAGTCTCACGTTGACGTCAAAGAGTAATCGTAGAGTTCTTATGATTTTCGCGTAGTTTAATCCACAACTGAAAGTAAACAAGTGGATAACATGATCATTCGAAAAGGGCAAATGGTGAGGGCCTAATTTACCTTCTCTGAATCACAAATTCCAAGCAATGCATTTGCATCTCGAAGCCATTGTACATTTCCGAAATCTTTAGTAGTCTGGTCGCATTTCGATACCTCAACTGTTGGACAAATAAGGTGAAATAATCTGTGTCAAAATTTCGCAATAAAAATGGCCTATAATTTGTGATATCGCCTAAGATGCCCATAATCCTAGTGCAAAAGCTCATAATCCTTGATTACTTTGTTTATTTATTAAAACAAGGCCTTCGAATATCACAACTACTTATGGATACTTAGAAGCGATAGTGACTTGCTAAGTCTGCGTAACTGCATAATTTGCCCTCTGTTGTCAGTCGGTTATGCAGTCATACGAAATGCATTGGCTGATCCACATTGCAAGTGCAGCATGTCAATGGAACCCGCTTTAACATTTACCAATTTTACTAATGCAGTTACAATTTCACGCTCAAAAGTAGTCCACTTGATCTGCATTCCATTCTTCTTGGCTCACTGCTGCAACATTTTAGTGAAACGAGTTGGAACGTGGTCATGCTTAGGTTTGTCGCTTGCACTAAGTAGGAAAAGATAATGCCGATTTTAATGCTTATTTGCCTGCCCCACAACGGTGAGTGATGGACGAAGGCTGCATTAAAGCAAGAGATAAGGTCTATTCTTCTGCAATTATTAAGCTAATTAAGCTGTGAATAAGTGACGTCGGAAGTGTTTTTACACGAGGAGGGAGCTGTGTTAGCACTACTGTACGCTGAATGAGAACATAAGAAAAATTTCTTGATGAGCAGGGCTTAGCCTGGGTCAAATAGAGTAGAGGCAAGATTGCTTGTACAACTATTGACTAAAATGCAAGACGTTGCACTGCTTTTAGTCAAATCAGCATATAATTTACAAGTATATGTGGCAAATATGGTTGTTATTAAAATTTGATACACAATGTGGCACGTAGTGCGACCTACAATGTATTGGGCTAAATTGTTGTGAAACCCACTTATGAAGTTTACAGGAAGTTGTAAGTCACTTTATCAGAATTCATCTTTCTGTTGTGACGCTGACTGGACTCGATCAGACGGAACAATATAAATTGAGAAGATGGACTGAACGACTTTGAGCAAGAGGTTCCGCACTGACGGATACGCAAGGTAACTCATCCACGTACAGAAATTCGTGCTATGCGATAGCGTATAAAGGAGTAGTGCCTACTAACTGCTACCTCTGATTTGACAAATCAAGTCATTTCATGCATTCTGAGGCCAAAATCGTAAAGTTTCGTCAATTCCGCTATCGTTTCCATGATGTGAAGAGTACATATTCCATGTTTTCGCAAAAAAATTGAGGCAGAACGTCTGAGCGTCTTGATCACACGGTGGCTAAATCCTGTTTTGCTTGAAAAACTATGAGCAAAGACGGCTATGGCATGAGGGCCTTCCGTTCCTCACATTTCACTTGGAGCTACGTGGATTCTCAGGCCATTCAGTTAAGTTGAAATGCTCAGAGCTTAAGTGGACACTATACGATCTGATTTCACTTAGCTGGAGCGTCATCTTCATTGACTTCTACAGGCTTGAAGCTGCAAATCTCTAACTTAAGAAGGTCATTTTCGATAAGCTCGAGCACAATTGGTCCATAATGTGATTGGGGAAGTAATGCGCGTCGCAAGCAGTATTTGCAATTGCACCTCAGTTATTAGAATGTTGCTCGTTGGCAAGTTGGTGCGTGCAAATCTAACATGCTGCTTTATACGCTATCCCTGTATCAAAATATATGAGCACATTTTATTTTATTACAATGGGGTAGTAGATAGCATTTGTTCCAACAAAGTTCGCTGCTGGCACACCATGTACTTAATAGAATGCTTATTTTGCATAGGAAATGGAGACTCTATCACAAATTACGGCTAGTTATCTTTCTTGATTACTCAGTTTGGTAAAGAGGAGGAGGAGGGCTATACTCACCCTTCATGATATACGAGATTTGAGTAGGTAAGACGGTCACCGTTAGTAAATGCAACCGAATTCGGGTGATTCTTTGATAGTAGGAGTTTATTTTTCAGATCATTCATAACAAAAAGGCAAAACCTTTTGTGTGAGTCAATTCGCAGCATTTACTAAGAGTACAACTATGATGTGTGGTTTGATTTTGGAAAATGATAAGCACTGTGGCTTGTTGGTGAATGGAGTGGAACCTGGTGATGAGAGCAGTGGGCGGGTCTCCGCTCACGATATTGATAAGTGTGTGTCGTTCGCAGGTCGAATCGTTGTTTAAGAAGTGGCCAGGGCGAGGAAACCTGACCTGTTCATGCAAGGTGACGTGCACTGCCAAAATATGCTGTAACTCTAGTCTTTTGTGGTTTAGAAGGGCCTAGTTGTCGCAGATGACACACTCTTACGCATATCACAATAACGTAGGTAAAATATGCTGACACTGGTGAAAAAGGCGACAGGGAGGAAGTAAAGCAGAACAGGGCAAAAGGTGTTGACAAAGCTATCTTTGAGATCAACGCCGCATATTTGGCACCCGTTGGTTATCAGTTGCAGTCAGCAGTTTCTTTGCTTTCGTCTTCTGACTAAAATTACTTAAGCAGCACGCGCGACCGTGTTCACCAATGTGGAACAGACAGTGCACTTGGTAGAAATAGGAACGCTCATTTACCGCCTCACTTGCCACAATTCGAGACATGGGAGTGCGTAGAGTACATGTAAAGAAACGTTGGGCATTTTCCTCACCACCGCCAATTAAACCAATGCCAACCAAAGTAGCGTATTGGAAGGTAGTTATCGTCCTGATTTCCAGGGCGAAATCTCCACGCATAATAGAAGATGTCAACAATACGAGACAAGGTTAGAGCAACATCTTTACTACAGAAATAAGTTGGATTTACAACGTACGTGTGACGTGGTTATATGGATGCCATAACTTTATATTATAACATCTATCCATGTCACACCAGTGTCAGAATCACGCGATTGCCATCCGTCGAAATACTCAGTTTCATTAAGGGCAGGCTCTATAACAAAAGCGGAAGTACGACACACATGTGCAGACCATCAGTGTTTAAAAATACACTGTAATTATATGTGTTACCAGTTGTTTTGATCTTATGCGTCAGCTGATGGACCAAACGCACCAAAAGTTATTTGCCCCATCGCCAGCTACCTTAGGCTTCCAATGCCACCCAACGCAAAGGCAGAGCACAATTGCCACAAATCTTTGCTACTAGATTTGTGCATTTGTTTGAGATGGCTGTACTCCTTTTAAATTCCTTATATGTCCTAAGTTATCTCTTTTTGAACATTTCAGGTTATTTCATTGCATCTTTCAAAAATCTTCTAATTGGTAAAGATGTGAACGAACAGACTTAAGGCATGCTGGCTGCCACGGCACTGCCACAGTGCTGCCGAAGCATCGCCAATCAGTGCGTTGTAAGCAAACACCTGTTGCTTGTTACTCAGCGCTCGAGCTAAAGTCGTCCTCGGTATGTGCGCACGCGCATTTTGGATGGATGTTGTCGCCATTTCAAGTGACATTTTACGTGGTCATATTTCTTTATTGCACACGTGGGGGCGCGCACAACTAATTAACATTTTATAAAAATCTGTGTCAAAATGTTGACTGCATTGCATTATTTGCCAAGGGAATTCAAATTTACTTAAATATGGGGTAATTTCACGAATGTAAAATGCTAAGCATTAAGCATAAATAATCTCTGCTGGTGAAGTAGCGACATAACAAAAGCGGCATGACGACAACTGACTATGTTAACAGCCACTTTACCTTTGTATTTATAGGCATGAGCGATGGAAATGAAGGGGACTGCAAAACAGAGGGCTTTAACAATCATGGAAGATATGGAAGATACAAGAAGCAGATATAATTACAGGAACATACTGACTTTGAAAAAAAACGAATTCTGGGTCACATTAATTCAAATAAATGGTAGACGCAGTTTTACAGTATTGAACCAACTTATCGCGTAAGGATAGTAGCGAAGGGGTTTGTAAACTCATCAAGAGTGTTTAGTTTAATTGTGCATCGAATTTTGGAAGCAATGACGTGGGCATCATCCTTGTGGGATTGCAGTTACGTCGTCACTGCCTCCTTTTCAATTTGCTAAATGACAGATAAAGTCATGACATCACTACATATCACGTGAATAGGAAACTTAGGGGTCCTTAGTGGTCCACAATAGCTGACAACAGCAATGAAGTCAGTTTAGTACTTTTAATTGATAACTCTTTTCTTAGCGACATTCGAGTCTTTGCGCAGCACTTTAAGATCCGTTGCAAATGAGTGTGGTACCGATGTTAGCGAAGTAAATGGTGTAACTACAAATCAAATTCATAGTTTAAACTTCTGAATTCTCCACAGTGGTACTTAACAACATCATTTGGGAACAAACTATGGTATCTTATCAATTAAAGTGTAAAATGGTGTAAGTTTTGATCCTACTAACGACAAAGAAGGAAACAAAGTTAATTAAGCTGAAAGAAGTTGAATAGTTTGTGCACTCGAAACTAGCATTTATGCTAAGACAATTTGTCAGCTTTGAGGGGATATAATTGGCAGGCCGGCATTTTGGTAAAACTTGCATGCCTCACTTTGCAATTCTGGATTTTGCTTAACTATTTTTTGCATAATTCATGAGTGTTTTCAAATACTTATTGTCTCATCTACCATTTATTTTTCCTTTCTACTTTCTTAGGGAGGAAACGTTTCCTGTCATCTTGGACAATTTCGGGTGCTCTAGTTTTCGTCTCCGTCTATTACAAAACTTTGCGCAAGAGATGCGTCATTGTTCCTAATGGGTGACGTAAAATACGTTTTAATTTAAATTAATGGTAGTGTGACACCTAAGCACACTTCGTGGCCATAAAATTACGAATTGAATGTTGCTTCGTGTGTAACGTTTGAAAGTTGTCTTTTTGGAGGACAAATCTGCCATAATTTGCAGTAGCAACACCCTCTCCGCGCTTTGCATCCTAAGATATTCAGTGCGAAGTTCGTGTATTTGCATGCTTTCCTCACCAGGTTATTAAAGATTTGCGACATTTCTTTGGTTACATAGGCCGATTCTAGACAATTACCTCTGCGGAGAAAAGAAAAATTACCATGACACGCTTACGCAAATTTGAGAGCAAGCATATAATTTGGTGCTGCTTGTCAAAGTGATGTTCAGGTACAACTCAATGCCAGCTTTTTAGCATCAAACACACATAAGGTGGTTGTTTAGATTAAGAAACAAAGCAGGCTAATTGTTTCGTGGCTCACGTGGAGCGCTAAGGTGAGTGAACTTGAATGGAGGCCTATTTAAGCTTAAAACTGCACTTTCTCAATCCACTTGTCTACTCAAGCAATCTAACATGCAACAATGCTTTGGCAAAAAATAAAGCAACAACGATTCCTAACTTCTTTTAAAGTTTAAATACAATGCGATCACATAACAGAGGATGAAAAAGGTACATAGACAAGTTGCGGACAACGGCTTTGTGCCCTGTCAAATTTCGGAAGGAAAGAATGTTAAATAATCTTTGCTTTACCCCAAAATATGAGCAAGAATAAATATTTGATTCTTTGGAATGCACTCAGATATTTAACCGCCTTATAATTAGGTGAGATGTGAATGAAGAAAAGTGAAGCCGATATTTGCTCGTTTTAGTTTATTAATGAGCAACATAGGCAGCTGCAAAGGTCCACTTATTTAAAAAGCCAACTTACAAAAGAAAAGCCCTGAAACATTGCCTGCAACACATTTAGCTCTGTATTTATATCCAAACTTGTCTAATTTCTATAGACAACTAGTCACGTTTTATTTTGCGCTCCACACACCATGCTACGTATATTTCCGGCACACTTTTAATCCAGCTACCTTTGTAATGCATTAATAAGGTCGTGCGTTTCACAGAATTTGTTGCAATCAGGTTAAAGACTCGACGAAATATACTTTTAAAAGATTAAACTGCGAACTAGAAGTGCACTGTTTATCTTATCTGAATTCACTGCTAGAGTCGCGTTGTGCTGTATCGCAGTAAAGGCTATTCAAAAAGGTTGACGCTCTAGAAACATTAACAGAGGAAGTAAAGTTCATTGGCGGTGGTTTTGGAATGGTAACCCGTCGTTGTGAAGAGACTTATCTGAGATCATTTTGCAGCGGCATAAAATCTGTGTTGTGTCATTATGTGAATAGCATCACTGGTGATTGAGGAAATGCTGTGCGTGCAATCCTCACCTAATAATTTGAGCTCATCTCTTCCGAGTAGAATTCGATTACGTCTCAATGGCTTGTGTCACTGACATGTGAGAGCAAATTAGATGGTGTTATTACAATAATTGCAAAACAGCCTTGTCACTTTTGAAATTTTATGCAGCAAGGCACAAAGTGCCTTACTTTAAGCGACTGTTGACCAGATTAATTGTACGGGTGCTGGTGAGAATAAACACCTCGTTATCGTTTCACTGAGTGTGTCACAACTCAGCTTGTATCCATGGAGAATAACAGAAAAGGTCATTAAAATGGGGGCGTGTGATGGGTTGCAATGAAACAACTTGTGCACCGCTACTATCAAATTGAAAATTGTGTAAGAATATTTGCAAGCAGTACATGGGGAACAACGGGGACGTGACGAAGTGTCCTGCTAGCTTCGTCCATGCAAACAAGCTATCCTACTTTCAAAATGAAAAATAGCAATACGATCACAGTTCTCACTTGTTAACTCACTCTGTGCACTCGAAATTAACGAATCAATGCGACAGAACTTTTGGAACACTGCGTAAAGGAAGTTTAAGCGCTGATGCTATAACAAGCCAAGCAACCAATACTTTTAGCGACGCCTTAAAGGAGCTAACCTCAATGATTCTCGATGCGGAGGAAACTCATATACCAGTCGACGAATTTATTTGGAAACACAGCAATCTTATTTTTTATGAAACGTGCTTCCTACTCACATTACTTTGCACATGCATGTCCGCTTAGCATTTTAATCCTTGCGCACCTCGCACAAAGTTATCTGCAAATTGTACTGCTTGACCATTATTTGACTTTCGGGCCCTTAGTGACAGAAAACCCATGTAAATTGGCATAATTTTGCCTTCGAAAGCTACAAACAGCTCTGTGTTTGTGCAAACGCTAAAATGAAGGACGCTGTGTTTTGTCCGAATTCAGTGCTTACAGGTTTACATATTTTAAATACGAATACGGGTTTAAAGAGATGTGATTGATCTACAATTGGTAGCAGCAGGCTTAGCGATGGGTCTGGCATAACACCAGCTTGCGGCGTCTTTTAACCAAATACACGCGATGCAAGTCCATCGTAAGGTATGCCTAAGATAGATTAATCTCAGTGTTACCCCCATATTTTAATGCGGACTTTAAGCACTACGTGCTCAGTCGCAGTCTATGTGCTTAGATATTGACAAACGAATTCAAATGCGCTTGACCCTTCTTAACTGGCAGTCAATGTGATGCCATGCAATAGATGCACGCTTCTTTATTCCAAGCAAATAATGAATTCATAATCTTCCAAAGCTTTTACTGACTACCAGTCAACAATTACTAACTTACCAAAAGCCTCAAATGCACATTTTGTCAACTGATGCTTCTTCGTTGAGAAGGCGAGTCTCTAAACACTAACTAATGTCTGGCTTTGGTGAAGCCCTTGGACTGCAGCATACGAACACGTTGCTAATTCAATTAGGTAATCAAACTGATTCCGACCGCTAGAATAGAGGTCGCATTCGAATTAAATCAACAATCTGTGTGCTACTGTTGACAGGACATTGTGATGCGAAAATGAAGCAATCCTATTCGCGTTGTTAACTCGATTTACGTGGCCACGATGCAAGATGGAATTGAGCTCAAATTAACTGAAGATCAACGCAGAAAGAAACTCAAATGACATTGTGCAGACCTCACCCTCTGCTATCTGTGCTAAACCATACCATGGCAGAAGTGGAACAGAGAGAACACTTGATGTGTTGAAAAAATAAAATTAAGTACCATTCTCCGCCATGTCCTTATAAATTCAAGATCATTTGTAACTGTTGCTTGGATAGTAGAGTCCTAATGCGTGGATACAATGAAAAAGGCATGTATGAGGTAAAAGTACAGCGAAGCTTAGTGTATGATCTGTCCCTTCAAATGGACTAAAATTCGTTTAAAATACGTGCACTAATGACGCCTCTAAATAGTTGAAACGTTTGAATGGTTTGTTTAAATAAATCGAATTCAGCTCAAGCTAGTTTTAGTTGCCAACTAATCTCAGGTGCCGGTGAGTAAATTTGTTGCCGAATTCGCATGCGTTTTGCTGCCGTATTGCTTGCTGCATGCAGTTCTATAAGTTTTACAGAGGTCACTCGCAAGTTGTGGGTGTTTTACATCGGTTAATTGGCGAGCTCTAGTTTTACAACACGGAACGCGGAACTGTGTGATGCCATTTGTTGTAATTCTTATATATCTAACTTTCGGTAGTGCTGTTTGGATAAAAACAGCATTCTTTGATTAGAAGCTTACTTGTGAACCGCTTGCTTTGGCCCGCAGGACTAGATTTACAGCAGTAGTGGTTATGATAATCTACTCACTTAATAGATTAACATAAAGCTAGTCTGACTAATGTACGCTCTGTTTTTCCTTCCCAGCAGTAGCGATGGAAAGCAGCGTTAAAGACAGAGCGTTTGCCCCCAAGCAGCAAGTCCCGAAGTCCGAATTGCAAAGGAATGAAGTAAAAGAAATCAAGAGAAGGAAGGCGGTGTGCCTAATTACAGAGCTTAAGTCAAGGCGACTCTTCGACAAGATGTCATCAGATTTGATGAAAATAAACCATGACTGTGACAAAAAGGATACGCTACTTGCCTTGTGCGGCCTCGTTCAGCCCGAGGTTCGAATAGCTTTGCTAAAGCGAAGACGGGAGGAGCTTTCACTGCCAAAATACGGAGCAGTGCGCCGGTCTTGCTTGGCTCAATCGCGGAACGAAGAGTGCTTTCGTAATACCAATGACACAGAGGCCGCCAGGCAATCAGCCGATTCAAAATCGAAGGTCTTCTGCAAAACACAGTTGAA
Source organism: Taenia hydatigena (assembly GCA_036345935.2). Classification (NCBI taxonomy): domain Eukaryota; kingdom Metazoa; phylum Platyhelminthes; class Cestoda; order Cyclophyllidea; family Taeniidae; genus Taenia; species Taenia hydatigena. The sequence goes on along the minus strand of JADWOT020001247.1, from coordinate 310,679 downwards.
TTCAAAGGTGAAACGTATCCATCTACGCAAGAGCCTAGAAGTGCAGTCGGAGTCAAGCAGACTAAGACCTCGACTTTCGATGGGAATTCATCACTATATCAACTGGAAATTCTGCTATGATGAAAGTGCAGGAGGGGAAGAGATTAAAAGCACCTGAAGGTGTAGCACATCATTGCGCAATAGTCCAGTTGTTATTCACGATGCGACGTAGGCTTGAAAACAAATTGACAGATGTTGAAGTATCGTAACGTATCTCTGATACGCTAAGATATGTTCCCTTTGGTCTTTATTTGACGTGGAATATGCTTAGTAGTGCATGTGCAAACGATATTAGAGAGCAAATTGCCTTTTTTCCTTGGTTCTACTAATTTGAATACAGGTAGACGTTTGGGTAAGCATGAAATTTGCCTGTTTTGCCATTTCATTTGAATGGCTTTGCTGGGTGCTTAAGAGAAGTAAAGAAAAAAGGCTTCCAAAATTGCTCATCTTTCGTTCTAAATGCGAACAGCTTTATAAGAGGAAAGACAGAGTATGACTTGGGAGACTGCGGAGCTCTACAGGTGCAACTCACTGCTCCATGAGAGGATGTTACGCGTCCTACATTGTCAGAGACATACGAACTATTGCGAAGTGATTTAAAATTAATGAGCTGAACAAGTGTGTCTTTTATTGGCACTGATTAAGGGAAACGAATAAACGATTAGGATAGCGAAATTTGGCATGCATGGACTGAATGTTTGGCTCGGAAGAAAAGACCGAAAATTTGGCCCCTCTTATAAAGAATTGGAAGAAGCAATCGTTTGATGCTAAGTGCTTAGCTGACGTAAAAGTTGCCAGGTTAAATGCAGAAATGGTGCAACTTGGTGCCGAATAAGGGAAAAAGTGGGCAAATTGTTGGGAAGGAAATAAACTAACATACTTGCACTTGAATCGTCCGCGTTAGTTTTACGTTGGAGAACACTGCGCGTTAGCCATTTATTGAAGGCAATCCGCAGCTCATGTTGGCATCATCACATTTTTTCTTCAAAGGAGTTTTCATTGATAATATCAAAATTGAACACATTTTGGGAATCCTCACGTAGTTTCGAACTCCTATTCAATGCATTCCGGTTGCATCTTCTCCTAAACGCACATCAGTTTGAAGTTTTATCGGTTCAAATTTTGGCACAATAGGTATTATTGATGCTAAACATGCATTTCTTGGATAAGTAAGCGCACTCGTCATTGAAGCGAGTAAAGTATCCTGCATAGCATTGGCGGATGGGGATGTTTCCGTGTCTCTTACCCTGATCATGCCATGTCTAATTTGATTCGGCATTGTTAAGTCGTGGTGTCAAACTCATCGTTGTCTGTTCGGACCAAGTGTGCGAGTTAGGCAAATAATTTGGCATTCTAAGGAAACTAGAAGGTGAGAGTAAAGCACAGAGAGAACCAACGTCTACAACATTAGGTGAGACTGTGCTCGGCGGAAAATATTTTGCAGTTTCTCTGTCAATTCGGCTTCAGAAAATGGATTAATCAGCGAGCGGATGCCACCAACTGACGGCAGCAAGAGAAGAGATTTTGATGCATTGCGAAGGGCATTATCTGTTCGGCAGCAAGGCAGAATACCTCAACGGTAGAATAAGGAGTAAAATAAGGGCAAAAAGAAAACGTTTTGTAAAGCACTCAACCAACAAACAATGTAATTCCCCTATCATCCCAAGTTTTCAACACGATTTGTTTTCTTAATTAAGGCAGCGGTGTACTGAATGTGAGGAGGACAGTACCATGGTCTCACCAGTGGTTGGGTGACGTTTCTCCTTTTCATTCACTCTTAGGCGAAGGAGAAGGAGGCGAGGTGAGATAGAAAAGATGGGCGAGGGCGTAGATGGAAAGTTTCACTAACAACGTTGAGCACGCACGGACACGTACAGGTCTCCTCTAATTAGGCCGACAGCATATGGAATGCTAGGCATCTTTCAAATCGCATTCTTTCTCCCTTTCTTCTATCATACCTCCTCTCGTCTCGATCGCATTCATTCACTATTCTTAGAGAACGATTGGACAGTTAAATGTCGTCACTTCTAGACGCCTAAATTACTTTGAGATCGATCTGATCTTGAATAAACACTGCTCTGGTTCGCTCTGTCCCGTTTTCGGTTCTTGAGGATGTGAGGCGGTGTATATTTCTGTTGAGTGGTCAGTGTCAGTTAACTGGAAGGAGGCACCGATGCAACACAAACTGTAGGCGGAATGGAATGTTTATAGTCTATCAGCCCAGTGGTGCGCCTCACTGACTTTAATGGTCACCGTTCACATCTGTGGTGTTCAATTTTGTGTCAGAATTTAACTGATTCACTAATATTTTGTCATTCATTACTTATTTGTTTTACATGCCCCTCTATTTGTCCCCTCATTGGCCCTCTCATTCCTCTGGGACCTAGCCTCCCCACACTGTTGTTACCCACTTTTACCAATTCGTCAAGAGTCAGCTAATCCTGGTCACTTTTGGCCATTGGTCTAACCACATTCCTCACTGTTGAGGACAGTTGAGTGACGACAGATTTGCAACCTCTTTTACAATGCAAAATGGTGGGTTTGAGAAGGGAGTCCACTTCACAGCTTATATGAAGGAATATTAGAGAAGGTGGGAGGTGATTGGAGAGGCAGGAGGAGGGTGGGAAATTAAGAGAGAAAAGAGGGAAGAAAATTGTTACTTTAAGTATCCTGATATGCTGGATATCCACAGCGACCTGTCAACCAAGGCATGAAGGGAACAGGATTGCCATCCGTGCGCACCACCTCGCCACAACATTCTTCCTTTCGCTTGTCACATGACTTATTGGAAATATGGCATGGCTTTAATAAACAGGATTTTGTTGCACCTGGAAGATAAGAAATGGTAGTAAATGAACACTTGGTATTAAGGCTGTGAATTCTTAGTATTAACTAGTGGGAGGAGTGCGTCATGTTCAAGAGCTAATCAAGCCAGACAGGAATATTTGGTGCATTCGAGTGAGGTCGACTTTGAGAGTCTCTGAAGTATAGCACATATCAATAACTCACTTAATCGCACTTTTCTCGCGAACCCGCATTTCAGCAATCGCCCATAAGAGTTCCGGGCTCTGTAGGTTTGGTAGCGGGACACAACCACTAGACCAGCACCAGCTGCCTCCATTTCTGACGTAGAATCCAGTGTGCACTGTCCCTTAGAGATGGCAAGGCTTCCTGTGCTTTGTTCTGTTGCGTTTCCGACTACCGCACAGGAACTTTTCTTCACAACGACAACTCCACAGCTGCAATCACACAAACGATATTTCGACCACAGTTTATTGGCCTATTAAGCTCCCTGCGAAAAACTATGCAATGGCTGTGTGCATGCTTCCCAAGTCTCCTAACTCTACACCGACGGGAACATCACAGTAGTGACTGAAGTGGAGTAGGTGAGTAGTGTTTCGCCTTACCAAAAGGGTGGGAGGTAATGCGACCACAAAACTGGTTTGAATTGATGTGTGACATGTTTGGCTAGGAACTGCTTGGTCAATTTTTACCGGAGAATGTGCGGAACCAACCCATCTATCCCTCTATACGGCTATCAATCTTCGTTTCCAGGCACAAGCATACGAACCGCAAATGTTGGTACAATAAATGTAGCGTACAAATCAATTCTAGTGTATATTACGTGAGATAAATGCGCGTAGACAATTGGTGTAAGGTCAGACCATGATTTCTGGTGTCACCTAGATGTTAAAGTGAGTACCACAGCACTAGTCACGAAGTTTTTCCTTTCACTGTCAGCGATTCTACCTTTTCATTCAAATCATTTTATGTTTCTCCCAAATTTTTTATTTACAATTCAACCTTACCTAATCAAGGATGACAGATATGTGCAATATCGCAGGTTCACAGCAAAAGACGTGTAACGAAGAAAGAAGTTGTAAGTTTTCAAACACCCCAGCCTCACAGACTTCAACGGTGGGCTTGAGCACATTACAGTGAATTGAGGAAATGCTCGATCGCTCCGACACTAATACACGCGCTTAAATGATGCAATTGTTTGCTTCTGTATCTGTGTATCAGTGAAGATTCCAGTCGTAATTACATGGTTCTCTTTACATCCTTGTCGGGGCCACCACCACTGCGGCCCCATTTTTGTGAGTACACACACGGCGCTGACATTGTCAACTTCTGGAGACCCAATCAGTGCACAGTTTGAACTTGTAAAATTGTTTGTGTGGCGGTAATTGTGAAGACGAACTCCATTGTAGCGCCTAGCACAGTTGGTTAGGGGCGTTAGAGCTTCCTCAATGAAAACGCACACTTGGCTTTGGGATAGAGAATAGGGAAGTGGGAATTCGAGGAATATCGGAACCGCGTTCGCCTTCTTGCTCACTGTCCGAATTCATGTAACTGCTTATCAAGACTCTTGATAGACAAGCAAATGTCTCTTCCAGGTACTAATCTGACTCCAGCTTGGGTTTGCGGGTCTTGAGGAATGTAAGCAAGTCACATTGCCACTGTGTTGGTCGATTTGCGCATCGTACCACGACAAGTGTGACAGACCTTTGTCGTAATAAATAAAAATGAAGCCAGCACAAAATTAAGTGGCACTTGTCGTGCCGTGGCATACCCAGCGTGTAATGCTGAAGGTCTCATCGGACAAATATGCTCTGATTTTGAGAAGCGATGCTCGTGGACCAGCAAGCAACGCCAAATGTCCACTTCTTTAGCGTTACAAAGCGAGATCTCGTCTTCTCCCACACCTAGTTGAAGTGCTCGAACACTCGCACTCGAATGCCGCAATAGGATGAACAGCAGTAGCGGATGCAGACAGGGCTCACCTCATTTCTCCTTACCGATGAGAAGAAACGGAGGCACTCGATGTGCTCCAGTTCAATGTACTCTACATTCCAACCTGCCTCCACACCGCAAATGCGACGACATCGGAAGCGGCCGCGCAGTATCTGGAATCGCGATCCCACGTCCCGGGGCAGCTGCGACTCCGTCCCCGGCAGTCTACAGACACTGAAGCTTCAGTGTCATCTCCCACTCCACCTTATGGCACTAAACTGCGAGACATTTGCCTCAAATGCCACTCAATTGTACACATTCTAGACTACGTATCGGTCATTTGGTATCACAGTTAGGTCGCATCCACATCACGATCCACAGGGACGACACTACCATATCCAACCACCTACAGATGTCCATAGTTCTGCAGCAATGCCACTGACGCCAAGGAAAGAAGACTTTTGAGACCTTCACCGCACTCCATCGGAGGGAAAGGCGCCATCTAGGAATTGTCAGACAGATTCAGTGTCTCCAGCCCCGAAATTGGGATACAGCATAGAGCAGGTAGCGTAGTCTACTATTCTTCAGCTGAAGATTTCTAAGCTTCTCCATCCCGTAAGTTGGCCGCTGGCAATCCAACTAGGGGATTGTATATATGCACCAAGAAATACTCATTACGCACTTTTTAGTCAATCGCCAGCATGATGATCGGTAAACATCACATCACTCCAGTTACTCGTTATAAGCAGACTTTTCAGATTCTCCAGATTCCAAAAGTCCTCCGGCAACCAAGCGATTCTCTCTCCGACAAGTCCAAATAACGAAGGCTGCTGGCCAGAGCAGAGTCCCTCGATACACTCGGCCAAGTCACCATCACATTTGACTTCAGGCAGGGGACAAGTTAGATGTAAGCACTCTACAGCCTTGGGAACTGACAAAATTCGACTCTTCTCCCTGCTCAACACAGATAAATTCGCCAATCCTAAAATACGATTGTCAAATCTGTGAGGATTTGCATTACTTATACGCAGACTCCTAAGATGATGTGGAAACGGTTTGTTCAAGGGATAATCGCGCCACTTCTCAATTACAAGTTTATCAACATATGACATCTACGAACTTCAGATTACTGCGGTTGCATACCTCGGAGAATCGACCACCCAAACCTGACAAAGATCGTACGTCAGTTTTTTCGTTCTCTGATCGCACACAGAAAGCGACACACCTGAGGAGCCAAATCCGGTCTAACCTAGCGTATAATGCCTCGGAAATGCCTGCAATTTACCTTACAAAGGACGACATCTCGAGCAGATTTAGCCAAACGGATGACGAATTTGCCCTCGCACACAAGTCTATCATACACTTCGACAATGTTCCTCTCCAGCTAAACTCATTAACAATACGAAGCGAATACCTTAAAGCTTAGCGTCCATTTACTCGATGCACATGATAAAATCGTGTGAGGGGCGGGACCACGAATGATAGCATCCGTTTTTCTGAATCGCCTGAGTCTGCCGCACGACGAGTTAGTTAGATAACAAACACCCCGCAGCAAAAGATCATAGATAAGTCACAAGCTACTCGTACACAGAGCCGTGCAATTATTGAATCCATCAATGCATTCAAACGAAATCCGTATATTTACACAACAACAAGCATTCTTGTACCGCACAATCTTGGATAAGTGCTAATTTTTGTGTAAGTGCATAAATGGTTGCGCTTATGCTGTGCCTAATTATTCGCACCTTAGTCATGCGAATATCTTTAGCCACCTTGCTACTAGAGAATCCAAATGATTTTTGTTCACGGTCAGGTTCTACCGTAAAGCAACTCTAAAGGTAACGGCTGTGTGTTCAAGCTGTGAAAATTTTATTTGTATAATACATGCTTATCCAAAAATGTAGATTGGCTTGAAGGTGTGAATGGGGATATTTAAGACGTATTCGATTCATAGCCTCGATTGTTTCTGTGGTGCCGACTACGTCCTTTTTGATCGATGTGCTTCTATTGCAGTATAGTTGCGTTGGCATATCCTGGTAAGTTTAAGCTCTTTTCAGATTAAGAGAAAGGGCGAGGGATCAAACTTTTCTCGTTCATTACGCACTTCATTCCTAAGCAAGAAAAACTCGCTGAATCGATGAGCTTACCACTTGAGGGCAGCTGGACTATTCCAAGCGCCTCTAAGTTGGTGCTTGAGGTTCCATAATAAATATAAACACTAATTGAAGCACCTACAAAACCATTTTGGTGGTATGAAAGCCTCATGGACCGATAGTTTATTGTCAAAACACCACACTCTAATATAACAAAAGAGCTTATGTAGTAGACTGACCCATTTCTCGACTATCTGTTTAGCTTCACGAGCAAATTTAATCCTTGAAGGTTATACTCTTGCATTTAGGCATAACCTTCGGTACGTGCTGATGGCTTCGAAGATCTCCTGAACTAAAGAACGTAGTGGGTCTTTCCATAAACCTGCAGTTTATTGTGACGTCACCGAAAACCCATATCGCTGTATTTATGAGGCCTTTTAGAGACCTGCTGGATTCTCTCGTGCTTGGCGAGTTTGCAGATAATCTCGTACAAGTCACCGGTAGGATCGGATGGTAAATTTTAACTCATGCGATTTGGCGATGAATGCATAACTCAAGTCAGCAGCTAAGTCTATGTCCAGTCTAAGGCAAGAATGGAACGAGGAGGGCGGAAGAATACGATAGATAATACGGGTTAAGGTGAAAGCGTAGAGGCCATCAGGTGGATGATGAGACTGATCCAACGTGGACTCGTGCGCTGTCGGATGACCCGTTGGTACATGCCCATCATCCATGTGATCTACGGGCTGACCGCCTACTTGGATCTGCTTGACTGCCTCTGTGTGAGTTATTTCATATGGAGGTGTACAACATCAGAAAACTGATTTTTTTTTGAATTGGCACTAAGTGCATTACTTCTAACAGCCAAAATATGCACAATGGTCCACAATATTTGCTGTCTTGAATGATTTCAACAAAGCCTTATTTAAGATGGCATTATTAATCCGTTGTGAACAGAAACACGCTCCATGGAATGTTTTGCCACTTAGTTGTGCAGAACAAAATTTGATATCTTTTGTCATTGTTCCTATCTTCTTTTGTGAAAAGAAAGCTATTCAGCGTGTGAGCAGTGTGAAGCAACCTTTCCGGATGGCAACCCATTAGTCCGCCACGCTTGAGAGACACACCAGTGTAAGTCCACCAAGTATCAACAATGATACCAGTTATGCATCCCCATTGCATACAATATAGCTTTTGGTGGTATTTCAGCAAGGAAGCTGTATGGGTACCAGCAGCACAAAAAGCGCCTGGTCAGCATCATACAGTTAACACTTTTGGATTTTTAATGCAGCACAGCTGTAATGCTAACTCTTCGGACCCAAGTTACCATCTTCTGCAATTTATAAGTGCGTTTATTACTTTGTAAGCTCTACATGTTTGAATTTAAACAAAAAACATTGGTTTTAGTTTCACAAGTAGTGTTTCGCAAAATATAGCATCGCAAATAAACCAGCTGTGTTGGTGAACGAGGATGAGTAGAATGATTGCCAAATCTTTTTCTTTCAGACATTAGATAATTTAAGTGCCATCACTGCAGTGCGTTATCCGCAAGTGGAGACATCTTTAAAACGCACGCTTCTGATTTTATAAGAGCAAGTTTAACAATTCACAGATAACGCCTTCAGCCATTTTTTAAACTAATGCGCCCTAATATTCATCAGCAGTTCGCAAGTTCCAACCTTTCTGTTTTTAAGAAAAGACTATGCTTTAATGCCGGCATTGTTATCAGTTCTTCTCAATACTACATTATTTAAACCAACGCCTTCACGCCATTCACAAGCAATATCTTTGATCAATCTGATGAGTAGCGCTGTGCAACAAATCAAATACTTACTAATTTGCAACCATAAAAATTTAAATTCCATTGCTGCGACAATTCCGTTGTAACGGATTTCAATTAAAGAAGCTTACTACAGAAAAGTATTTCATAAACACGTTCTTAGCTTGCTCCCACTTCCATTCAGATATTGAAAACGGTATTGTTTGGTCAATTTCATCTTACTCCCAGATTCTTGAGCGAAGCGTCGTTTTGCTGCTTAAGCAAATTTCATAGGTGGTAAAACATTTGACACCAGCATTGCAAATCATTATTCTCATGAAGTGGATGGTTGCTGCTCTATGTAACAGATGCAGTCGTTGATCTGACGTTCAAGCTTGGCAACGAAATTTTCGCTTTTCACCCAATTATCGGCAGTTGGCAGAAACTAAGTTCAAAATTAGAATTTCCATAGTGCGAAGTTGGCAAATGTGCTTTCCAACAGCATCAAAGTGTATCTCGTCCCTTCCGAAAACTTTTGTTCTGAAACATTGTTTATCTGCCTTTTTGCTTACCAGTCTCACATTTCATATCTTGCGCCGCATTCTTTTCTCACAATAAGGGCCTCTGTTTTGTTTTGATTTTTAGACTGTCTAAACATTTAGAATTTGTTACAACAATTTACATGTGCTTTCTATTGCTTTACCCAGCCTTCTAAAATTAACTACGGTCTTCAAGTATACCGCTATGTGTTTGTTAAATATGAAGAAAATTGTGGCTACACCTCATTGCGTACGTAACCAATCAAAACAACCCTATAAATGTGACAGTGAATCAATATTTGGATATGTTTGGCGCAGAAGGGAACCTAGCGATGTACGACCGTCCTTTTAAAGTTTAAGTAGACGCAAATACCTAAAACAAGTGGATGGGAGAATTCCAAGGGTTACGATCGGCTTCCAACTTCGCCAAGCTATGAATCAAAAGAAACATATTGCTAATTCATTCCCACCTTTTGATGCAAAAATAGGTGCTTCTGTGCGAATTTACGTAAAGCATTCTACTTTTAATGCTGATATATTGAAATTTCTGAGAATTAAAGTTAGTGTTAGGTGAAACCCGTCAATTTTTGATGCCACTGGAATATCTGAAACGGCAGCGCTGGCACGTTATTCATGTGTTACTAATGCCGTAAGGGTACAAGGACCTTAAGGATTCCCAAGACAGTGATAGACATTCATGCTATGCCAATTCCAAAGCAGAAGATAACGATAAATATGATGAAATCACGGAATTATGTGAAAAGAAGCTAAGGATTTTGACCCCTCAAATGTGTCGAGTGTAGACGAGCGCTTGCATATTTCATGATTTGGTGTTAATGAGAACAGCAAAGGATCCAAAGCCTATTGCCTCGTTGATGATGCGTTACCAAGCGTTGGTAACTTGCGGAGTAAGATGTTTTTCTGCAGAGGACTACCACCCATATCGAAGTCGTTTGTTCCTGGTAAGTTTAGTTAATTGCGTTCTACGGCTATTTGTAAGTAAAGCCAAGCTGTGCAATACGTGACTTTTGTCTGAGGATCGGACGCAAAATGATACCCTTCCACAGAGTAAGGTAGACGTGATGCTTAAAGCTTGGCAGTGCCTGTATAGTGGAGTTAGTGTGATCCGCTGTTTGTGAGTGGTCGGCAGCACTGAAGCGTGGCCTATACTACGACAACGTGCATCGATACGTCCGCATAAGTAGGACAATTACTTTTAAGACGAGCAATGGCATCGGTGCAAACGACAACTTGTTAAGTACTGATATCTAAGCAAACTCTATACGTACGGTAATATGGCATCAAAATAGGACCTAAGATTCACATTTGGCTTATGAATTGTGCTCAAATACAATTAGCAGTATGTGTTTTCAAGTTTCCAAAATGATTTAGTATGTTACTGCGTGGGTTTACCCTGCTACGGTACAGCATTGATTTTCGTGCCCCTGACTATATCTGCCAAGTAGGCATGGGCCGGGATCCATTTATTGCCTCTTCAGTGCTTAAGAGGAACAGATTTTACGAAGTACACGCTATTCTTCAAAAACATCGAACATACATATATGCATGCCTTTTAAATCGGTAGAGCATGAGTGTGCGCCAATAACACTCAGGCCACTCATTCTTCTGACTTCCAACAAATGTATAGCTCAAACTTTCACACATCGAAGTAGGTGAAAGGGGGAATGAGTGGGTCGCCCATTATTTCATTAAAACTCCGAGTTGTATTAAAGAAAGTTACAGAACTTTACTCAGTCTGTCACCTAGTCAAACAATACATTGATAAAGCCATGCATGAATCATTAATTACTATGAAGGACTCCTGTCAAATACGTTAAGGATTCTTGACAAAATAGTAAAATTCCTGTTTCAGTAGGCAAGATTTTTGAATCGACTGCCATTAAATAGGCAGAGATGGTATAAATTTGATCCAGTTTTCGTGTTTAAGCGAGCATATCACACTTACAGCTGAGACAGTGAATCATTACCCATTACAGAATCCCTCACCCAGCCATGGCTCGACCGAATTACATAGCATATGGCTAAAAATACTCAGTACATCAAATTCTAGCATTTGTGCGAATTTGCCCCTACATTGTGGGGTCGATATTCTAATTAGGGTGCAAAAACCAAGTCGATTATACACCCTGACGAAGATTGCGTAATGTAAGTAAAGTTTACTTACCCGCAGATGCGCCACAGTAGCCACTTCCGAGACGTGCGCATGTATGTGGTGATCGGACCTTGTTGCATGCGCCCGAGGGTGAAAACGATGAAGCGACATAAGATGGGACGAATTGGAATGAAACTGGAACATTGCATCCCGCAAAATTAAAGTGAACTCTGATGTGCATAAGACAAGAAACCGTCGACCTACTTCATACTTTTCTTTCGATAAAATCAAGGGCTTGTTATTGGTGACACTACCTAAGAACAATTGAAGCAACCGCTTACTTGTCATTCACTTCCTTCGGCCTGCATGCTGCCAAGGTAGGTGCTTTTCCGAGGCACGTGGGTCTCAGCGCTTCTTAAAATCCCGAATGCAGACCACCACTTAATGGTATCGTCACCGCTGTTACCCCCACGGCAGATGTGATGACCACCACCCCCCCTTACCGCCCATTTGTCGCGCGCTGGCATGTCCGCTTCAGAATGCATCTGCAGCAAACGCAACTGCTTTCACTGCTGCAGGCGCGATTGGGAGCAGAAGGAGTTTGTACTTACGAAAACATTAGCGCTATTGCATTACCGTTGCAAAGAGTGGATCGGTTTGAGGGGGAAGTGTGCTTCTTAGTTGCAGAAGCAACAGCAGGTGATGATGTTGATGATGGAGGTGAGAAAGAGGTAAAAAGAGAAAATGGGCTCGATGAACCCGCGGCCTAATGGATAGGGCATCAGACTACGGATCAAAAGATTTTGGCCTAGAATACCACCAAAGCCGTAGGGATTCTCCATCTACTCCTCTGCTTGCAGTGGCACCATGTATGTCTAACAACGAACTGCATTAAGAGGGATGCACGTACTACTTACTGTGTCGCTAGGTGGAGGGAGGCAAAAAATCGACCAAAATTGGGAGGTGGGAAGTTATCATGCCTGGTGAGCGGCTTGAATCCTTGACGCCACCACCACCACCACCAAAACCAATACTCTACTCACATTTTTCCTTCATTCTCTCACTACGAACTGCTTCTTACTCCCTTACCTTCACACTCACTCCCTCATATTCCCTTCTTATGTCCCCACGCCTTCTTCTTCTCGTCACATTCTCCTAAGTGCTAAAAGCAGTGCCCAACTAAGTACTGCTCTCGCTGGCCGGCAACAAGCTGAGCAACCTTCGATGAAATGGGAGTCATGGGAAATTCTGGTGCCTATTCGTCTCTCAGAATAAGTTCTGCAAAATGCACGAGCAATCATTCATTCTCTCTATTCGCCTCTTTAGTATTTTCATCTGCTCATCTACTTTATTACCTACTTATAAATACATGTGATTGATTGCTCATTCAATTTCATCCTCGAATCACAAATGGACTTTGCCACTTCTCTCTTTCCTAGCCAGTAGCCTCAGGGCGATGCGCATTTAACTTCACGTTCTGCGAATGTCCAACAGGTGTGTTTGCCGATGGGACGAGTGAGCTGCAAAAGATCGATAACGTTGAATTTGTATATGAATGAAATAACGCCTGCTCTTCTCTGCTCTGCCGCATCATGCCTCATTCCTCAACCATTCATCAGTCACTGCAACCGACCCATCAACTTACAGATTCGCACCGTCAGTCTAGTGTGGTATGAGCGACCAGCAGTAGAGGCACGCCAAATGCGCCAATTCATCCAGTCACACCTTAACTACCAGATAAGTCATTCCACATCTCACCGCAGCAAAGCATAGCACCGGATTAGAGGAGAGGGTTTAGATGCAAAATTGAGTCAGGAAGTGAGTGCGAAGGTAAATGCGTGGGAAATAGGTGATGGTAGAGGGAGTGGAGAGGAATGAAGAAGGTAGGAAACTGGTGGTGGAGAGGTGTTCGATTAAGTTGGGCATTGTCCTGATAGTGTGGATGCCGAGGATTCGAGGCTTCCACTGGACATGCTAATAGTTTAATCTCCTCCTTTCTAGTGCGATTGACTGTCTCTTCCGCTCTGGTGCCTTCTTGTTTTAGTCGTTGCTGGACAGATGCGGTGCTACTACAAGCAGCGGAGGAAATAAGGTGATTTTACGGCCCCGACGGGACTCAAACCCGTAGTCTTCTGATCCGAAGTCAGACGCCTTATCCATTAGGCCACGAGACCAACAGCTGCTAATTCTCCTTTTAATCCTCTTCTTCCTCATCATTGCCATCCGCTGTAGTCAAGCAGTACACCTCCTTCTCATATCAGTCTATTATTCGCAACTGTAATGCGGTGGTTTCAGCAACTCTGTATGCACGAATAACTTCTTCTTTTATTGACGCCATGACAGTGCTTAAGGCTGCGCTTGTGGTAGATGCCTTGTGAAGCAGGCGTTCCAGCCGACGACGAGCAAGGGGGACGAGTGGTGGTTCACCAAGTGACCCTGACTTTCAGCATTATTAGCCAGGCCCCACGTGCCGCTTTCTTCTCTCGGCGCAAGACTCATCAGTCGAGGCCCAGAAAATGGGCGCTTGTGACCAAGGAATATTACGCTGGCCTCTGCTCTGCCTGTCCGGCAAGCCATATTTGCACCACGGAAGTCATTCCGATTTCGGCAACTGTGCGCAGAAGTGAACCAATCTGAACACCATGCTGATCCTTAGCCTGTCATTTGCACGGATTTTTTAAATTTATTACCTACCCAATTACCCAACCAACCGATTTGGAGGCAAGGGAGATAAGCATATCACTGCTTTTAAAAACGCAGAAGATTTGACCATTTTCGTTGTCTCTTTGTTGGTACAAAATGTACTTTTGACTGTGCTTTATTCTTGCACAAATCACGTCCTATCGATTCTAGTTCATCATACTAGGCCAGCTAAAAAGGACTATTCAATCGCCAACTCGTTGATATAGCAATCAGCGTAGAGGCGTTGGAGCCACCAAAGCCTTTGGAAAATTCTGAGAGGCATATCACCTCATTCGACTTATTTCCTGCCCGTTCAAAGCGACTGTAATAACTACTGTCTGACAGGACGCGAAAAACCCCAAGGTGACTAGCGAACCCTACCTACCGAAGTGTAAAGGACGCACCAGATGGACAACGCAGTCAAAATCGCAACGCGTGCAGCATTTCTTTAGAAGCCTGATTCGATTTATAATACAGCCCATACATTTTTAGTGTAACCACACTTCTTTACGCAAGCAGGCTACAGTAGGATCGTTTCTTATTTGCTAGAGACTGATTGGCAAATGCAGCATTTGAAGCTATAAATTAAAATATGTTCCTTTTTGACATCATGTGCTGATAAAGAGCTAAGGAAGAGGCCGAAATATATGATATTGTACAGTTACTCGGATTCAAATGCGATTAGAAAGAGTCGATTGGAATCCAACTACTCCTCCTCATGTCAAAGAGCTTCGAAATCGTTTTGTGAAGCGCAATTAATTTAAATGCGCTGACACCCAAGAGTGGGAATTGACACGTAGAAATGATCCACCTCCATACTCAGTTGGCCGTGTGAAGATTAACCAGGTTGGAGGCGCTAAGGTAGCTGCACACCTCTGAAGCCATTCCAGGCGGTGCACCAGTGATTTTACGCTGTGAGGCATTTCACACCAGCCATTATTGGAGTAACCCAGTGTGGATTTAATGTCCATCAGGAATGCAAAGCCTTAAATAATTGGTACTATGGAGACGTCAGCGCATTGCTGCAAAGTCACCTGGTCACCACAATTACCGGATTTACCATTGCCTACCCGTTACAAACGCAACGAAATAAAATGGAACCTCAGAAGCCTTAGTGCGCATTAAAAACTCACTAGAGTAATAGCATCCACACCGTTGTCTGTTCACTGCTAATAAGCAATCACATGGTCTGACGCAACCGTTCCTCAAATGGCCGTTGGCAGATAGATTTGTCGAATGTGCATTGACCAAATCGTCGGAGAGTGGGTAAAGTATTGCAGTGTGAAATAATTGCATGCAGCTTCCAAAGGCAAATCATTCCGATAAGTTTATTTTAAAGTCGCCTACCATCGGTTGCAAAGTGAGGCAAACTTTAGGCCGTGCGATCAAAAACTTGAACACAACTAGAAGTCGACGAAAAGAGGAAAGCTATTAAGTCTGCGTGAACTAATTTTGACTATGCCACTATGTTACAAGTTGTTATCGTTTTACGCACTACCCTCGAAATTCAATCACCCGTTTCCTGTGGCTATAATGGTTAGCATATCTTCTCAGATGTGTTACTTTTGCTAGTAAAAACAAAACGAAGGCAAGGAAGTGTGCAATTCACGGCAAATTATCACATGAACATAATGCTGAAGAATTGATTTTCTCATGCAAGACAACTTCAATAATAGAGTGTCGGCAGAAATCGCATGCTTTCCTACAAGCATGCTATGCATAGAGCACACAGCAATAACCGCTCGTGTAACTTGAGTGCATGCGTTCGATGAAAGAAGAATGAGAAAACTGGGAAGCGTTGAGACACATGTGCCTCGGAAAAGCACCTACCTTGGCAGCATGCAGGCCGAAGGAAGTGAATGACAAGTAAGCGGTTGCTTCAATTGTTCTTAGGTAGTGTCACCAATAACAAGCCCTTGATTTTATCGAAAGAAAAGTATGAAGTAGGTCGACGGTTTCTTGTCTTATGCACATCAGAGTTCACTTTAATTTTGCGGGATGCAATGTTCCAGTTTCATTCCAATTCGTCCCATCTTATGTCGCTTCATCGTTTTCACCCTCGGGCGCATGCAACAAGGTCCGATCACCACATACATGCGCACGTCTCGGAAGTGGCTACTGTGGCGCATCTGCGGGTAAGTAAACTTTACTTACATTACGCAATCTTCGTCAGGGTGTATAATCGACTTGGTTTTTGCACCCTAATTAGAATATCGACCCCACAATGTAGGGGCAAATTCGCACAAATGCTAGAATTTGATGTACTGAGTATTTTTAGCCATATGCTATGTAATTCGGTCGAGCCATGGCTGGGTGAGGGATTCTGTAATGGGTAATGATTCACTGTCTCAGCTGTAAGTGTAATACGATTGGTTTCTCATTTTTAGCTTTGTTCCTTAGGCCCTCGTATTGAGTGCAATGATCACATGGGCAGGGGAACCAGTGATCGAGGCTGAGCTCAATCAGACTAGCTTTATCCTCAGTTGCAGATGATGCTCCCTCCACTAATCTATTCGTGGTCACTGATCATCTCTCACTTAAAAGGCGCATTCAGGCAAGCAGTGCAACAGTGTTGCTACTTTCGGAAACTGCTCAGCCCTTAGATGAACATTAAGGTGCGGCCATCAATTACAAAATGCTTGTAAGACCACGAACCAATTAAACGGTAGCAGATCCGTGCAAAACACAGACAGGAATAATTCTTTTTACCATTCAGCTAAGACTAATGTCAACGAACAGACACTAAATTTTCGACCACTGCCTTAAATCAATGAAAAATTAACACATGCGAGTGCTCTGATCAGAATCTGCCAATGTGAATGCAAGACATAAATAAATTGGCAGTGTACAAGATTTGTGAATGGCGTTACGCTTTCTGCATGATGGATCTCCTGCTAGCAAGCATCCACTGAAAAACACTCAGCCTATTCATTAATATCTCTGGATTGTTATGTCTAGGAATGCTTTAGAACCCCAAATGTGCAGCCTACCATTTACTTTAACTAAAAAGCTTCACATGTCAGCTTCCCATGAACCTAATTTCTGCACAAAACGGAATGGCATCATATAATCGACCCACCTATCCACCCACGCATTCGATCCATCAGTTTGCATGTGGTGTGAGCGCACGATGCTAGAGGGGGTAGCTGCTAAGGAAACAAGACATGACGAAGCCGAGGCAATGAGGTAGGCAAAACTCAACTGGTTCACAAGTGCTCTGACCCGTAAGCTACGGAGACCGCTAAAACTTGTTTCCTACTTCTTCCTTGTCCACTGGTGCAATACGCGACTCCACTGGCCACGCTTCATCTATCACACATGTCCTTCCATGTGTCATAACGGCAAAGTATGGCATCTGTTCGAAGGAGGGAGGTTGGCAACAGGAGCGGATGAGTAGGAGAAGAAGGGCGAGTAGCATAAAAGATGTGAATATAAGGGAGTGAGTGCAGAGGAAAAATGTTGGGAAGGATTTGGTAGTGAGAAAGCAAAAGAGAAATGAGGGTAGGGGATTCGTGGTGATGAGGCATATCAGAAGGTTGAGGCGTCGTTCTAATAACGCGGGCGTTATGGATTCTAGCCTCTCACCAGGCATGATGACATTCCACTTTCCCCATTCTAGCTCAATTTACTGCCCCTTCCTTCAAGCATCTATTTAGGTGTCACATCCATCCCTCCTAATGCAATCCATAGTTGGACAGGCACGGTGCTACTACATGAAGGAGGAGAAATAAAGCAGTTTTACGGCTCCGGCGGGACTCGAACCCACAATCTTCTGATCCGTAGTCAGACGCCCTATCCATTAGGCCACGGAACCGACGCCTACATTAATATATTTAATTTACGTATTTGTAGATACCCTCACTAGTAGTTCTTTCACATCGTACTCAATGCCTAGACACGTCAGTATTTTTTGACAAAGACACATCAACTGTTTGCTCCTCCTTCTTTCCATGACTTTTACGATACATCATGGAATCGAGGTTTGTGATTGGTGGATAACTGTGACATGACTGAGCTGTCCAACGGATAACAGCGTCGCGGTTCAAACATTTGACCTTCTCAAAGGGGTGGTATTGGACACAGCTCAGCTGGGCCCTACTTAACTTCTGACCAAGGACAGATTTTTGATTGCAGTCACGACAAAATTATGTCAAAGCTCCCTTTTCAGCATCGTAAGTACAGCTTTCCCATTATTAAATGGCGCAGTTAGAAGTATTTTAATTTCAGGAGTAAGTCTGTAGCATTGGCAGGTTAAGGAAAAATCGCTTTCAATGGCAAGATTTTTATCGCTGAAGGAACGGTAATGACTTCATCTGATTTATCAGAGGACATTGGCATCTTGAAGAGAGCTGTTGTTCACTTGCATCTTGTCTGTGAAAATCTATGTGGAACACATGCCCTTTCACCGAATGGCGGAAAAATCATAAATTGAGATGAGAACGCGTGAAGCGAGCATAATACGCTTTGCAAAGCAAGCTTTTCTAGCATCTAATTTAAAAATAATTAGCCTCGCAGCACTAGCGTGTGCCATCATAAAGAGATCGCTAAAGATAACTGGGCAGGCGCATGAGAAAACGAAATCAAATCTTCAAAAACAGAGGAAAAAATCATGTAGCTAACCTAATCCATTGTTTTAAGCATGCAATCTAAGAAATATAGAAACTAAACGCTAAATGCGCAGAAAGCGTTTTGCTCATAAAAGGAAGACAAAGTTGAAGATTGCTAGCAAGATCCTTAAAACGTTCCAAGTCCAGTCAATATTATTTGTAAAATTTGAAGGAACGGTGTGATGACCGTGCCAATGCATTCATGCCAACGAGGCTATTAAGGGCTGGTGAATGCTAATAGGTGAAATTGCTCTACTAAACCACTCGTAGATGCTAGATAGAAATCGTGGAAAGAAGCACGACCTAACGTCAGGATTTAATAAATTCGGTTGTTCTAAGCTTGTTAACCATGATGAACGCGTACCATTATGAAGCTGCATGTTTGAAATGCTCCGTCCGGCTAGGTGATTATGTTCTCTCGTTGAGCAGACCTCATCAAAACTCGTAGGCTGAAGTCATCTCACATTTGTGGTGGCGATGCGGATTCTCCAGTTGTGTAGGCCGCCTGAAAGAGGAGCGTCTGGAAAGTCTGCTTCATTGCACCTATTAGACATGAGGCGACCAGTGATCGCAAATCCCTTTGCAAGGGTAGTTTTCGTTAATTTATGATGTGAGAAAAGCGTACTCCGGTTTTCGCTCTGTGCTCAACATAGTGCATATAAATTATGACTCTATATGATCATTTTATTAGTTCCGGTGGTGTAAATGCCGAGGATGGGAGACTAATCCCGTGTCGTTTGCACTCGAGTCTGCCGCGTGTACGACAGGCACAAGCCAGTGAATGTGACCTACTCATTCCAACAATTTTATCGACTGCCTTTATTGCCTAAGTACCCACGTGCCAACGTGTATGTGCGCATTTTGTCCAGCTTCAAGCGTTGGCGTCTGTAAAATGAGGGTGATTTTTAAAAGGCGCAACTCACCATACTTTGCTCAAGCCACGGCAAATTATGATTTGGTTGGCTTTATTTATTGACTCATTTGATCAGTATTTTGACACCACCAACATATTGTCTCACCTGTGCTTTCACCATGTTGTCCATTTATGTGTTGGATGCTTGGTCGATGGAACATCTGAATGTAGATGCCTGGCACAGCATATGCGGGGTGAAATAGATGGTTTGAAATTGTCACAGTTTGCTCGTGCCTTGCATTTCGTGAATGTAGAGCTCTCGAATTTCGCTAGAGTACTCAAGAGCCAATCCTAAGCAGTTCAAGCTGTTGAGCTATTTTGCCAGCGATTTGATTAAGCGAGGTGGCATTTACGCATTCGTTCAATTTCTAACATATGATGACAGGCCTTAAGTGGCGAAGAGTGAAGTATTTAACGGGTTGCAGTGACAATCGCTCGTGTATCTGTCAGACCGATGCGAAGGAAGGTAGATGCATGAAAGTCGGTCAGAGAAGTGGCACAGCATGTCGACCGGTAGTAGTAATAGGAGGCAGAGAGGCGCATTCATGAATCTGATGCTCTAACAGCATTTGCGTTTGTATGAGATGAAGATGACAAAATTATGTTGCGCGGCAGTGTGCTATAGACTACAGGAATGAAGAAAGACAGCGACCAAAGGAGAGATACATCTGCTAGAAGAGTGGTTCATTATTCGCCCTCAGCCTAGTGTTGGATCTTACCTTAGTAGCCATCCCTGATTGAAGCATTCCCACCCTAATAGTAGTTTAATGAGCCGAAGGTGGTGGTGCGATGATGTGCCAACACGGAGTCCATATAACTCAGCCATACATTCAGAGGAACCGTCAAAATTGCTGAACTACACTCCTGCAACCTTATTTTGCTCATTTAATAAAAGACCAAAAATGAGTGCATTGCTTTCTTGCATAGACTTTTTTATCCATGAATAGGGTTGTGGCCCCAAAAGAGTGAAAACGAGAAGAGAGACCATTGGGCGATGGCAGTGATATGGAGTTCACCTGCGCTCACTTCCATAGCCACAGCAGTTGACATTTTTTAATAGATTTGAGCAGAGCGAACACAAATCCTAATTCCTTATTAGGATTTCAAAGCATTGTCTAGTCAGCCATCTGCTGCTAGCCAATTGTATTAATCAAGTTTCCTCTTTCCAATTTTATATATACCGAGGTTTCCACCCAGGTACTCAACGAAGTGGTCTAGGAGCAGATGTCATCATAATGAAGAATGTTAGAACTGCCGAGTGCAGTGACTACTTATAAGAATCTCATTGAGTTTACAATAGAAGCGCGAGATGGCGTTGCACTAGAAGCATGCTTCTTGCCATTCACATCAACTTCTTCATCGTTGGCACGTGTGGAAATGAAGCAGCGGTGCGTGTAGCGAGTGGTGTGGAATTCTGTCTTGCTCTGCCTGATGTCCAAAGAGAATTCGCACCGTGACGTAGGGTCAATCGAGACCGCAGCACTTTACGTGTCGAAGGTTTTATCGGTCAAGTGAGTGGAGTCGGACAGCCTCTGAAGCCTTGAGTTGCACCTCACCTCACCGAGAACGAGTACCACTCTTCATGAGATTATGCCTTTTAGCCAAGAATATTTTGTATATGGTGACACGAAACTTACTTTCACTCATTTTTTCGGACTCTACAGGCGTGGTGGCCCTGTAGTTTATGGATTTGAGGACACAGTGGTATAAGGTCAGTCGAGTCTGTCATTGGAAACATTCAGCGCGCCAATATTCAGGGTCGGTGCGTGAGTTGCTAGCATCCGCTTGCATTGTGCAACATTAAAACCCCCTTCCCGGTCAGCTTTGTCCGATTAGTTGATAAAATCATGCGTGCAGATAGGCAGTCGTGGGCGGAGGCACTCTTAACCACGGCTGTTTTGTCCTTGCAGAGTATACACAGTCCTAAGTAAATTTATTTATGGTAATTGTGTTTAAGGCGATTGGCTAAAGACTTTATCACCGAAATCTCACAGTATTTTGCCGCTAAAATTGAATTAGCTGGTTTCACCCAATGTTTAAATCAAAATTGAAGATTGGGATTTGTTCCTCATAATCCTCATGCTGTGTGTCGTAAAAGAGTTTAAACTGATGATTGCCCGTCCTACTACAATTCGTCTGCATCAAAGTCAATAAAATTTGAGAGGCATGCCTACCACTTGATCAAGGTGTTTTTGCGGTTACAATCACTGTTAAGGTGTGCTGCCATGGCAGTTCAAACCGCACTTAGTCAACCGGAGTTTTTCATAAGCTGTGCATGCCCAACACGACTCGTCTAGGAAACAAACTTTTGATCAAAATTAGGATGTTTTTAGGAAAATAAATTAATTTCGTAAAATCCGATTATGCGAGACAATTTTGCTTGCATGCCTAACTTACTAATAATAATGGACCAAATGAGGGACCACGCCTGAGAGGCAAGTTCCCTAATCCATCTTACCCACTCACCAGCCTCTCCTTCCCATCTGCACACCCATGAACACCTGAGTACGGTGTGTGAGTTCCACGCGAGAGCAAAAACAAGAGTGAACCAGTTACCTTGTGCGCATGTCAGATAAGTTAAATTATGTATTATGCCTTACGATTAACAGTTTTGCTTGTTCGTTTTTACTCTAAGATTTTGAGATTTTGTTGCTTTTGCCGATATCAAATAAGTGTGGAGTAATTGGAAGGACGGTTATATTATGATGCTTTGATATGCATCATTGTCTGTACAATTCGTTTCCATATTCGATAATCGCTTGCCCTATGTTTGGGGCTTAAAACGCGAGTTATTAGCCCGTATCCACGCATGGGTAACTTTCCAGAGGCACTTGAATGACATCCACGTGTTTTGCTGCAGTGAGTGGGACGACTTATTTGTCGGGTGCGCCTAATTGGTGAGCGAAAGTAAAGTGCCTAACGACTTCATGCTTTACTTGTCTCTGCAGTTTCTTACCTACGCAGCTTATGCCACATATGATTGCACCATCTTGGGATTCATTTGTGCGATTCAATTGTCATCCGCCAGTTAATGGTATTGAGTTTAGTTCCGTTGCCTGAGACAAGTGGTTGGACTTGTTCTTGCAAGTTTGCGATGTGACAGCAGAGTTCGGACTGGTAGCTATCTTAAATCCTAACTATTCTGTCACTATAGTTGTTTGACTATAGGAGTTTAACCTTTTGCTTTTAGGCTCGTATTTCCTCCCCTGGTCACGGAAAGGCTTGATGGCCAGCGCATTGTCCCATCCCATACGGAATTTCGCTAACACCATGGAAGATGAGGGGGCTGAGAATGCAGAACTCTTGCCGAGGAGAGCACGAAAGACGGTGCTGAACAAGACGGAGGCGACTATGTAGTGTGCCGGTGCTTTGTTGGATGGAGGATTTCAATGATGGGGCCATCTATTTGCCTCGTCGTTGCACCCTAATGAAATGGGTCGCTGGTATGTTAAAGACATTTTTATGTATTCTAGCCGAGTATGATGTCTCTTTTCGTCTCCAAGGAGGAGAAAAGAAGGATGCCGCAGTTCATATGTATGAACTGGTGTTGGAGGTGTTCTATTGCCCAACCCCAGCCCATTTTTGCGATCAAATGACGACTGCGGCATGTTTTACCTCAGCAGGCGTGGAAGTGTTTTAATTTTGTTGAGTTGCAGTTTATTGACGGAGGTGAAGTGCACTTCAGAGTACCGTCTTTATTTGGTACCCCAACCCTACTGCTAAATGCGCTGTGGATTGTCAAAAAGTGGGGTGCTACTACTTAGCCTTGAAAATAGCTTCAAAAGGTGGTGATCGCGTACCTTATAGGTTGTCGGGTAGATGGGTTTGAGGAGGAAGGGTTGTGTTTAAGGAGAAGAAAACAGGAAGCTTCCAACTGCTTTGCACAGGGGGCATGCATGCCAGCAAGGCGGAAAGCGAGAAGGCTGAATACAGCTTGAGTAAAATGGCATTTTACTTCGCAGGGCGATCTAAACTGTCATGTTGCCGATTCGGCACGCGGTGCCATTAAATGGGTATGACGGCTAGTACCGCGATCGGGCGTCTACGTGGAGTATAATGATATGGTGCACGAAATGGCCAGATGAGATGGGGGTCGTGATAGATGGCTATGCCGTGGAATGGCTTTAAATAACATTTGTAAGTGTGTCCAGGGTCCTTTGCGTCTTATCCTTGCCTTATCGACAGGGGAGCAATACTCCTTCTAAATGCTGGCATTTGCCTTTAAACATAGGAGATTAAGGAGTTTCCGGCTACGATGTATTTTGAAAAGTCTTCGCATTTGCATTTTGAGGTGGAACGTCTAAGCCACTGAATAGGTACTCAGTATAAGTTGTCTGATGCCTGAGTTCTCGTTGCCACACTCCCCACTCATTAATCCAATCCCATCATCTACCGTCTTTAGATGGTGCAACTGATGTCTTCATCATGCGCTAATTTTTCTTGCGTTATTATCTAAACGTGGTATAGGGTACTTTGCTTAGTTACTACACAGAGGATAGGTAATTAGCGAGCATAACCACATTTGTATGACTGCGGTAACTATCTGCAAAGGCATGCTTGAGGATCCCGTGCCACCAGCATTCAGACGCGCAAAAGCAATTACAGGATGTGCTGCATTACACATGCATCTACTGCAACAGACAACAGCTATCGCTATTGTTGTACACGTAGGTATTCGGGCTCCAACACGCAAATTAACGAAAAAAATGCGATGAGAATTAAGCGCTGAGCTTGCTCTCCTTGCGGCGGCAACATTTGTATCCTCTTAACTGCATGCTTTTCATGTGCAATACAAATCAGGCGAAATAAATCAGCAATCAACACAAGACTTGATAAAAAAAAATATTTCAGTTAACATATGTAGGTGTGATTGAGGTCCTGCTTCCTGCCATGCACATAGTTCCATCACAACGTACCGTTTTCGTCACACATTCAAGTGCTCGCTCACTTCAAAATATGCTTCAAGTGAGGCAAAGTGGTTAGCATGATCCTCAATTTACAAAAATGGCCGGAATATTTTTGCAGCAAATAGGGAAATGTATCATGCCTTACCATGGAAGACATTTCCCATACCAAAAGCTTGCAGGATGGTTGTGGACACAAATCGTTGCAGCAGTGATGAGTGGACATCGAAAACGCGAACATGTATGAGAATAAACAATGGAATAAGATAAATCACTAGGCAAGCATTTAAACATTTGGCTAGGCGAATAAACCCGAAAAAAATCATAAGAGACATTGAATAAACATTGGTCCTCGTCAGTCAGTGGATTAACTGAACCAAATCGCAAAAAATGAATGCTGAGGTCACTCATAGTACTTTAAGAAGTGCTCTGTTATGCAACGTGCAACATTTAAGATGGCGCATACATACCACTCTGAGTCTTTCTTATTTACTGAAAAAGCATTGTGGATTGGCAGATCAGACACTACTAACACGGAGATGATCTGAGGGTGATAGGTACGGCCCAATGGCAATGCTGCCCAGCAGGGGGCCGACCGATGTGTACAAACCTGGAAAAATGACGGCCCGAGGCTCCTAGTCTAGTGCTAAGAGAGAAGACCATTGCAAGGCAATTGCAGCCAAGCCTGCGTTGCATATTTTTTAGTCGTGCTTTGATTAACGCCAGTATAATGACACGTTCTTGACCCCATTTTGTTACAATGAGTGACTTTTGCATACACTAAGCGTAAAATGCGGCAAATGTACACAGTGTCTCGAAAGGAAAAAATTTCGGTGCAGCAGTAACTGGCGGGGTTCAGCGTGTTTTGGCTGCCTAGTTTGTGACTTTGATTGCGTAACATTTCTACTGATTCAGTTTAGCATTGTCATGCCGGCTACCAGAGATATGAGGTGGGTAGAAGCTGATGTACAAGTAAGATATTTGTACAATTGTCCTCCTTGTCCTTAGACCAAATCATACAACAACGCATTATGGACGCGTCAAATTCAACAACTTTATTCTCATCAATAGTTCCCTTAAAATGGACCGGACCGCGAAAACAACTATCGCATTTACATGGCGTATTTTGAAATGGGATTCTAAATATCATGGTGTAAGTCTAGGACGGAGGCCATCAGGCCCAGATAAACCACGACTCTCTTATCAGCATACACTGCATCGTCAGGCGTGTCAAAAGTTCTGCCTATTCCTCAAAACAAAGTCTGCGTACAGAGCAGCATTAATTGAAATGTAGATTGTTATTTTGCGTAGCGGTACATTGCAACCCACCGCATAAAAATGTGATGCTTCGACAAATAATGTGGAATCAAGTTTGTTACTTTTGCAAATAAGAGCTCGGTTCTGTGTGATCGTATGCGCAGTGGAGAAAGCATTGCATAAATAATGGAGAGGCTAATGCTCTTAATACAATTTCGCAACACAGACACGCACTGTTATTATCCCCTTTAACTTCAGAAATATTGCGCTGAAAATCTGAATCAGAATCATGGTGGAGCATTGGTGAAAATTGACGCGTACAAAGGGTCGCAGTGCGTCCTCCTCCAGAGCCAAATACTTCACCTTTGAGAACGCTAAGAAGGCATGCTAGACGTGGTAAGGAAATCGCAACGGCAGTCAAAACAGACCCATTGTCACCACGGTGCTCAGAAAATGCTGAAAATGCTAAAAATGGGGATGTGGATCCAAATTTTGACAAACAAGATTGTTACGCAATCTCGTAAGATTCTGAGCCGTATAGACAAAATCGCTGTGGGATTGCCATACGATATATCAGCACGAAAGAATCTCTGTTCATAACATGTCGTTAAAAGAGAAGCGATCAGCGTGGCCTCAGTGTCAATGACACCGAAACAATGGTCGAATTCGTGGATGCTGACTAGGCTGAACACTATGGAGTTCATTAAAACAACTATTTTTGTATCAAATACGAATTCAAAGCAGATCACACTGCGATTGCTGTGCATGTCAAAAATAAAATTAAAATCGTGTAGTAACAAGAAGAGAATTGACCATGGCGAATGCCACCTTTCGTCTCACTTAACGGCTGTTTTGCACCGATTTTCTGAATGCGCACTAAGGCTATGTAAAGACCCCATAAAATGAAATCCTTTTTTCAAAATGGCAATGACCCAATAGATAATGACGAAATCTAGCTCGTAGATACTTGAAAATACTCAAAGACTGCAATAAACTTACACTCCACAGATGATTGCGCAAGCCCTTAGGTCCCTCAAATTACAATTTTGTCCTGCAACTTGGCCTCTGGGTCATTTAAAGTTACAATTTTCTAAACATCCCCCCTATGTTGTCTTGATGCTAAAAGACGGGTCTGCAAAGGGTGGTGGCATAAGCATAGGGCTGAAGTTTTTTCGGTCAGCATGCACTAACTTTACTCAAGTTTATCGTAGCAAGACATAGTTATGTGGATGACAATAAGTAAATGCAGAGAGCTCATTTTACCTCTCATCGAAATGCCTGCAAATATCCAATTTCTCATTATTAGTTGTCTAGCCTAATTTGTTTGGCATGCGTGCTATGAAAAAACTTCTACTGTATTCTGTCATTGATTAAATGTCGAATTTCATTTGTATCCCGGATTTGAGTCATGTTCTCATTACCGACTTTCACCAAGCGTAGATTAATACCATAGAGAAAGAAATCAAGGGCCAAAAAAAGGGTCTAGCAAAAGAAGTGGACGAGATGTGGTCGCAAAAGATGAGGAACGTGCAAAAGTCATCATGAACCCTGCAGGATTCATCTCGATCCCATCCCAAGCATAGATATGAGAAGCGCCTAATACCTTTTAAATCGCTGTCGCCGTTTTATTGGTACCAGGTAAACTATAATCAAAGCCGATGCTCCCAAGTTAAATTCCACCTCCTTATAAAGTTCAACTATTCAATTCGAATTAAAGTGAACAAGGTGACAAAGAGTATTCATATCCTGATTCTTCTTAAGCACAGTGGCATTTTTCAGTGGACGGCTAGACGACACGAGTATTTTTTTTTCCTCTATTGGGCTCTATCTTTGATGGTGCGTTTTTATGCTTCTAAACCAGGTGGACAACTTCACATATGTCTCTTTTATGGCAAAAAGGCACACCATCCTTCATGGTTGCATGGTACTTAAACGTGTCTACGTCATTCCCAATGCCCCTGATCCCTGTGCCTTCTCCTCAGACCTTGCCCGTCCTGATCCAGATAATAATAAGTAGAGTAGTTGATTAGATTGTTTTAAATAATGTAACTAGGATACCGATCAGTTGCATTAAACAGTCTCTTGATTGGCTCATTTGAGGAGAAGTAAGAGAGGATTTGAACATTTAGCTTCAGTTGTCGGATAAATTGTCAAATCGGATCAGATTTAGTGAACTTTGATTAAGCACTCTTTGAGTAGACTAGATGTCAGCAAGCACGAAAAAAGTGCACCAAATCAGCCTGTTTTGCGATATTGATAAGAGCAGGACCGAAATAAATGTCACCGACCATCTTGCACCGCAGATTCGTCATATTTTTACTTTTGTATATGACGCCTACTAAACTTGGCTAGGTCTCCTGATGAGCATCCTGCCAAAGTGGCAAATAAAATTTACTCAGTCGAATCTGACTCGGGCTGACGTCTGCACCCGAGCTGAATTCTATTTTAAAGTGTGACTGAGTTTGCCACTTGTAAAACAACCACCTCATTTAGACACCATGGAGTGTTATGCAGCCAATTCGGCGCTTAATTCAGTTCAAATAACGTTGAGTTTTACTGATGCTAATTTGCTTTGGTTGTTTACTAATAGCTATACACATTACTTGTTCAGAGTTTCAGATGCGCCCTTACACTTCTGCTATTCCTAATGAATAGCATTGATAGGCAACATTGGCAAAAAATCCAAACGTGTATGCTTTTAAATTTAAGAGCAGACTCTAGTAAGCACAGTTTTATTTAAAACCATCAAGAGATGCAAATTATATATCACGGAATTGACCGCATAATCGCTTTCATTTTTAGGCAAAAGACAAAGTCAAAAGACACTGAGGGTTGCAAGTAAAATAATGCTTTCAACTCTTCTGCCGTATACGAAGCAAAGTTAATGAGTAAACACTTATTTTGCTTGCTAAGCAGGCGATAGATGTATTAGCAATTCTAAAAGTCGAAAAAAATAATTTGAATAGCTATATCGTTAAAGTTAATGACTAAACTATACTTACATTGAACTCAACTGCATGCTGAAAAACGGCACCTCACCTCTCCTCAATTCACAATTTTGATATAGCTCGTGTGAAATACCAACTAAAGCTCATGCAAATTATAGCGACTAGTAAATTTAAATTTTAATAGGTTGTTTATGCATTTAAAATTGCATCCATGCACTATCAAATGGAGTTCGACTGACCGATCGCTACAGTAGGTCTTTACATTTTGTCAGCCTTGAGTCACAATTTACATGTGGATTCCTTATTTTGGCAGCCATGTTAGAGGAATGGGGCAACTCTTTACGGCACAGAATCAAAATTTTAATCTAGTGACACTGTTAAGGCATATGTTGCAAGAAAAATTTGAACTGTGGCCATAAAATGAAGCGTTAATATTGACTAATTCTTAGACCTCCAAAGGAACAGTCACGTCGACTGTCATGCATAGAGACATAAGAAGGATAAATACTCAGGTTTCGCACTCGAATTTGATTGTCTGTCAAAAATGACTAAAGTAAGAATTGCATGGATCATGCGTCAGCTTTGGTCGGATATGATGTAAAACCTTTTGAGCTGTTATGTAGCTCTCAAGCAAATGAGTGGAACTACATATGCATCAGTGACAACAAACTCACAAAAGCTATTAAGTGCAGGAAAAGTGCGCCAGTGGTACGGACCCATCACTGGGTGAGTAAGTTCAAGCAAGCTGCAAGATGAGCAAAATTACCATGTCCTTAGTTTGCAATAATATTGTAGATTAGCTCTCTCTATTGTGCACTCTTGCATCACTATAACATCTACTAGATCACTTTAGACCTCGTGCGGCTGAGGCGACATGTTCTGCACTATCTTCTAGATCACCTCAAGATCCATCAGCAATCGGCGGCACTTGGTTTTATCCACCTGGCGCAATTATTCATTCTTCGGAAAGATTCTATGTTCAGTATTATTTTCTTCTTCAAATGGTTACATCCAAATATGCCAATTCAAATTAAAACCACCCATACCATTCACTTACCTCCGTCAATATGAATGATAGCCTATATTTTGAAGGCTCTCTGGGCGCTAATAGCTACCTCGAGTTTAACCGATGTCAACGTCCGCGTATGAGACCCTCCTCACTAACTTAAAACAATAAGGATGCAAATTTGTTTAGTGATCACTTCCAATTTTTCATCAACTACTCAACAAGGCAGCAGCATTGCCTTTTACGTATAAAATGCTAATAACCTGAAACTGCGCACGAACCTGTACTAGCAATTTTCTACGTGGTGGCGATCTAAAGGCACTTAATTAATCTGCCTATCTCTACCAATTAACATCTTAAATGCAACTTAAATCCATAAACTTGTTGCAACCTCTTGACTAAACCACTGCGTGCCGCAAGTTTCTTTATTTCACGACTTCACACAACAATGCAAACAGCTAACAGCACATTTGTTTTAACAACAAAGCAACTTTAGCGCCATCACCGAATACATCCTTTAAAACGTAAGCGCCTGACTTCTATGATTTAGAAAAAAGCCTTTGATGCCATTTGGCGGAACACAGCCCATGATCCAAGAAAACTTGATAGCCGTTTGTTGGGTGGTTAGTTTTCTAGCTGTTAATAAGCATTTGCACTAAGCATTTAATTCATAGCCTTAGGTGACAGCTTTCACGTGCTACTACTTCACTTTAGTGCAGCCCTTAACAGGTTTGCTAATTTAAAGCCTGTCTATAATAAATGAGGAAAGAGATGAATGCGTGGCGTCAGTGATTTTTGAAAAAAGGTATAAGTCGTCGAAAGGGTAATTATTGGTCAGTTTGCTTTAAAATACTCTTGCTTTAATTTTATTCTGTCCAAACTCGATTAACTTGACTTGGAAAAGAAATATATACCTCTCACGAGTTTTCCATCGCACTCATTGGAAAAGATGCCACACTTAATTCCTAAAGTTGGTAGAAATGGCTTTCCTTACATGCGGCTAACTACGGAAGTGCTGGTTACCATTTTTACACTAAATTTTGTTTGGTAAAGTGAATAAATAAGGAAATGCGCCTTATGCTCTACCATCCCGACTAAATCTAATTTATTCCTTCGCATTCACTTGTCCTCCTTTCAACATGCATTCTTTCGCAAATAGCGCCCATATAGAATGACTCCACTAACAATTTTCAAAGATCTTTATAATCTCATGCATTCTGAATAATCGCCGATACAATCTAATGTGGCTAGCATCTCAAAGATCAGTGAATGACTAAATTGCATGCATATGAGGCGATTTTCATTATTCGCTTATGCAGTGACTGTTGGATGCAGGTCAATTGTGAACGCTGAAAAAAATATGTTTCTGGCAGAAGTTTATTACTTTTTTGGCAAGTTCTA
The DNA here is from genome assembly GCA_036345935.2 of Taenia hydatigena. Classification (NCBI taxonomy): domain Eukaryota; kingdom Metazoa; phylum Platyhelminthes; class Cestoda; order Cyclophyllidea; family Taeniidae; genus Taenia; species Taenia hydatigena. Next base: position 279,684 of record JADWOT020001247.1, on the reverse strand, counting down.
TTGCCAAGAACTGCTTGTACAGCCACAGTTCAAGTTCAAACGTGACAAGGCCTTTGGCACACTACCTTTGTCCCAAAAATGCCAAAATCCACGTAACAGTATTTTCACTACATTATAAATCTTATTTACAACTCGATAAATCAATATTCTAGTTCAAACCCAACTTCATGGGTGACATTGCTCAGCGTGGAAGAGCAGCATTAAATACAACAATCGTCTCATGTTGAGCGCATGGCTACTGGCGACGGTCATAGCTAGTTGTAGATATCCGTGGGGATAAGGTAAGTCAGCCAGCACTAAAACGCAGACAAACGAGTATGTAGTCATTAAACTTCTATTCAACTGCACATGGTATTTAAAAATAACAATAATTTGTGAGATTGCCTTCAACTACTGATGGTGCACCGTTACCGCGTTGCTGCTAAAACTACTCAAACCGCCGATGAGAAGCGACGAAATGCAATGCGGCGTAATGCTGACCTTGTAATATCAACCAATCTACAATTAGTTCCGCACAGTTAGACTTTTTCATATTAGCTCTAACGTAAACTCTGTTCATCTTTACGCTAACAGCCCTTGCTTAGTAAATGCGACCGCCAAACTAAGCCGCCAGTCCTAATTAACAGGAAGATGAATTAAAATACAGATCGCTAACTCACCAATTCTGCGGACGTAATAGTAATCATGGTCATTTCAGGCAAAGAATGCGAGCCAAATGTCTGTAAAGTGAAGAGGAGTAGAGCGTTATAATATAAATCATTGTGGAATATGCAAGATGAATTAAACAACACCTACAGAAATGATGAGAGTGCATGTGTTCTTGCAGTGCCTCTAGCGCCGTAAATTCTGCGTAGCACTCGGTGCAGTAAAGACGTATTTCTGAATCCTCCGTTCTCACCACTGCAGTGTGGTACAATAAAGCATAAGAATAGGTAAGGTTTGCATGAGTTGCCGAAGCTGTGGCTGAGCAGCAGAGCTCACGCTGAATTCAAACTCACTATTATGTGTTCCGATGAAATGATGGAGGTATGAATCAAAGTTTTCGAATGGATTGAGACACACGCAGCACAAATTGTGCTTCCAGGCTATTTATGGAGTTTTAAAATAAAGTGCTTGTGTTGATTTCGGCATAGATAACAACAGAAACGAAGAATAAATAGAGAATCTATCAAATTCTATCACCTTTTTGGTGCCGTAAGAGAAACCCGAGGGTATCGTAGAACCTGGAGCAAACCGGACAATCGGGTCTCATAGGAGCTGAAATGTATCAAATATCTGTAAAATGAGATGCTGAAACCATGTCGCAATCTGCCCAATCTGGCCATGTGTTGCGCAACCCTTCATCATTAGTATTAAGGCGCGCTCACTCAATTATCAGCAAGTATTACCATTCATGATCTGACCTTAATGGGCAGAACTCTGCATAAGGCAATGCTATTACTTATACCTGTACTCATGTAGACATTAATGTATGCGCATATGGAGGCGCATCCTGAACTCATAGCCTGCTTACCATGATGCACGCGATCCAAGTGTGCGAAGCATAAAACAATGCTATCAAATGGCGTTCTGCACCTTCTACACCTGTAGATACACATTTCGGCAAAGACGAAGGCGAGTTGTGCGAGTTTCTAAGACAGAGCCTATGGAATATGAAATGAGCAGTCAAGGTAGCTTCCTGGATCTGTCCTCATTCGTGCATGCAATTAAAACGCTTTGGAGCAGTAATCACGTGTTTGGTTAAGACTTTAAGCTACTCAGGCGTGCGGTTAAAGTTTGATTTATCGGAAGCGCTTGCTTCTTCAATACGTGCTTTTGATAATGAGCTCTTTTATGAATTCAGCTTTCATGCAGAAGGTAGGATTGCGTTGATCGCAAACAAATCCATCTCCCTCTACTTCTCTCTCAGATACTAATTCATCTTCAATTATTTCTAGCACAAAACAGAAGGGCAAAGAGTTCACGCATAAGAAATTGACACACTGTGCCGCAATGGTATAGTCTTTATCTACGATATCCCATGATTAAGTGGCACGAATTGTAGACCAAGGGTAAAGGAGTGATGCTACCACGTATTTTTGCATTGCCTCCACCCACGGCTTTTATAAATGCCCGCGTTGGATTTTGTGTTATACCGCAATAAATTCAGTTCATTGGGTGCGCAAATGTGTGCCTCAGCTGAGGCCAGGATGTTCAGAAGTGTCAGTTTTATTGCGATTTTAAAATTGTTGTATAACTCATGATTTTGCATTGTCTTGGTGCTATCATCCTCATCTCTTTTTTTGTTTAGTGCTACAGGAGCCCACAAATAAAACCAAGCGTTGGCTTTTGTTTGACTTTATTCCTTGGCGCCTTCTTCCTTGATCCTTTTAATAGAATCTTTAATGGGCTTGTTCCTGGTAACGTTGACGTTTTAATGTTTGGCCAATTGTTATTCGTTCAGCATAGGTTTTTTGCTAAAGCCAGAAATTTTATCAAATCTCCTTGCCATTCTGATTCCCAAAATGCCTTTAGTAAACGCGATAACAAATGCAAAAATATTCGAGTGGATTTTCTCAGCTATGCTAAAGTTCTAAGGTGGCCTTGGTGACAGAAAAGCGTCCACTGAGAGCTCTAACTGCAATAAGATAAGATCACGAAAATTTCCATTCACTAGAGAGAAATTCTTGGCCAAAATGAACTTGCAGAGCAAAGTTCTTTGGCTAGGGTTCTATTACCTCTTGGTAGTAGCGGTGGGATGAAATTATGTTTGCTGCGCTTTAACAGAATAGAACAGATGTCTATTAAAGAAACGCTGCGAATGAATGCAGGGACAAAGACAGAAAGGCAAGTGGATAAGATTAGGATTATTCCATCGCTTTAGTAACGTAGTGAGGTATTTTTTGCTTTAGCGAGTTAGATTGGGGCTGTTTTAGTTCCTGCTTGGCGGCAGCCTGCAAATTATCCGTTCGCTGCATTAGCGAGAGGATTTACAGTGCTGCAGATGTGAAACAAAATAGCTCTACTCCGAATCGTTGAGACAATTGCCAAAATTAATGCACGGCAGGTCGTGGGCTGCTATCGGTTCATTTAACATTGCTACTTGTTGGCAGTGACCTAAATTTTCCTTTGGATGCATGAAAATTAGACGAAAATCGTTTACAGAACGTACTTTTTCTTTTTGGCATGTAATGGAGCCCTCCTCACCAAACCCTTTTGCTCAACTCTGAAATAATATTTGTCCATTGGCATTTAAAGGACAAAAATAGCATGCGATTCTGCACGATTTCTCCCCTGATTTGCTTTACCACATTGCAAGATGCTCATAAGAGACTTCGGCTATTTTGCGTGCAGCCTTGTCACTGTTATTAGGCAGCAAATGGACTTTTATTGAAGGAGACTGGACTGCTTCATGACTCAAATAGAGGACAATGAGGTGGACAGTCCCTAAGCGAAACGTCGGATTTCCTCTTCGTAGCCTAAGTCTTAACCTACTGAAAGGTGGTTCACATTCAGTGCTGTAATCAGATTATTGGTGTCAGCTTTTGTTAATAGACACCCATTACGAGAACTTTAGCCTTTTATGATACCCCAACCACAAACGGTTACGATTAATTACTTTTGAACTATGCAGAGAGCATTTGGCTGCCCAGATTCAGCCCTTGACGAAAGCAGGCAGATACCTAACGCTTATAAGACAACTTGGTTTCTGAGTCCTCTGGACTGTTTAATAGTGGAAATAAAGTTAGACTTAGGTCCTAGTTGCCCTGCGATTGCATCCATTTCTTTCGACATGCTTAACAATTGTTTGATAGGCAAAATGACGGGATAACACGAACTCTTGCACATCCCACATATGTCTAGGGATGAAGAATCTGGTGTTAAATTTTCTATTTAACACATGTCAGCCTTTACCTTTGCTTAAGCTTCTAACCTAAAAATAGCCCTTATTGTTAGCATGAGTGCCCAGATCTGTTTGGCATAACAAAGAGAATGTCATAGGGAGAGCGTAGCATGATGTCGTTGTGTACTCACTAAAGCATCTTAAAGAACTCACCCACTAAGCATAGTGGAGCAGTGATTACTAGATTTTTTTGTTTCACTTCACTACCTAGTATTTTTGCAAGGAAGACAGGACTTAAAGCACTCATTTTCTCATTTTCTGAGTGTTTTTCGATGTTTTTACTTCAGAGATGCCTACAAAAGCAGAACTAGAGATTTAACATAATGATTAGCTCTTACTAATGCTAGGAATGCGTACTGGAGGAGTCGAATTACAGGCTACAGGCAGCTAGTCTTTACTTTTTCCATTCTTACGATTAGCGAACCCACTGCCATCGAAGACCCAAAAGCGAGATCTGCATTTTGGTCGGCAGTGAGTTTAAATAATAACAAAAGGAAGAGACAACCTAGGAAAGAAGACAAAGACAAGGGAGGACAAAAAGGAGGAGATGCTCACTGTGATGTTGGAGATTTATAAATCAATACTGCTCGCTTACGGAGAATATGATGCATAAAAAGCATCGCAAATCCGCCTTTTCCATCTCTCTGCGTAGCAATTTTAGCAAGCAATCAAATTTTGGTAGTCCTACCCTTATTCGCTTCTCCTCACTATCTAAAACCCTAAAAGAAACCAGGAATATTTACTTATTCTTTATTTCAGTAGCGAAGGTGACAGCCTTTACTAGTTGGATCGTTCCATGTGGGAAGATGTATTCTAGGCCATGCGCAGTCCGAATAACGAAGACATTTTAAGCAGAATTTTACAGTACAACACTTAGCTGAAATTGAGAAGAGAGTTGCGTACCGTTCAAACATTACACTTTGGAAGCAATCTTGAGGTTAATCTTTCTTCGTCAGTAATCGTGTGGCAGAATGTCACCTATCAAACCCCTTCCCTGCAAAATTTGGTTTCAGCTTTGGTCCACTCCATCGATTCCTCTGCATCATACTTGTTCAGCTCGCATCACAGATGAAATTTACGATTAGTAAAGAACACGTAATCTGCATTTCACATATCTAGTTCATTCTCGAAGTAGCACAACTTCATGAGGGAATACAAAGCACAAACTAAGCAGTAAGTAGCTTGAGCATCTTTACTGCGAACTCGTCTAAATGTGTCGTACCCGAAATAACGATATTCGTTTTAACTTAGGTGGGTCCGCAAGACAGCGCGTCTGCTTTGACAAGCGCATTCCCTTTCCTCTGCTGGATTGTAAAGTCATGTTCTGGCAGTTACTCGCCCTAGCATACATTTAAACAAACAATCTCCTTTATAGTTTTAGACCAAGTGCTTGTTAATGTGTGTGTTCCACGAACTCTCTCACCGTCAAAAACGACAAGCTCAGTATGCAGCCTGGGCGACAGGCGGTCCCATCGACATGACATGAGCCAATCACTCACTTCACCTTATTGCCTTTGCGATGGTGCGTACCTCCTCACTACAGTCGTACCCACATTTTCTGCCTTATCGTCTACCTTTGGCAACGTCTTCAGTTTCCCTTGTCCAGCATCGCAAAATTCCTACTATTTGAGCCTTAGCATTTGATGCTTCTCCACACCTCTGCAATCCTTTGTCTTCCTCTCCATATAAATGGTGCGGCACAAAACATAAGGACATTCCCGTCATTGGCAGCTTACACGTATCTCTGCGTCTGCTTGCATCAAAAGACGTCCGGATTCTAAACGAGTAAGGCAGCGCAAATTAGAGCATTACGTGGGCCTATTAGCCTAATGGTGGGTAGATTCACCGCCTAGGATGTTACAGTGACCAGGTTTGTTCTCCTAGGCGTATTTATGGTGTCTTTTAACTTAGATGCTCGAGTGTTAATCGAAAACCTAGAGTATATGACGATTCCTTAAGAGCCAATGAGGAGCGCCAAAATAGAGGTACTGGTCCATCAAAGGTTAAAAGATGATTGTAAAAGCGAAACCCACATAAAATCGCGGAATTCAAAATTCGCGGGAAAAATGGTGAATTTTGATTAAAAACTAGACCGAAAATGGGAGAGGAAAACGATGTATATGGATAAATGCACCTCTGCGTAGGACCACTACCTTGCCATTCTCCAAGGGAATCCTACGCATACAGAGTCATTAAGTGCAGAAGGTTTCTAAAACGATCAATAGCGTACGGCGAACGTTGCAGGGCCTTGAACTCGGTTCGGTGGCTGATTTATTCTACTAAAAATGTTGCCAGGAAGCATCAAATCATAAGACATTTCAAAATCATTCAGGGTTGTCTATCGGAATCGGTTTTGCAGTCCTTTTTGTGGGAAAGCACTTAAGTGAGATTAGGTGTATTGGCATTAAAATCGAAAGCAATAAGATGCAACGCTTGTCCTTGCTATGGTCTCTAAGTGGAAACACAAGGCAAGGTCTCGTACACTAGTTCACAACTCACAGTGTAGCAAAGCAAAATTTTGCTTCCCCGTGTTATTCGCTAACGAATTATAAGCTTGAAATATTTTGTAAGTTAAGGTTTTGTTTCGTATAGTACTTTAGCAGCAATGTATCTCGACCATGCGCCACAGATGAATTGTGACTTTCAAATTTACTAAAACGCAACATCCAAATAAAAGCTCAATTTTAAAGGCATCAACGCACAAGGTGATAGACGTGTATAACAATGCAGCATGCTGTGCCACTTGAACGAATGGCAATTTGCGAATGTCTGACTAGCACATTATGCTGCGGTACAATCAAAGCGAAACTAGTAAGCGTGCCAAACAAAGCCTCTAGTACGTAAGTGTAAGGATCAGCGTGAAGTAATTGTAAAGCTTCTGATCGACTGATGGACGAACTACTAAAAATCTACCCGTTCCGAAGACTGTAATCATAGAACTCTGATGAGATGCTTAGCCTCTGGTTACAGCCCCAAATGTGAACCGAATTCTCAGAAGTTAACAAGTAAACTTCTAGGATGAATTCTGTCACATAAATGCTGATAACAAGCTTACGTCCTGTCCATGTACTTTCCACTTTCTATCCTTTCTTTGATTTGTGAGGCATATAATGAACCGAGGTTTGTGCCCTTATGCAGTCGTCCCAATTTTTGCCTGTCCCACCAAAACCCAATGCGCTTACATTTGCAAATGCTGAAAGGCAAGTAAAGAGCTGATATCCTTAAACATTACGTGGCTGATATTATAAATACTAACAGTCTGCATTTCTATCCGTTTATCTAAATACTTCCCTCGCCTTTTGATTAGGGGATATTGGTATCTTGGAAGGCAAGGGAAACTGTAGAATGCGTCAGGAAGCGAAATCATACTTTGCCAGTGGTCGGTTGGTGATTTGAGACGTTCATTCCCCTTCAAATGTTCCAACGCAGCGTTATTAATTGGGTCGGTTGTATCACATGACCTACCGCGCACTAGCTTTGACAAAAGGCCTCCAACGGCCTAACATGTAGCTGCTGAAGTTCACAAAGAGAGGAATGCAAATACTTAAATTGGCAAAGCAAATAAAGAAATTGGCTACAAATAATGGGAAACAAAAAAGCCTAGCCCGTTTCCTCACTACCAAACGATGAATCTTTAATTCTCTATCAATGCTTCGTCCTTGCCCCAGCACTTCTTCTCATTTGACAACTCTGCCCCGCTCTTACAAAGTGGGTGACCAATGCAGCTACTTCGTAGATGCACAAGCATACACAAATACAGTATACACAAACGCAACAACGTACAAATGCAGCAATCACACAAATGTGGCTTATGTGGGCTGCTCGATTTGATAAGTTAGCAGCAATTATTTCATTGCCAAACAGGTCAAATCTGCGTGATTTCATTTCAAAATCTGAGCTAAAGTGGTCCCAATCGATTCATCAAACTATTACTCAGTTATCTCCGGCGCAAAAGTTCTCAGAGGTGAGATAATTATTAGAAGGAACAGGAAGGTGCTCCTCCCATAACTGAGTCTTCACGGGCTTTTACCCCCAAAAGAAATAAAATCCCTCTCTCTTTTCACTACATATAGACCACCCTCACCGAGATTCGCGCTAAACTTAATGGCATGCAGTCTAACTATCAGGACCTATGGCTACGCATTGTTAAAAGCCTCAACATCCAGTTTCTTTATATGCAGTATTGACAGTGCGGCGAATAAAGCCCCTCATAGCCGTCACCGCTCACCGAAAGTGAATAGACGGGCCGAGGTGAAGGAATCGAAGGAAGCGGATCTTAGTCAACCGCCTTATGTGTAAATCAGAATCGTGGCACTAAAACAGTCTATTCTCTCAAAAGTCGGTTCGTGAATTAAAGTCGGTTGTCGCGTAACCATCTTTTTACCAGACTCGGTCGCGAAATCCACTCAATGAGTTTTATTCGGTTATATGCATATTCTGCAGAAAACACATCATCGCATATGCAATGAAAGAGCAATCAAAAAGCACTTTTCTGCCGCTGATTACGCACCAAATTTTGGCGAGGCTGAAAGAACTTCCTCGTAACTAATCGCATTTATCAATGCTCAAACTATAGATATATTTAAAAATCTGGTAAATGGGGCGATTGAATAAGTTTTAGCACTCATCAAAGCAGAACCATAACAAATAAAAAGCAATCGTCTGTCTAGCAGAACGTTAGCCTTTGTTGAACGTTACGTTTGCGGGATCAGTGATGCAGCTGCCGTCGATTATCGATAAGTAAAAGTCATCTTTTATTTAACCAGCAGGCTCGGGCAACAGAAAAAGAAAAGAGACAGAAGTGACAAAGATGAGACGGAGATGCGATTGAAGAGTTCAGTATTAATCACTAACAAGTACAACCTCTAACATGACATTAGAGTTGGGACATTTCCACAACCTGACTGCAGTTGATTTCCACATTCGTGCATACAATAACGCGAATAAAGGCAGGATGAAAAGGCTGTAAAATTGAAGCAATGCAAATTGACACAAATCCACTGATCTGCGGTCTGAAAGGGCGCTGAAAGTGCGTGTGTTTACCTATGCTCTAAAATGTGGTGAATTGCTGCTTAAGTATTCCAGGTTTAATGTGTTGCCACATGACGCTAAAAGGGGCCATGCTAAAGAGAGATTCCCTTTCATCCTGTAATATTCGGGCAGAGATTCACCACATCCGACGCATTAATAAATCTACACACTTTCAGTGCTCTTTCTGGTGTCAGGTCGGTAACTTTTCAGTGTGTTTCAGTTTCGGAAAATGCTGGCTTCCCATTTTAAGATATTGAAAGCAATGGATCGATTCAGACACTTCACATTGACAGCTAATCTGATCAAAGAAATTTCGAGTGACTGTCCTGACACCTTTTGGTTTCATGAACACCGTATATGCTACCTTCGTAAGCTGTTCAGTGATGGGCAGAATGTATCGGATTTCTCTCTTGGTGGGTAATAGTGGGCTTGGGGTATCTGTGTAGCTATTTCGCCTGAGAATCATCTGGGTATAAGTAACAGATGTGCAAGCGCTATGGTGTAGGCCACTTCAAACTGCTCCAAGTAGAGTAGGGTTGGTCAAGGCCACCAAAATTCTTGCCCAAAAACGCTGCTATTATTTATTGTTCACATGATCATATCGCTCAGAAAACTTCTAAACTACAAGGCGTATCCTTCTGATGGCATGGCAATAATAATAATGGTAAAGACATGTCGCGACCCGGACTCAAACCGCTCTCTCAACTGAGCTATCACGGCGACGCGCCATCTAGACACTTCAATACCACTTCAACACAACACTTCAACACAACACCGCCTCATTGCCCACCGCCCTCTTCACATGCGTGCTGCTCGCTTTCTTTGATGCTATCGTGCACAGAAAAGATTCCCAATCTTCTCACTTACAAATGCCTGTCTCACAATCCGATTACAATCTGTGAGATCAACGCACTCTCAATGCACATGTCTCGAAGAGTTGCTCTAGGCAATCATAAGGGCTAACATCTGAAAAATGCATACATTGCCTTAGGTTGCTTCATTTCAATACAAGCTACAATCAGGCTTCAACAGTGAGCCAGACGACATCCCATCATTGAAACGTGAAACTAATTAAACAAAAGACCTCAAGAAGTTCTTGTTGGTCGACGCAACGGAGACGTAAAGCAAACCAGCTTTGACTTGAATCCATGCAGCAATGCGGTTTCAAGGTCACGACGAGCAAATCCGCATGCAGTGCCATTTGGTGTCGCCATGTCGCCATGTCGCCATTCCACCGATAAGGCTACCACCACGGATGATTTAACTTGCCGTGAACTCCCCCTTGTCAAAACTTTGCAAGACGCACGACAGCCCTAAATATTTTGACAGAATCGTCAAGCACAGGTCGAGCAGCAGTTCTGTGACTCAACTGCTGCTTCATTAATATTGCCAATCAATCTTGCTCACCAATTTGCCCTCAACCTGCCTGATTACAAACTCGATGTTAACTAGGAACAAGGAAGCCCTTTATTTGCAGTATTTCGCCACTCATAATAGGACTTATTGCGGCTAAAATCTGAAAGAAACTGCCAAAGAGCTGCTTTTAACATGAGACACCTCACTCTTGTTTACAAGACACTTTAGACAATCGTCCGCCCATCAGTAAATGTTCTGATTCGTACTAGAACCGCCCCATTTTGGTGCTCTTTTGGTAATACTGAAGTGTACAATTTCGCTACTAGCCGCGCTGTACAGAAAACTGTTTTCAATCCAGAGGAATGTCCATTCGATGCGAAGAGTACCTGCTTCGTGTGCTTTGCGATGATGTATGGGTGCACCTGACGCGGATGACGCACATACAGGAGGCTAGTGCCTGAGTAATGGCAGGTCGACGACGCCTGAAAACCGTCAGCCTTGGACTAGGAAGGACGTCCCGTTGACTGGCGGGCAGGACGCATGTGTGGTCGTCTTAGCCTGCCCCCAACAATCTTGGTAAATAAATGAACCAATAACAGTGGTAAGAAAAGCCAGAGATGGCCTCAGTATGCCCCTTCCATTACTACAAAGTAAAAATTTCGCGCATTTTTGATGATTGTTTTAAAGCACCGGACCAGCTATTGAATCATCTACACCCCTACTCCCCACTTGCCATTGATGCACCGGCTGGGTGTCGGACATCGACTGCGACTTTTAGTGATGCTCCTTTCCGTGAAAGGCGAAGAGAAGGACGCAAAGCATAGAGCAGCGACGAACCACACAACCAGTGGCAACGCCATTGCAGGAGCGGAGGAGCTACAAAGGGATGTCCGAGGGCTCCCCACTGGCAAAACTATGCACTATGAACTACCGCAATTTGCGTCTATATAACTCAATGATAAATTCCACTAATTTATGTGTCAGAATTGCAGAATGATGCTCCATGGTTGCCGAATGGGACAATTATTTCATAAATGTGAACATCTATCCAGGGAAGTTTTAACTGAATGAATTTTGGTAATCACTGCTGATAATCACTGGATGAAATCCAGCCTTGGGTCCATTGACACCTGCTCATTAGGAGGCAGAGCCGAGTTTTGTCGACGTCAATTGCAGAATTAGAGTATGAATACGCAACGATGTAGAACGGTCGTTGACATCGATTTGACCCTGCTCATGACGGTATCGCTAAAGCAACTGATGGTATGCACATTTTCTGTGCCTATATTTAATTCACCCAAAGGACTCTTATCCAAAAGTCCTCAAATCTAATGCGATTTGATCAAAACCAATTAAATGTAGTGAAGGTAACGTAAGGTAAACCGATGAGTAACACGGCTAAATGTTAACTGTTGCATTACAAAGCACTGGATGAAAATAGTGTTACATTTGGAAATGGAGAGTAAAGAGGCTGCTGTTAAATCAGACGGAAGCTGCTTACTAGCCGAGACTCCTGACAGTACGGTGTGTGCAGCCTATGTGATGTTCATCCCATCTGATCCACGTCAACCCAATGCCAAGTTGTCATGACAATTTGACCTGATCCGATATTTTTCGCATTGGAATGCTTGGGATCAAATTGAAAAGATTGTCAATAATCTATTCGACTAAAATTTGGCACGGCACAACTAATTGTGCATTGCACTGTCCAGTAAAGTGGAGCAATTCAATAGCTCATTTAGAGGTGCTGAAGAATGAAGTCTCAATCCATTCAAGCAGAAGGTCGCCTTTCGGCATTCTACATAAGAATAGAGTTGTACCAATTGAGGTAGTGCTCATTTTGTGAGATCTACCTCCATTTCAAGCATTTTAATATATGTATACATTCAATCAAATACGCCAATTTGTTGTGATTTAAACGGGTCCAGTCAAATGAAATGTGGCAAATTATGCGTAATCTACGATACGGCATGCAAACTCGTTTTGGACTTCCCAATATCAACTGCATTGTCCCAAATGAGCCTCATACTTGGAGGTTGTAAGTAAAATGCTTAAATGGAGTCAAGCTAATGGAAACACCTCTCCCTCGTTCATGGTGATTAAAACACAATTCGTTTAGAGCTTCTAACACAACTGTTATTCAGCGATTCCTAACAAGGGAGTTCCCATAAGTGGTGTCTCTTTTGGAAAGGATCGAAGTGTGTTCCTCCCATGGTTAAATCTTCACGCAGAGAGCAGCGACGAAGCACACAACCAGTGACAACACCAATGCGGGAGAGGGGAAGCTTCAAAGGGACGCCCGAGGGCTCCCCACTGGCAAAACTATGCACTCGAGCGAACCCGATTAGAGTCCGCCGCAGGTTTCAACACAGCGGAGTGCAATGCTGAGCCTCCACCTGGGGTCAGAGCCTTGCCGATCACCCTGAACCCGGCGCCAGGTAAGTTTGATACGCTGCCACTCAATTTGATCCCAAGCATTCCAATGCGAAAAATATCGGATCAGGCCAAATTGTCATGACAACTTGGCATTGGGTTGACGTGGATCAGATGGGATGAACATCACATAGGCTGCACACACCGTACTGTCAGGAGTCTCGGCTAGTAAGCAGCTTCCGTCTGATTTAACAGCAGCCTCTTTACTCTCCATTTCCAAATGTAACACTATTTTCATCCAGTGCTTTGTAATGCAACAGTTAACATTTAGCCGTGTTACTCATCGGTTTACCTTACGTTACCTTCACTACATTGAATTGGTTTTGATCAAATCGCATTAGATTTGAGGACTTTTGGATAAGAGTCCTTTGGGTGAATTAAATATAGGCACAGAAAATGTGCATACCATCAGTTGCGGTGCAATAAGCGACCGCACGAAACAGGTGAGACCCAAACTCACGCGGGGAAGCCCAAATGGATTAGCAGTCCACCGCCCTAACCACTTGGCCACCACGCCACGCCTCTTGCTCTTCCGTTTTGTCTACCCCTGTCCTCCCCACCCACCCTCCGCTTGCCCTCCGCCTCCTCTACTTACCAACCACTCACCACATCTACTCACCTTAACACTGCGTACATCATAAATTCCCTCCACACTGCAGCACCGTGATCACCCTCATCCCTCATGCTTCACGTCCTCTACCATCTCTCCCCTTCACGACTTCACTCGTGCCCCAACAACAGCATTCCACTGACCACCGCTCCTACTCCGCCAATTCCCTCTACTGTCAAATTCACCCACTTGGGTAGCTCAGTGGTCTACGTTTGCAAGAAGCAAGAACACATTTTAGTCCAGTGGCATTCGTTTTGAATGCCGCTTACCTCCTGCTCATTGGGCACTACGCAGCTCTGTGGTATGTGGTCTGGTGCGATGTGGTGTGGTGTGATGCGGTACGGGAGAGTCTCGGCAACAGTGAGTGGGTGCCACAACACGTGGAAGTAGACTTGTGTCTGAAGAAGAGTGGCAAGGGATGAGACATTGCAGCCACCTAGGTATAAGGCAGGAAGTTTCCACTTTTAGTCAAACTCTGCATTAAGTAGGGTTTGTACTAGTATGAAGCCCTTTTTTCTGTCTATATGTGAAAATCCCATGTCAGCAGTCACGCAGGCTGATGACCCGGCTTTAAGCCAAGGTGTCCGACACGGTGGTGGTCTTGATAAGGAGCGTAGATTAATGGTGGGTTCGGCTGACAACTCCACATCCATTACCACGCTTTCACGCAGGATGGCTCAGGACCATTTCACAACAAAGTACTTCAACAAATTGAAACCTTCTATTCTATTTTCCTTGTCAGACAAGTCGCGTCACCTAAGTGATGCATACGGAAATAAAGCATTTTGAGACGCAAAATTGGGTGGAACGATTTCAAACGATGATAAATACGCCTTGATAAACTATCGGTAAGAGCGTCATATGGAGTGAACTTCTTATCACCAGCTTCTCTTCGAATATTAGAGCCTCTGTAAAATGGAAATGGCATTGGCTGCAGTCTACGAATCAAATTTACTGACATGAGACCAAATTGAGCTCGTTCATCAAAGCTGTATTTGAGGTGGTTTTAAAAACACCTAATGCGCTTCTCAGTTTCGCAAAATAATAATGCCATGGAGTAAACAGTGAATGCCATGCTATTCCATTTCTACTCACCCTACTTGGGTCTCCTATTAAAGGGTTGCTAAAATGTAATTGCATCGCATACCCTGTATCCCAGTCAAAGCCATTTCAAAGTGGGACACCATTTACTCTGATAGGATGCGCAAGTATTCGCCTATCCGGCTGCGACTGACAGAAAACGCCATAGCACGGAAGCCGCGACTATTGCTTCGCTAATTTAGCTCAGGTACAAGCACCTTAGATGGGTAATTATATGCCACTGGAAAATTTGTAATAATTTTAAAGTAGTTTGAACAAATTTTTACTAACCTACTTAATAGCTTGCAGTTTTGAGTCCCAATTGATGCAACGAAAAAGATTATTCTCAATTCCGATTCGCCACATCAAAAGACGGCGAGCTTAGGTGGAGTGCCAAGACACCTGTTTAAAGGCACTACTGCAACGCATTGGTGCAGCCTAACCAGCTGGAGTATTTTTGACACTTAAACTATTTCGCAAATCGACAGGCTTGCAGTGCGAAATCCAATGCTCTGATGAAATTAGCTGAAATGCTAAGTTCTGCGCAATCAAGAGGGTGCTCTGCTATCATACTTCAGGCTAACATTTACGAATTTAAAGTGATCATTTGATTAACTGTGATTGGAGGAGCATAGCGATTCAAAATGGAACCGCCATTGTCGTCCAGTGAACGGATGCACAGGTCTATCCAGACATGCAAGTGTGATCGCGACCATTATTTAAAGCAAATAGATGCCTGTTCATCACTTTCTACCTTGAATCTTCCAGGTTCGTAAATCGACATGAAAGCGTCACTCCGATGCGTCGATTACCTCAATTTGTTCACGGCTGCCACTCAATTCTTTTCAATAGCAAGTAGTTCGTGAAACACAGTGGTGTGGCTGGAGAGAAAGCGTGGGACTACGCTGATGGTCTTCATTTCGTCATCGGCTTGCATTCCAGCATAGCACGTGGTTGAATGGCGGCTTATTCGCTTAAACTCTAACAAATGTGGAGCTGGTTGCAATAATCACAACACGGAGTAGAATGCGGCTACTCTAATACTACGGGGAAGACTGAAGTGATGCGCTGAAGTCAGCACATGAATGACAAACACCATCCAGCTTGACAAATGTTCCAACCGGTGAAAACACCTCATTGAAGTGGTCGAAAGTCCGCACTCGAGTGCCACGATAGGAATAGCAGCATTAAATTCATGCGCCGTTCATCCAGCTCCTTATGGCTAGCACGGAGGAGTAGATGAGCTCGATATGCCCTACACACCGATTCGCGTTCACATTGCAAGCGCGATGACGCCAATCGTAGGCGATCGTAGGTTACGTCCCAGAGCAGCTACAGTTCTAACACAAGCAGTCCTCAAAATGGTCAAGCTGCAAATAACAATTGCAAGACCCCATTACCGGTCAAACAATCGACCTCCAAAATTATCACTTGCTGGAAATCTTACCTCAATCCGAGAATGCATTTGTCACCATCATCATTAATGCATTTGAGAATATTAACTGACCGCATTCCTTCGGAGCAGCTGCATGGATACTTGGAAATAATGCTACCGCATCGGAGTGCTTACACGCCATAATCCCAGTCTCATGCAGCTACCGCAGCGTCTAAATCATGAAGATATTCCAATCTCCTAAAATAGACCGAACTCAGTAGCCAAAAATCTCTCGCAACAACTCGAGACCACCAGCGCTCTCGTTCACAAGGCCAAATGGCAAGATCTGGCGATGCACGCAAATCGCCTCAATAAGGTCCCTCTTGATGGCAATCTAAAGGCCACCGCTTCATCTGCCAAACACTACTAATACAGCCCAAAAATGCTTCTTGAAACACTAGTCTTTGCGAAAGCTGTTGAATAAACCACTGTGGACCACAACTTCTGACGTTTCATGAGTCCATTTATGGGTGCAAACAGCAATCGCGCCTTAAATTACAAACAAGTCGAGTGGCATCTCTCAATCCACCCTGCTTCTGAGGGCGAGTCAGACGTTTCAAATACCATTCAGCTGAACAATCATAAACCAGGTGCCGGACTGTAGATAAAATAACGGCCTAACGTCTACATCTCCACCACGCCAAATGATCTTCACCATAGCCAACCACTGGTGACTGCCCGTAATTTTGCATAGCTACAAGACGTTTGGGAGCCTTGTTACACTCCATGGGAGAGAAAGGCGCTGGCCAGTAATTGCAAGAAACCCAGTGTCCTCAGCTCCCAAAATTAGCAGCTAAAATGGGGCAGGCAATGCACTTACATGTCGGAGAATATAGTCGAACCGAACAGGTACTTACCCTGGAGTTGCAGGCACCCCAGCTGACACTTTATGGCTCCTGCCAAACGTGATGCACACTTGCCGTGATTTTCACTGCATAAAGGGTTTGTTCGCGAGACGGCCAGCGCAGTCCTGAGCACTGTTGACTTGATGTCACTTCATTCCCATCTTGTTAATTTTGGATTCCCATGTGATGCGTTAATGTGAGAAAGGGATGGCGATACAATAGGAGGAATGAAGAGGGTGCGGATAAGAATGAGGTGGAACCGCTGTTTCATAGCGAAGACCACACCCTACCCCATTCACCATAGCAAAGTAAACGTCACTGTTAGCCCGATTCCTCTGTATGTTGCAAGCTTCTTATGATGCCTCTAAGTCAGGCGTTCATTGGATGATTCGGTGCTCAAGTAATTTGCTGCTGGACGTAAAAAGCGTAAATCGCGACTGACTGCTGCAGTGTACAGCTATCAACCAACCATCCAACCACGCATACAAAGGACCTATTAGTACAATTTTTACGGAAAGTATGCCCTCATTAGGAATGCCTTATTCAGGTCAAAATAAATGACTAGCATATATTTCGAGTTTCATCTATTAATTAAGTGCTAGTCTACTAGCTGACAGCCTCACACGCTAAAGTGTCCTAGGGGCCCAGGACGAGAAGAATTTGCCCTTGATGCCTCATGGAAATAAATTAGTTCCAGTTGCTCATCAAATAAGTACAAAGGTATACTGAATGCAAAATAAGTTGACGAATTAGTTCCAGTTAGGGAATGGCAGCAAGGCTTGGATGAAATGGAATGGTAAGCAATAGAGTAATAGATCCTCATCACATGCATCATGCCTTAGGGCACTTACTAACCACTAAGCTCAGAAGCTAGATTTTTATATGTACAATGTTCTTTGCGCTCCGAAAGCAAAAAAATCTGATCTAACAGGCAAATTAGTGCAATACTAGAAAATTGTGACGAGTGAGATGGAGAGATTGAGCGCCTATCATGTGCTTTTTGCGTCCAGTTAAGGTAAGCTGCGTTCAAAAGGCCGATTTCAGTGCCCAAAAGCTTAAACCGCAGACAACACTGAGCGCAAAGAGGGTACATAGAGCCGTAATGATGGCCAAAAGAGGCCCATGCACCCCATGATTTGGCGACAAATTGGTTGAATTCTCCCAAAGCGCTTGATCAAGCAGCGTCCTCACTGCGTGACCTCCAAAAAATCATTAAGTGCAGCAACATCGCAGAAAAGCCTGCTTATTTCTTTGTAATTTGTCGACTGGTGATGCGTGGTACCAACAGTTCTGATGTCCCATCGTAACTGCCCAGCACAGACTGCCATCGGTTTCCCTGCATTTGCAACGCTGTAGATTATAGCCTATAACAAGAATCTGCAGACCTGCTTCCATGACAGCTCAAACAATTACAGCCTAAAGTACTATCAGAATGGAAGTAGGTTAATAAGAATAACTTACAAGTGATGTTGATGGTAAGGGTGCAAGGACTGGTGAGAGGGCTAATGGTGATGGTGAGAATGTGGGCCACTAGACCAAATCAACGGCCTACAAATTAAGCGATGGTTTTGGCGCCTGGCGCTTTGGTGAGGAATTCCACGAGCAGCAACACGAAGATGGTGTGTACCAGCGCACTGTCTGCTGGCACAAACCTGCTGCTGGTAATGCCGTACTGGATTCACAGATGCAAGGTTACGCTTTTACACCATCCATGGCAATAATGTATCCTCTCAGTGTTGCGCGTATGCAGTACATGGTCAGTGCACATTAACAGATCGCATTCTATCATGCGGCTCAAATTGACAAGTGAAGCCTTGTCTTTAGAATTAAAGTAGACGTCAGGCGCTTTCAGACAAAAGGGACTGATATTTTGGCGCCATTACTCAGCAAAGTGAATGAAATACTGAGGCAGCGGTATTCAGTTTCGCAGCGACGGTTCGATGGACTGCATAGCGAAACGAGTTGGCCTGACCAGTTCTCCAGGGTCTCAACTTATTTTTAACTTATCAAATAATGGTGGTCATTTGCCGGTCATCATTGTGATTTGTGGCCAGTTGGTGTTTGGCAATAATCAGGCGCTACTATATAATACGTCAGATTTTGCGCCATCAAGGTGAGAGTATGGTGTGATTCGCACCGGTAAGCGACGAAACCAGCTACGACAGCAAAAATATTGCATCGTTGTATATTTCATGCGTATGTGGTTTAACTAGTACGCACGCCTTGCTACCATAAAGTCGGGGCATCAAAATTGATGTGCTTCCATGTTCAATGCTGCAGTGTTAATTTTATGGAGACTAATTTCTTGACAAAATGCAAGAACTACTGTCGGGCTGATTCATTGGTTCTAGTATTCCTCCGAATTCGCCAAGAATGCAGTTTGATGATGAGCACATATTGAATTCTCGGTTGTCGGAACGGAAACCACAAGCGAGGCAGAATAATGTTCGCCCGGTTAGTCAATTGCATGAGAGTCAAATTTTGGTACATTCTTCTGAACAGAATAGTCAAACCAAGAGAATAAAGAGTATGCGCATGCATGGTAATATGTCCTTTAACTGTCTCGCCATGAGCAGTTGATATATTGTTTGGCAGAAGCATAGGTTCCTACCGATCAGTTCCTTTCCAAGATTCTCCGCATCTATTATGAGGTAAGCGTTAAATACTTTCTGAATAAAGTGTAGATATTTCCTTTTGAATGAATTCTTTGCTATGGAGATTAATTGTATTTCTTTGCCAATTGATACCGATGAAGAGCAGTCATTGTATTCATTTCTACCGCCTTTTTGACAGAGAAGATATCATTTAACTCTTCGGCTCTGGTAATATATCCCTGCCACATCTCTTTGGGAGGTCGTCATGCTTAGAACGCCGACCATTGACATTCAATTCTGCTTTGCAGTTGTTTCGGCCGCGGCAAAATTCTGAATAGTTGCAGGCCTTGGAAGATTTTATGGGAGGCATCAAATGCGCTAAGGCACAGATATCCTGCGATTTCGTTCCTACGCCTGCCAATTCGCCACGATATCTCATGTACTGCATAACTCGTAATGGATTTGAACATAATGTTTCCCTAATCGTAATTGGTACCATTTAGCCCTATTCACTCCGAAATCGGAACATATGCAATCCACTTTTCTAATAGAATTTGTATAAGACGAACCGAATCGAATGAAGATGTGGTCTTCATGTGTAGTGTATATACGAGAAGATTTCGCAGGTAATTTTATCCAATTCTCAATTGTTTTTGTATAGTGGTCTTTTCTTCCAAAGCAGGTTATTTCAATTCTATTAACGGGGACATCTGAATTTGTTTAATTATATTCCGCAGCCATCCCAGGATGTTAGTAATCATGCATTCCCGGGACCAACAGTTCCAGCTTTAGAGTTCGTCTACCGCCTGCCATTCTTGGATTGAGAGTTCTCGGTTGAAGCAGACTGCAAACAGTGGGATAGATTTAGGTCTATCTGCATAAGTGTTTTTTGCGCTTCTTCCATCGAAGAGATCTTCTTAAGAGCCCAACATGAATGAGATAGTGAACTTCACTGGTTGATATTTAAGCTATGCTGCGACGCACCAGTGGTTCGACTTTAACCAATAAAATGCAATTATAATCCAATAGTCTGATGACAACATTCCTGCCTGCTTAAAAGCAGTGGTCTTTTCAGCCAGTGGCAAACTTGTCGGTATTCTTGTGAGGCAATCTGTGAATATTCTCTAAGTGTTAAGTTGGTTTTTCTGTGCAAAGCAGTTCTCTGTTATATAACTATATGTATTTCACAGCCATCTTGTACCAATGCATTTCCATAATAGCATTTATTTTAACAGCTTCTTCAACTAAGAGCTTATCGTATAACCCTTCGGTACGAGTAATATTGCGAGCCTAAGTTCCTTTTCGCAGGTTATCATAAGTCGAATGCCTGTTTTTTTACGTTCAGCCGTATTTTTCTCATGATGTGAATCCTTCGAAATTCCGAGATCCCACAACAATCAGCACTCCTTGATGGTGGCAGCGTTTCCGCAATATAATAGAGTTCTTGCGGTTCTGTTCCCACAAGCACCAGCTTTCCCCTGCATTTCATGCATTGCAAAATGCGAATTGGATTGGCAACATGCTGCTTCTTAGCCGGGTTTTGATACCAACCATTTTGATCAATGCTGAAGTCTCCGGAAATTCTGCCAACTTTTCTGCTTGAATTTGTATATGCGAAAGAAAATAGCATATGTGCAAGATTACATGCAATGCATAATTGCAGGGCGTTTCACACGGCATTTTTGCCTATTCGTATGCTACTGCGGCCTAACATTCTCTTGATCCAACGACAGACTCCTCAGCTTTTTCATTGGAACCATTCGCCTTTGATACTGAAGGTCCCTCAGCCAGCCCAGATGATACGCTGCCTTCCGTTGCAAACACTGCGTCTTCCAGTCACAAGGTCTCCTCCACATCTTTTCGATCCTCGATTGGGAGTTCTCTGCCAAGGTTGACGTCAAACGGCTCGATAGGTTGAGATCCATCTGCATCAACTTCGCTTTCCCTTCTCCATCACTACCAGCAAACAAGTCGCGTTGAGAGGACACCATGCATGGTTTCGAAAGCTTTGTTTCAAGCATTTATACTTTGAACTGAGGTACTTTATTGGCTATTTTTAGACCGACAACAAGCAAAAGTAATCAGTTCATCTCACGACTATGGCTTCCTTTGTTTTAGCAGCTTTCCATGCTAGTGACCTGCATCCGTACAGATTAACAAACAGAGTGCGCTCATTGAAATGTTTGCTGTCTGGATAAGGAATAACTTGTTTGCTTTTCAGGCAAAAATGTCTCAGTCAAACATTATTTTTTCACTGGCAGGAATGTCTAGTTAACGCACCTTGCCAATTGCGTCTCCATTCCAGCTGCCATATTCCGCTTATTTGCGTGGACTGTACACAGATTGTCGCCCCTAATTTCTTCGCCACTGTAGCTAACGCAGACGTGCTCACGATCGAAGAAGTGGCATTAAGTTGCCTCCTGCCGGAACCTCAATAGGCAGCAACAATGGCATGACTACCATAATCTGCATATAAATACATTATGGCGAACTACCCTTCTTCTTAGACGAGTGCATATTCACGTTTCATAGTGAAATCGCAATTGAAACGGGAAAGAAGGTGCTTATTATTGCAAGCTTCCATAATGTTTGGTTTATATTCCCTCTAAAAGAGCAAAAGATGAATAGCGACAATGCGATAAGTAAAAGGCCGGCTAGAAAACCAATTACGAGGTTATAATAAATCGACTGGCTTACCTTCATTCTCGAGGGTACAATAGGAGGAGAGGCTGAATAGGCGGGGTCTAGAATGGGCTGCAGTGGGAAAAAGGAACAGGAGGCATGAGCACTGACAAGGAAAAGGGTGAAAGCAAAGGAATAAGATGCGACCATTTTTAGTAAAGCTCAGTACAGTTTAAGCTAAGTTAAGACTCACAATTGACAATTTATGGCTAATGAATGCAGTAAGGGTGCAAGTATGCAGTAGGCAACAGGCATGAACAATCAAAAACGGATGGAACTCACCAAAGTGGCATCGATTAAGACTGACTCGGGAGAAGAAGGAGATAGGCGGAACGTGAATATCGCTTTGAAGGATGTCAAGTTGCGAAAAAAATAGGGGATGGAGGAGGAACCAGTTCTGGTCTCACTAAAAGCAATAAATGGAGTTAGATACATGAATGTACACATGCAAATCTGTAGTGGTTAAGCGGACAGACAAACAAGGTGTGGTGGGGCGCGGTCGCGTATTGCGCAAGGCTCATTGTGATGGGAGACCGTAAGGAGTAGTGAGCGAAGAATGGGACGCTTACAGTAGTGGCGCTGGAGTGGAACATGAGAGAGAATTAGACGACACGAGGGTTGTATCTCGTTCCTTAGTCCAGAGATGCTCCTGGTGCCTAGGCGTTTACGATGAATACTTATGCCTGAAAGACAAAATTAGGAGCATCATTGACATCTAAGTCTTCCTCGTGGATTCCGAGTAGCAAATGAAGCATTATTAGAATGATGGAATGCAAGAGATCAATGAGGTTTCCATAGTAGGATAGATAGTCGAGTTGGTCTGCCCAGCTGTGCCTTACCTAACCTAGCCGCGTCCAGCTCAGCTTACTGCAGTATGTCTACAGTGGTAAGGCGACAGTAGGCATATAGTTGTGATCCTGTACGTTTGCTACTTATTTCGCATCTGTAGCATAAAAACGATCAAAGCACGAGCATGGTAGAGGGATCTGCGACTCACTCCTAAATGTAACTATGCAATCTGCAAACGTAGGCTGTCGGTGAGTATTTCTAATTCTGTGCTTTCGGAAACGCTTGATTCTAACCATAAAGGAAAGTGGAGGTGGCTCGATCTCGCCAGCGAAAGCTAAGAAAAATAGTTGTTCTACTGCAGAGGATAAAGGAGTGGGATTATATGGACGAAAAGGAAAACTGAGTTCAGGCAAATAATTTCATTTACTCTTCCATCAAGCCACTTATTTATACATCCGCTTATCTGCATCCGTGCAACTGCTGTATACGTAGCCAATAGCTTTAAAATATAAATAAGCATTAATCTGAAGCACATAAAACTGTCTTAACGGGCCCAAGCAAGAATGCTACCATCTAAGTCAACGATTGGCTGTGGCGTGAAAATAAGGAAAAAGGAAAATAAAACAAATGGCTCGGTGAAAAATAGAGAGGGAAACGTCATGACTCACCCTTAATTTTTGCAATTTCTGCCTTTAACCTAAACTTTGGCTCACTGGTTTTCTTTGGACGAGAAAGGGAGGATCGGTGAAGAAATAAAAGGCCACACAGTACTAGGGAGAAACGTAGCGGAGGGGAGGCGTAAAAGACGAATTGGATAGTGGGAATGATAATAGTCCAGAGAATCGTGACCAGCAGCATGTCTAGCGCTAGTGTGCCAAAATTCTTTATCGTTGCATGCGTGGAATTGATGAGTGGCACGTGGTGCATGCAGTGTGTCGCATGGTCCATTGTAGTGTCGTGACTGTTGGCCTAGGGAACAATGGTACCGTTTTAACTTTATTTGGGATGTAGCATCAGAATTTATTTTTCCTTCGTACCCTTCCATCTCGGCTAAACACTCTTGACAGGAGAGATCGGGAGGCAGCATGTCCTTCTTTAAATCTTCCCAACTTCGTGTAGCACACAGTCAAGGCAACTTGGGTCGCCAATCGTTAACACGGTGTATATATCCCGGGTTAGCTCTTAACAAATTTAGCGATGCAAAACAGTGCCATTGTTAGTGAAATAAGGGCCAAATTTCGATGAAGAGCTTTGAGAATTACCCCTAAATATGACAAAATCAACCGTTTCTGATTCAACGCTTTTGCAAATGTTTGTTCTTTACTTTCCTGATCTCAGTTTTCCTTTTTTAGATATCGTCTCTACTCTCTTAACTTGTGTAAGGATGTTTTAAGAAAATTTGTCAAAAAACTTGCTGCAGACAAACGGATATCTACTACCGAATGTGCGAACCCGAAAGAGACGTTAAGTCAAAAACTTAAGCAGAAGTCAGGTTAGGGATGCTTGACTCACCTTAATTTTTTTGGAAATCCCACCCGTTCTCCATACATTGGACTATTAACATCCTTCTAACAGCGGAGGGAAAGTTATTTACGAACAAAACAGAAGCAAACTGCTCATTTAAAGTAGAGCAGACAGGGGCGTTAAGAGTGAAGTGAACAGCGAGAAGGATAACAGCGTTGAGTATTGCAGCGAGTAGCATGTCTTGCGACACTGCGACAGAATTCTTTCTCGTTGCAAAGTACGTATAGCGAAGTAGACATACTTCGAGCCCATCGATTGGAATCAAAGAAGTCTATTAACCAATAAATGAGCATATGAGTAAGTTGAAAGCCATTGAGTGTGTAAATTTTCTCAATTACTTTGCATCCTCTTTATTTCTGGCTTAAAGCGGGCTGGAGTCCCGCAGAAGGGTGGAAGAACTGCTTGGCGTTGACGATGAATTGATTCCAGCATCAATTTGTTGGAACTTGTGACAGCCAGTGCTAGTGGTGCTAAAATACTCGCAATGCAGCGCTACCCCATACTTGCACTGTGCAAAAGTGTTTTGCCATTGCGTTGGTCGCAGAATTGGCTATTAGTCCCCCTAAAGTTGCATTAATCAATAAGATAATTAAATCCTCAAATTTACAACATCTTTGGTGAACTCATTCATTGCGGTGCACAGTAGGAGCTGTTGAGATCTAAATCAGGTGAGCTGTTAACTTGGACGATCAATTCGAAATCAGCAGCAAGAATGCTTCCATGACCTGTTAAATAAAACCGGCTAAGGCAGATAAAACTCTGAAACAATGCACACCAGTAGAAGAGGATTAAAGAAAGGAACCTACCTTAAGGCGAGAGGAGGAGAGAGAAGTGCCAGGAGCGCAGGCGTCGTCATCTCTGCTGCTAATCCACTAACGCAGCACGCAAAAGAAATTTGCTGCCGATACGACAATGGGATAGGCCACGCGACACGCTGCGTGCAACACGTACCACTGATAAATTCCACACATGTAGCAGGGAAGAATTCTACCACATCAACGCCAGACATGCTGTTGATCGCAATTCTTTTGACTATTATCAGTTCCACGACCTAGCTCGTCTTACATGCCTTTCTTATGCTTCGTTTCGCTCTAGCACTATGTGGCCTTTTGTTTCTTCTCCGCCTCTCCCTTCTCCGTCCGGAGAATGTCAGTGAGCCGAAGTATAAAGCAAAGATGGGAATCGTGTAAACTGGAGGTGAGTCATGACATCTTCTTATCTATTTTCTTGCCGAATCATTTTTTAATTTTTGCGCTATAGCAGAACGTTGCTTTAGATGGTAGCGGTCTTGATTAGGCCCGTTAAGAGAGTTTTGTGCGCAACAGCAAGCATCACAGCTTTAGAGTAGTACTAATTTATACTTAACAACGCGGCATGCAAAAGCACTTATGGCCGACAAACAGAAGATGCCAAGAGCAAATATGAATATATTTGAGACCATGCGTACAAATAAGCTTTTTGAGGAAGTGGAAATGCCATTATTTGCTTTCTGCATCTGCCAACAACAGCAAAACTGGGGACCTAATGAATTACCAACAATGGTAAAGTTTTGTTAATCCACTTCTACTTAGGCTGCAAAATATTTTGCTAGGCCTAATATCAGCGATCAAACCTGCCAATTCAGTTGCATTTAATAGTTCTATTCTTTAGTAACTGCAGGTAGTAATATGCAGATAAAATGCATTAATATAAAACTGCCAATATAGCAATTGTACATTGTCATCATTCAAAGAAGAGCCAATTTACTTACTGGACGACATTTTAAAGCAGCGTTCTGGATGGACCTTGCCAGACTCACCAATCCGGCACAACTCAATGGTGTTATTTAGCAGCTCTCATTTAAGATGGCTTTGTGGAAGACATAATCCAATTGCAATTAATAAACTGAGTTTGCGTGGCTCCTTTACTGACTGTCAAGGAGTGGAGTCTTATTGTTCAAGACGTCTTCTGAGGAGGACCCATTCCTCCAATACACGTTAGAAAATGCTGACATTTTGAGTCGGTTTCACTTGCCGGTACGATTACCGTCCCGCATGGCTCATTCTCGAAAAATAAAAAGCGATAAAATGACGTCGTACATGCAAGTGCCCTGAGTCATATCGATCTCCTAATGAGCTGACCAATTCGCAGTGGCTTCGAAATAGTTTGCCTTATCGATCAACCGTTTAACGGATGGATTGGCGCAGATGAGTCATCAGTGGTTCGGACGTTGAGAGCATATGCTTCCAAATTCAGTGATGTAAAGGACGATTTCTACTTTCGATCGGAATTGCACGCTAATGCTTGTTAAGTGTGTAACAGATCATACGAAGGGCTATGAAACCACACTCCGTGCTATGCCGTGCAAATAAGCGTTCACAAATTAAACTTGACGCTATTAGATACATAGGCATTTAAAGCGCATTTGCTTTTATCCGTGAACAAATAAAAATGGGATCTGGGTTCGCCTGCTACTGATGCAAAAGTTCCATTCCGACTCCCCTCATTATTGAGCCAGCGGTCATTTTTGCACCAAATGATTTTAAAAATAATCTGAGTGCATCATTCATCTTAATTTAATTAAAGTTTGATGAGAAAGTGCATCCTACACTACTTGTCTTCCATGAGTGTGCAAAACAGCAAAATTTTTGACTGCCTGGATCATAACCAGTAGGCTGACACCAACTCCTTCACAAAAAGCTCACTCGTTTTTGTGGGATTCAAGCATCTTATTTAAATTAAAATTGGCTAAGAACGACGCTTTGGAAAAACATCAAGACAGACAAAATACAAGGTGGATGAGAGGCTAGCTCTGGCATCGACAATATTTGAGGTAGGTGGGTGCATAAAACTACATCTGCCAACAAGTTTCAACGATCTCTCTTATCTAAGAGATTGAATGAAAAGGACTGATCTAACCCTAACACCTTTTTGATAGAGTTTAAGGTGAAATGCAATATTACTTGGATGATTGATCACGGAAGTGGTCACGAAACATGAATGATAGACCATGTAGCCAGGACTAGACTATCACGGTCCAAATTCCTTTGTCTGCTCAGTGCCTCTACGATATGCTGGCGATGCTCTGCATACAGTTGCAATCCAGTACGCTTGTTGCTTATCCCTACTTTGCAATAAGAAATGCTGTCTTAACCGCCACTAACCAACTCCATTCCCACAAACATCGTCGCCTCTCGAAGCGTTCCATTTGGACTTTGCTGCACAAACCCTGGCATATAAGATGCAGCGGCACAGCTTAAAGTAACTCAAGCTGAGACAACGGCAACGGCAGCATTTGTCCACCTCAGTACTTCAGAATCGCCTATTTTAACCAGACGAGGATATGCAGCCTCTAATACCAGAAGTGCCTCTTATGGCGCAGGTAGGAAGCCGTCTCCTATCCTTTGCTGCAGGTTTGCCTTTCTGATCATCCGCCTTCATGCTCTGCTTTTAGTTATTCAACCATGCATGCTTAGCTATCCTCAATTCAAAACAAGTAATTTTGTACTTGGTATCCCTTTCTTTTGCCTCTTTTAAAATAGGTTTCTAGAAAATTTGGCTCCCTGTGTCCTCACCAGCAGTGCGTGTTCATGCCGTTGCTCAAATACTTACCCATCACCCTCAACAATCCGCTAATTATGGATCAATGATAGAGGACTCTGAAGGCTCCAAATTGTTCATCTATATTTCCCAAGGGCATAGTGAAATGCGCCTATTTACTCTTTTCGAGCCATTTGGGCGAGTGTTGAGTGTAAAGATATTTGTGATCAGAGTAACAAACCAGAGCATTGGTTTTGATGTGTACACACATGAGATTAATTGTTTGGTAATTTTTACGTTCTCAGGTAATTGCAGTGTGTTCACTCACAGCCTTTGTTAAGGGTGAAAATCCTTTGAGTGTGCAGATGTGGCAGGGATATATCACAAGATCTTCTCCGTCGAAAAGGTGGTAGAAATGAATGCAACGACTAGTCTTCATCGAATCAATTGGCAAAGAAATACTATTAATCTCCATAGCAAGGAATTAATTCAAAAGGAAATATCTACACCTTATTCAGAAAGTATTTAACGCTCACATCATAATAGATGCGGAGCATCTTGAAAAGGAACTGATCGGTAGGAACCTATGCTTCTGCCAAAAAGCATAACAACAAAGCCTTAGTGCTGAATGTTATCGATAATACGAACAAGGAAAAAGAAAAATACTGCATTCTTCTATGGCATCACACATACTGGAAAATCGCTTTTGGCAGGTTTAATAATAGCACCCATGCGGTTGAATTAACGATGCTAGTAAATTGGCAAGCTGTTCGTATTTCCATGCAGGTTGCTACAATTAATCGAAGGGGAGATCAAACGGCTTTCCTGTTTAATAATTTGCATAGACGATGGCATTGATGGAATGAATCCTAACTACAATGATAACTGAGGACGACTTCGAACGTTTACTGGGAGGAACCGATATGGAAGCTGATGTAATGGCTGTAATAATAGCTATTACAGCAAATGAAGACTTTGGATAATGTCTTGCAAGCCAGAATAGAGGAGTATTAAGAGCTTCTTTTGTCCAGCATAACTTTTACTTACAAATGAGCACATAGTTGGTGATTGACAGCACAGAAGAACCGCTAATTTATCTATGTACATGCCAATCAGGCTTTTTAAGAAAGATGGTTTTGTCTAAGTGAAATGTAGGCACGCGTTTAAGTTTTGCATGAGAGGGATCATTTTGCAATGGCAGACAAAGATAAAGACGCAACAGTTCCTGGGGAGAATGTTTTACTTAGAGGAACTCGAAATGCCAAGGTTGTAGGCGATATGGGGAATAAGACAGCAGAAATGTCGACACCATCCATTCCTTTTGGCAACACTGGTCATGCTGTTACTTTTAAAAACCAATATATGGTTAAAGTACTAGGATTATAAGAAAAACTAGAAGGCGGTCAAGCGGCTGCTTTTATGCTACGCCTTTTATTTATAAATATAAATCTTAAAGCTATGAAACTATGCTAAACAGCAAATGGAACGCATCCTATCCATTAATTTCCTTTGGGAAAGCTGGGCTTTAAATTAGCCGCTTACTGCCATCTCAAGCAGAGGCTGTAAGAGGAACCGTATCTGTTGTTAGAGAAAGAAATTATTATTCCCAATTAAATTTCGGTTACGATAAGTAAAGACGGATTTCTTAATGCTGTAAGACCTATGACAGGATCAGGTGCGTTCAAAA
The DNA here is from genome assembly GCA_036345935.2 of Taenia hydatigena. Classification (NCBI taxonomy): domain Eukaryota; kingdom Metazoa; phylum Platyhelminthes; class Cestoda; order Cyclophyllidea; family Taeniidae; genus Taenia; species Taenia hydatigena. The sequence continues at coordinate 250,216 of JADWOT020001247.1, read as the reverse complement.
CCATGAATTATTGAAGCAGTTTTCACATTTCGGACTTCAATGTAATGAGCATGCCAATTGTAAAAAGCCGTTAGACCTACAGAAGAATATCATGAAATTATGTTTCAAATCCTCCATTTCGGTATTTTTCTAAATGACCACGAGACCATGGCTCCGTGTCATGAGTGAGGCAAAAGAGGCTAATAAGTTTTTTGTACGATCGTATGGGTATAATGAGTAGAAAACAAAATAAAATCAATAATTTACGCTTCTACGGCATAATTAATGCTAAAATATCTGTACTGGTAAGGTTGACTACTGCGCTGTTGTGAATAAGTTCGCAACAATGATGACTTTATGCAAGGGTATTTTATTAACTATTGTTGCTAACTTACAGATTTGCACAGTTATTCGGCGTGGCGACCAGACTACCTTCCAATTCGACGATCTATTAAGCAAAACGGTGGCTTTAATAGAGGAGCCCAGATTTACAATGAGGTCCTCAGGCTGGCTAAACTGGTCGAGGGAACGCATTACCACTTATCTTCTCGGATGGCTCAGCCTCCCTTCGTTGCTCGCTGCCTCAAAGTCGTGTGCATCTGCTATACACTGCCGAATAGGGAGCGGGTACAATTCTGCAGTGGATACTTGCAATGACTCAACAGTCCACTGCTGTTTAGAGCGTGAGGCACAATAGTATCTACAGTGTAAATGCGCAGAATCAGGCACTCGTAGTCCTACATGGACTGCGAAAACGACAGGAAGATGGAAAGACCAGCAAGCATGTAAGATTTTAAGGACTTGTGATTGTATTTATGCGTATAACGCAGAAAAAGAGCAGTTGGTTGCTGACAAATCACTTGTGTACTCTTAATTTTAACTGCTTTACTCCGCGATTTATTTTATTCGCTTCTGCTCGAGGATTTTTTGGAGCAAATTTACTTCCAGTTTGGTCTTGTTAGAGTTGCCCTTCTTAGAAATAGCTTGTTACTGTTCTTACTATATCATCTCCAGTTTGCTAGTCTTTGGCTGGTAAAAGGAATAATTGAACACAATCATCGTGATGCTTCCGAAGTTTGCCTCAAAAGTACCGAATTCTGCTACACAATTTATGCATGTAATTACGGTCAACAGATGAAAATTTGCATGGCCAGGGCAAAGGGAGTCTGTCGTTCTGCAAGTGGCGTTCACATGCATTCACTGTCCTCTTGTGTCTGTTGGAAATTGTTGAAAGTGAGGTTATCATGATGCTTGGTATTTGTGTCTGACAGGTGTGTAGAGAAGCAAACCAAAGACAAAGTGCAGCCGCCTTTAGAATTATGAGAAAATGCTTATTAAAGATGGGGTATTAGTGTTTTAATACACAACCTTCCATCGCAGTTAATTGCACAAACTGTTTCTTAATTCGAACATGGGTTTCAAGACTGTAAAGTTAGAAAGTCCTATCTAAGACCCATTCCACCGGCACTGCTGCACACAACCCTCGACAGTTCCTTTGATTGCTAGCGAATTAATTTTACCACGGCAATTTTATCTAGGCAAGTGAGCAAAGGGTTTTTTCTGCACTTTTGAAAGATCGCACAATCTCGTTAATGTCATCGCTTCCTTCATGGTACAGATTGCATGTACAACATCAATTCTGGAGGCGGTAAGAAATGCAGAATTGGTAAGACGCCATTACGTTTCTTAGAGGTATTATTTAGTTGAAAGCTGGCTTCAAGCAACCATTTGCTTTGGTTTGCATTTTTAGATAAGTCGCTATCAGTGGGCGCTTGAAGAGCTTCCGCCTTAACCCATCTTGCAGAGTTGAACAAGCTTGTGCTCGTCAAATGTATAGGAAAACGATTAACAGCACATAGCAAATGTCAGCACAAAACAGGCACCGTATCTCTGCAGCAAAATGTGTTTAGTGCTAATGGCGAGAGAGTTAAAGGACGTATTACCATGCGTGCGCATACTCTTTATTCTCTTGGTTTGACTATTCTGTTCAGAAGAATGTACCAAAATTTGACTCTCATGCAATTGACTAACCGGGCGAACATTATTCTGCCTCGCTTGTGGTTTCCGTTCCGACAACCGAGAATTCAATATGTGCTCATCATCAAACTGCATTCTTGGCGAATTCGGAGGAATACTAGAACCAATGAATCAGCCCGACAGTAGTTCTTGCATTTTGTCAAGAAATTAGTCTCCATAAAATTAACACTGCAGCATTGAACATGGAAGCACATCAATTTTGATGCCCCGACTTTATGGTAGCAAGGCGTGCGTACTAGTTAAACCACATACGCATGAAATATACAACGATGCAATATTTTTGCTGTCGTAGCTGGTTTCGTCGCTTACCGGTGCGAATCACACCATACTCTCACCTTGATGGCGCAAAATCTGACGTATTATATAGTAGCGCCTGATTATTGCCAAACACCAACTGGCCACAAATCACAATGATGACCGGCAAATGACCACCATTATTTGATAAGTTAAAAATAAGTTGAGACCCTGGAGAACTGGTCAGGCCAACTCGTTTCGCTATGCAGTCCATCGAACCGTCGCTGCGAAACTGAATACCGCTGCCTCAGTATTTCATTCACTTTGCTGAGTAATGGCGCCAAAATATCAGTCCCTTTTGTCTGAAAGCGCCTGACGTCTACTTTAATTCTAAAGACAAGGCTTCACTTGTCAATTTGAGCCGCATGATAGAATGCGATCTGTTAATGTGCACTGACCATGTACTGCATACGCGCAACACTGAGAGGATGCATTATTGCCATGGATGGTGTAAAAGCGTAACCTTGCATCTGTGAATCCAGTGCGGCATTACCAGCAGCAGGTTTGTGCCAGCAGACAGTGCGCTGGTACACACCATCTTCGTGTTGCTGCTCGTGGAATTCCTCACCAAAGCGCCAGGCGCCAAAACCATCGCTTAATTTGTAGGCCGTTGATTTGGTCTAGTGGCCCACATTCTCACCATCACCATTAGCCCTCTCACCAGTCCTTGCACCCTTACCATCAACATCACTTGTAAGTTATTCTTATTAACCTACTTCCATTCTGATAGTACTTTAGGCTGTAATTGTTAGAGCTGTCATGGAAGCAGGTCTGCAGATTCTTGTTATAGGCTATAATCTACAGCGTTGCAAATGCAGGGAAACCGATGGCAGTCTGTGCTGGGCAGTTACGATGGGACATCAGAACTGTTGGTACCACGCATCACCAGTCGACAAATTACAAAGAAATAAGCAGGCTTTTCTGCGATGTTGCTGCACTTAATGATTTTTTGGAGGTCACGCAGTGAGGACGCTGCTTGATCAAGCGCTTTGGGAGAATTCAACCAATTTGTCGCCAAATCATGGGGTGCATGGGCCTCTTTTGGCCATCATTACGGCTCCATGTACCCTCTTTGCGCTCAGTGTTGTCTGCGGTTTAAGCTTTTGGGCACTGAAATCGGCCTTTTGAACGCAGCTTACCTTAACTGGACGCAAAAAGCACATGATAGGCGCTCAATCTCTCCATCTCACTCGTCACAATTTTCTAGTATTGCACTAATTTACCTGTTAGATCAGATTTTTTTGCTTTCGGAGCGCAAAGAACATTGTACATATAAAAATCTAGCTTCTGAGCTTAGTGGTTAGTAAGTGCCCTAAGGCATGATGCATGTGATGAGGATCTATTACTCTATTGCTTACCATTCCATTTCATCCAAGCCTTGCTGCCATTCCCTAACTGGAACTAATTCGTCAACTTATTTTGCATTCAGTATACCTTTGTACTTATTTGATGAGCAACTGGAACTAATTTATTTCCATGAGGCATCAAGGGCAAATTCTTCTCGTCCTGGGCCCCTAGGACACTTTAGCGTGTGAGGCTGTCAGCTAGTAGACTAGCACTTAATTAATAGATGAAACTCGAAATATATGCTAGTCATTTATTTTGACCTGAATAAGGCATTCCTAATGAGGGCATACTTTCCGTAAAAATTGTACTAATAGGTCCTTTGTATGCGTGGTTGGATGGTTGGTTGCTAGCTGTACACTGCAGCAGTCAATCGCGATATACGCCTTTTACGTCCAACAGCAACTAACTTGAGCACTGAATCATCCAATAAGCGCATGAATCAGAGGAATCCTTGCATAGATAAATATAGGTAGGCTAGAAGCAACCAGGTACTATTGTCGAAGTGGTGACAAAATTACCCTTTGTTTCACTAGACTGGACGTTATACTATTCATAGGACTTGTGGTGTTGGCAACTCTGATGCACCTGTTGGGAAAGGGTGGCATTTGGCTTATATTTTTATCGTGGTTCTTTTGCCTCTCGTGACCTCATGCATGTTCAGCATCATCAGCGCTTCATCAGTCCTGTATCAGGACGTTCTAGCATGCATTCGGATTAGGCTAATTTGATTGAGTTTAATAGTAGTCAGCCTCACTTTCCCCTTCAAGCACTTCCAATGAAGTAGTCATCAAGCATAGTAGATACTGCTCAATATATTGGGCAAAGCTAATTTCCAACGTCTGCATAAGTCATCGTAAAACGGCTGTGTAGCATAGAGGGAATTAAGCGATTACTTGACACCAAATCACTGTGTGGTATGTGTTTCCTTTCTGTAGCTCTTTAAGAGGCAAGAACACAAAGCAACGTGTCTTCTCTGCGAAAAGCGACATCTGTCTTTATTGAAGCATGCTCGAATGCGTCGCATGCCACACTGATACTTGATACAACTGAATGTAGTGGTTGTTAATCAAGCCACAGTAAATTTGCCGACATAATTGCCTCAATATATTAAATAATGGATCGGTTGAACAGAGCCTATAGCCGGATATTTGAACAAACGCTGCAGTCCAGTGTTCTACTATCTGTGTGCACTAAAGTTTGAAGGAAAATCAAAGCTGCTAGGTGCAAAGGACTGTTTTTCTCGAAAAATGCAATGCTTAGAACGAAAGCAAGGCAGATCGTTGCATTAGTTTTCATGCTAATTAGAGCTATCTAGCTACAAACCAAGGAGAAACGCAACCCATGTAATCCGACAAACTAAAACAATGGACATTGGTAAGTTGCTAGATTTATCAGCTTCGTATTCATGCCCAAGAAATACTAACCACTACTTTAGTATGCTTGACCAAATTAGTAAAAGTTACACAAAATGGGCTTTAAGAGGAAGTTTAGTGGGGCATTTCCTTTCCACTCAAGATGCATAAGCCTACTGCGCAATAATTTGCTTATGTGTTTACTTCAAATCATGGATTCGATCATGTCTCCCAACGGTAAGTTGAATGCGTATTTTCGTGTTTGCGACACGCTGATACTCAGTCGACTCTCTCTCCCTCCGTTCTTTTGACAGAATCAAGGTTGTGTGCAGAAATAGACCAGTCGTGACGCTAAAGTACGGCTGTCAGACACACGGCGCATACCGTGCCTACACGGGTGAGATGCCAAGAGGCCTGCTACCAAATGTCCTTACTGTGACGGCGTGCATGTTACCAAACTTCATTATCTTTTCTGAAATATCGGTGTTTTTATGACCCCATTTATTCAGAGTTATATTGCTCTGACACCAGATTAGTCGATACCATACTAATGCAGCACAATTTGGCTGCAATTTGATTGGTTGCAAGACAGCCAAATATTTTCATTCCACTCTGTACCTTAAGCAATCTATCATCTCACTAAGGTTGAATGAATGAATCTTTAAGTGAAATGAACCCTTACATCCAAAACGGACAGACGAATAGACAAATGTGGCAAAGTAGACCTTAAGCAGGAGGAATCTTTGATGTAAATATCGTTCAAATGTAATTACTGAGTTGTTTTGGGCGTAATCGAAAGGACCGCATTCGTAGGTATCTCGTTTGCAGAAAAATTTTAACTGGATCTAAATTTAGTGTTTTGCACCATGCTACGTTAACATTGCGCGTCTTTCTTTCACAAATCCAATTTTATTCGAAAATTTGGCTTGACACTGTTATTTCTGCTTACATTACAAAGAAGCGTCATCATTGGAACCACTAGGAGGGACCAGTCTTACTGCAAGGCAAAAGCCTTCACGTAACCACCGCACCTTCTAATATATTAAGTGAGCAAAAGCAGTCATGCGCTTTTCGATTTGGCTAATTGCAATGCCCCTTGCAGATCATGAGGATTCGCCAAATGTGTGTATTGCTGATGCGCACTATATAGTGCAGATGAGCTGCGATCCATCGTATATGCCATCAGTTTGAAATATTATGTGCCTTGCTCTTTCGATGAATTCATCCATCTTAAACTGTCTTTCAAGAACAATGAGGCTGTGCTTGTCGAATTTCGAATGTTAAAATAAAGCCACAGCCGTAGTTAATATAACAATTCTTGCCAGCGAATTGGATGTAGCTGACATTGGTGTGGGGGCAAAGTAGTGCTAAATTAAAATCAAATTATTCCTTGTTCCTTTGACCTTGATCCAAAATAGGCACAGCCTTTGAATTGCCTGCGGACTTAACGACCAACTAAACAACTGCTCATCCGTCTGATTCAAGTTTGACTTAAAATTGAGTTTTGGGATACGAAGGTACTTGATTTTAGTTACCTTTCCTCCACGCATCTTAGGTCAGTATACCCCCACCCAAAGGTTCTAACACAGTGCCTCGTAGCTTACTTCTTACTGCTGCAAATCGTCGTCATGAGGTGGTTGATGCATGAGTCTGTATGCTAGCGATGTTTATCATCCTTTTGTTCTTTGGGTGCTTTCCAGGCTGAGCTCACTACTACAGTGATCAATAACCAGTTATTCAGCTGTGCCTTGGGCAGACATCCATGTTTGTCTACGCGTGCGAGCTTAATAGTGGGGCGGGATGAGGTCGCTTGGCTGTAATTTGACTGCAAAAATGGGAATTGTTCAGTTCCACAAGCCAACAATTTAGAGTATTTTAGTTGACCTTGACTTGATAGTGATTGCTAGTGTATTTCAGTTTGGGCACGAATACTGAACGGCGGCTTCAGTTCCAAAGCCATGGAGTGTGTTTGCAGATTAGCCATGCAATTACTCTTCCACTAATAGGGTCAGAGTAGTAGCGCTACTAGGTATCGCTGATGTCTTGCTGGGCCGTAATAAGGCACCGCATTCTCATTTGGGTCCGCCTCTTATTGATGGCGTGTCTTATTTTGGACAATTGCAGTCTTATTTCCTTGGCATCATAATTTGAAAGTCACACTATAATTGTGGTTGAAGGTCATTGGGAGAGATGAGAACAGAATAGATGACAGAAGGAACCATAAATGAAATGCAGGAGGGAAAATTCGACAGATAGAATGCGCAATTAGAAGCAAAAAGGAGGTGGTGAAAGGCCTGGCGATGAAGATTAGCTATGTTTCTACCAGTTAATTAAGTGATTGTTGTATACAAAAGCTGGAACCTTTTGCAATGGATTAATGCACTAATTTCTACAAAGCATCTAGGTCGTGGTGAACTTGCTAAAATTGTGGCTAGTAAAGTCATGTTATGTGAGACATTCATCTCTATACCGTGGCTTGCTAAAAAATTCGTTTACTTTAGTGCAGTTAGGGAGTTCGACATTTTTGGATTGAAAATTAGCAGGCAAGTAAAACCGTGATACTCACTAAGTCCCACTGGCTTATCTCTTCCTGCACGTTAAAGAAGTGGATCATGAACTGTAGAAATGGGTTGTGGGATCTTAGTCATCCATTCTTTTCACGACGATCCAACAATCGTCTCAGAACGGCGCTATGCTGTCAAATATCTCCAATGGTGACAAGTGCATTACTTTGATATCAGGTGTTGGAATGGAAAGCTGCATTACAGAGTCCAAACGGCATAACATAAAAGCTGACATTTCTCTAACCTCATCTGCCATTTTGCCTTGCAAACGTCCTAAATTAATTTTGAAGCAAAAACCGATTTGTCCCATGCAGGGTCAAATTGGGGTCAATTCCAACAAAACGTACCACTCTAGTGCCAAGGCTCACGTTATGTTGGAGAATATGACAACAAAATCTCCTAAGAATCAGTGCTGCAATTAGTTTTGTGAAATGATAGAGTTGAATAATTGGTATTTTAAAAATACAGCCTAGGCTTATAAAAACTCTCCAATTTATGCACATCCCTTTCATTGTCTTTAGTAGTGTGGCCACTAACTGTACATTGAGCACCGCCTAAATAATTATAGGTAGACAGAAGAAAATCAAACTCATTATCCACCTCAGTGCTTACGCAATTACAATGAAACGAAAACATTTACATCTTGACCTTATTCGTTAGCGATGGTAACCAGTAAACATAAATGGAAAGAGATCATTAAAAGTTGGTAATGTTTTGACCTTTTTTATTAAGACGTCTACCATTTATATTAGAATTTGCGAACGACAGAACTCCTGTATTTTCTTTTGTAAATACACTAAGCAAATGTCTTTAGAGCAATTCTGTAGTCCTCAAGCTCTTTCTGCCTATCAGCAAATCACATTCTGTCCGAGTATTTTAGCATGTTGCGTCTTTGGGAAGCATCGATACGGTACAATGGTTCAGTGAGACTACACTTGAAAGGTGAGCGAGGATAACCACTCATGTAAAAGTCAGTTATAGCGTTCGACTTTCGTCTATTAGAAAGTAAGCAAGCTTTTGTTGAAGTTATGTATAAACACTTCATGCTGAGAATGGAGACAAAGCTAGCAGAGAGATGTGATAAAATCGCATAGTTGAAACAAAACTTGGGAGGGGTATCGCGGATGTCCCTCCTTGGATAAGGTTCTAGAAGCATATCAAAGACCTCCTTTTCAGGTTCAACTTCATAAGCGACCGGCAAAGCCGTCTCGATTGTACCCCTTTCATGTGATTTATATTCGCCCCTGCAAATGTTTCCGTATCCTTAATCAAATGCAACACAAGGTATTAGCACGTGGTTAACCAAATCCATGCAAATCACATGCCATTGATGTGATTCTAATCGAATTATTTAACTGCCTTATAATACTATGTATACCTTGGGAGTTGCAAAGTTAAATAGATAAATCAAATCAAGAATCAAGCCACGTATCAGCAGCCCACAAAGTAGTAACCATGTCTATTTAGTTGGTCCTGGCAGCTTGTATGATTAGCGCGTAACCTTGCCTGTCGTACTGCTTAAGGTTTGCTTTTTAGGATACAATAATTTTTAATGTGTTTAAATCATCTGACTCAATCGCTGAGAAAATGACTGCTGAGTTGGTGGCATCAGTGTGATTGACGTCTGTTCTATGGTTGAGCAGGCATTGCACCAACTTGCGTTACCCGATGATGCAGTCTAATGGAGTACAGTGTTTAAATTATCAATCAGATCTGCCCTCTTAGACTCACGCTCTAAGATCAGTTCCACCGTCTCTGAGTTGCCCTGCGGAAGCGAATTAAAGTTGTGAGAAATAATGGATTCAAAGGAAAGAGAAAGAACCGATGTAGGAATGTAAAGTATATAAATTCAGCGGCCTCGATGGATAGGTGAAAGTCAATTAATTTTGTTCATACATCAAAATAGTCTCACTAATTTGCATGCAAGTGTCAGAGCGGATTCTTTGCATTCGTTTAGTTGAGAAGTTAGTGCGGCTTCTCTGCCGAGCAGGTGACGAACAATCCCAGCATGATCCGGCATGGTGGTAAACATCGGCTGAGTGCGTTTTCTTCCATTTACCACTTCTACGGGAGTGTTGTTATTAAAAAAAGCATCACACAATGCCAATCTTCTCCAGCAGACGCATAATGTAGCGTAGTGTTGCCTCCCCTATCTGATGCCTTGTGTTCCAAAGGAGCACGCATCGCTTCACAGCACCCCCTTTGGCAGCTATTATGAGTGGCGTATTCCCTCCATTTATTTTAAACACGTTTGGGCTGGCCTGAAAAATACCGGTCGTCGTATAAGGACTGTGACACTGTTGTGACGGTATTTTACACCCAAGATCAATTAAGGAAAGGGGAGCAAAGTCATGAGCTTTTAGCGCATCTTCCAAAGAATAGTCATCACATCTGCGAAATTATCGCTACCACAACATGAAATCTAGGGGAGTCGAAATTGGAATTATAGCGCTCCAGGCTACTATTTGCTTTAGTAGGCGAGCCGTTGAATTGAAATGAACAAATTATGCAGCATACACCTAATTGAAGCAGTCGGTGAATAGCATCCTCATTGCTGTCGTAAGCGGCCCTTAACAACGCCATCCCTTCTAACTCCACATTATTTGCAGGTGCTCTACTTGTCTTTTCATGATTTTTCCAAAAAAAATTATGCTATTGTTAAATGTATAGAAAAATGTCAAACTAATTATTTGACACACTTTGTGTAAAGAAAATGCACACAAGTTTTGCTGTTGCATACAAAAAACAACTACGAAAACAGGTGCATATTAGGCTTTGTATCGTAGCACTAGGACGTACAGCAGGTGTGTATGGAGTGACTTGAGTGGCCTTTTAGCTTGAGTACGTTACAAATCACAACATTACTTCCCTATCTAATGTTCTTCTCTCTGGTCTTTGGAAGTTACAGGTCAATTGAGTAGTACATTAAGCATGCCTTCCATGACCAGTATTACTGACCATTGCAATGCTTAGAACAGGTGATCAGTTCAAGTGAGCCGCAAAATGCACAGCATTTTGCTACTAGTGCTTTGAAACACATAACAAGAATCAAGTTGTACCTTTAGCAATGTAATAAAAGTGTATTTAAAACATTTTAGCGATTTTTAATGCAGAACCACTGCAGAGAACTGCAACAACCATTTTCATTCATGAAAGTTTACCGATATAAAAGCCATTCAGATTGCAATGTTGATCAAAAATCAATTTGTAAATTAGTTGTGCCACACCGCGTGTCCTCGTTTGTTTACGTATTCAATAAGTATACTGATTTGCCTGGATATAGTTTAGTAACCATAATAGTGCAGGTCTGAAGGACTCACATGTTTGGGGTATCTTCCCATTCGTATTTACTCCAATCTTGCAACATTATGTGCGGGCTGGTAGGCAGACGACATTTAAAAAACCGACCGCTCCCTGGGCTGAGTTATGGTCCCTATCCCTAGGTGATGCATTATAACAACGCAAGAAGAAATTATTCTCCTAAAATAGAAGCTGTGCCTCAATGAAGATGACCAGACAATTACAAAGTCTAGCTTGAATGCACGATGCATATATACAACATGTGGCTAGAACACTACCCAAGGCTGCCTAATGTTCTTTCGTTCAGTTGCAATCACAGGCTGCCATAATCAACGAATCAGGCCAAGACGTAATTGTTTCTACGCTTATTAGTTTGTATAAAGCGTGAGGTGATAGTGCGTTTGATTTTCTTCTGTTGATCTGTAATTAATCTGAATAGTGCCCGGTGGACAATTTGTAGTTACAATACTGGAGATTTTTCCAAGTTTTGGCTGCATCTTTTAAATGTCAATCAATTGCTTCATTGTTTAAACTAAAAGGATGGCAACATTAATTTTGGAGAATCGTGTTATGCCATGTGCACTAACATAACATGAACAGCAACATTAGAGTGTGATGCTTATTTTGTTGGAACGTGCCTTAATTTGACACTGCGTGACTCAAATCAGTTTTTGCATTAAATTTAATTTGGAGCATATGCAAGGTAAAATAACAGTCGAAGTGAGGGAAGAGTCAGCTTCCATGTTTTGAAAAAAGTGCATAAGGTTCAAACAATGCGTCGACTTATTTGTAAATTATTAATGAGTGTATTCTGAAATCTATCTGCAGTATGCCTGGGTAATATACTTTTCTCCAACAAGGATATTTGGGAGCATAATGCCAGACAGATATTATTGTTAAGCTGTCCCTAAGAAGAGGGACTGGCGTGATCTCAACAATGTCATCTCCACGTTTCTTGGTCAACCACCTCAACATGCAGATGGATCGCATGAAACGAACTTCACAGAAGTACGTGTAGTTGAGATTATGAGCAAGACAAAGACTTTTATTTATTTTTGGTTTCAGTAAATCACTGCAGGAACCAAAAACCTATAATTAATGTCAGCAAAGAGAAAAATGCTGCCTATTAAACCTTAATGCGCAAAAACGAAATAAAAAGGCTATGAGCTGGTGCTTTGAGCAACTTAAAATTTGAGTTTTTGTGGGAGGCGTATTTGATCTACCTGCTCGCTCTCTGCCCTCACAGATACAAATTTACAACCTTTGCTATGATCCTGTTTCGTTGCTTGACTATCCATTTAAGCAAGTTGAAGTTGACCGATGCCAATACCGAAGGCGCGGTGACGGCGATAGAGAAAATCACATAAGAATTTGCTGCAACTACGGGATCCATCATCTGCTGGTAAAGGGCAGTATATTATGTCACATCCAGATCTGCAGGAGCAACCGCAAGGAAGTTCGGACACATGTAAATGGATACACTGCGACCAAGAAACAACGCTAAAACTTACAGGCAGCGGCTTTGGTTTGTTACCTCTCACTCAAACACATTCACACGTGACGCTCGCCCAAACTGCGAACACAGATTACGTAGATCCATTTTCGTATACCTTTCTGAAGCTTGTTTCAAGAGGCATCGAATGAAATTGAAAAATGAGGTAAGCTTACCTGATCCAAGTAGGAGAATGCTGGGCATAGATGGCTGAGCATCTAGAAGTATAGCATGATGGCATGCGTTTGAAAAATCGAACCTTTAACGTTAGAGAGCAAACGACTTCTTACTTGCGTAGATGAGGATAGTGCCTAAAACTTTAGGTAGCGAAAACTCCATTTATGTAAAATCATGATTCTGAGTCAAGTTAACAGCGAACTGTGGCTCTTGTTACCATGGTGCATCGTAAGACATGTATGGCGGAAGCCAAATAAAAGGAGGATTTGGGGAATGCGTTGAGCTGCATTATCAGGGACATAGTTCCCGGGCTTGTAAAAGCCGCCTAGTACAGCGATTGGACCTCCGAAAGAGGCCGCAGCAGGGCACCGATTCGGGATTGATGGTGGCACATGGCTGTTAGGTAGAAGCACCACTACAACCTATAACAGCGAATTGGCATGTTGGGATTGCTCAGTGAGTTTTAAACACATTTGTCCCCTCGTACGCTACTGTAAATTATGGTGAGAACCTAATGCCTTTTATACAGCTCTGCTCAATGGATAGAAAATTTATGTATCTGCTTCAGATTTATTTATAAACGTATGCATAATTAAGTATTGGGAGCATTAAATAGTGTTTCAACTTGGGATGACGATGCTACAAACATATGTTTAACACTGTCCCTAGTACTCTGGTAGCAGCGGTCACTTTTGTCTCACACCACTTTGATACCGCGGAGTGGTAGGAGTTGCTTAGAAATGCAAGAGCGAAACACAGCAGCCTGCCTTTATTTTCGGTTAAAGCGTAATTTAGACCACTGCCACCACGGAGCAGTATTAAGTAGGCTAGTAGTACCGCATCACCTATTTTGCATCAGCTTTGGCTGCTGTTTCAGTTCACACCAAGTAAACTACAAACCCTCATTGGTGCTACAAATAGATTATTTGTTCATCCCTTTTTCCTATATTCAAATGTACAGATGCAACTATTGCTGAGTGGTTGATTGGCTCATTGGCTGACAATTCTACTTAGCCATTACTTAACATCAGCTGATTTTGCATTGCCCATTTTACGTTGCGTTCTGGACTCTACCTCTCTGATTTTCCTTTTTTTCCAGCCATCCCAAATCCGAATCATAAACAAGATAACGGAGCGAATTCGTCAAAGAATAGCAGTGCAATATGCACAAAGAATCATTCAGGGATGAAGGGGAAGACGTACGTATTCGAGTGCCCTAGTCAACCGATAGATCTTACATTAAAACATCAAACTGTGGACTGAAGACACACTACCCGACGCAGTTCCATTTACTTTTGGATTAATGTCATGTCCTTTCATTATAAAGGACAATTAGCGAGAAGTTGATGACACATAAGACTTGACAGAATGTGTGAGGACAGTTGATGGTGATTCTGATTAGTTACGCCGTCTTCACGGTAGAAATTATATGAGATAGATTTGCAGCAGCATGGTTGAGCAAAACCGTCAAGCCATATCTTTTAAATTTGGCATGGCGTTGGTGATATCCAAACAAATGATTTGCCCGTGATTGCCCTACGGTGATTATCGAATCCACAGACATATAATTAGGTCTTACTGCTATTGGGCCGTTTTGGGTGAAACAGGAATGTATGACTGCACTCGCATTGGAAAGCATCCACACGACTGAAATTTTGGAGGGTCTGCATTAGCGTCAGCAACTACCAGCACCGGTGGGTTTGCCTACAGTGCATTAAATAATGTAAGTCTGTGCAAACGATCGACTACCACGCTCACTTCAACTATTATAACGCAAAATTTCTACTTGTCAAACGCGTCGCTTAATCTCAATGCAGGATTATACTGATCCAAAAAAGAATCGGCTGGCAATCTTGCGCCTTAGTTAGCGATTGAGGATTAACCACAGCAAACTATTTTATAATGGCAGATGCAATTTTCGACATTTCGTCACATTACCATTGATGCGTAAGTAGGTCCGCTCTGATAGGGTACGTTCGGCAAAGCGTAGAAAAACAGTTGGCTGCGGAAAGCCACAGCACAATGCTGAGCATTTCCTCTAATCGAGGGAAACGTTCCTGTCCATGGTCTCAGAGTTTTTCACCTTCATGGTTGCTCGCATGAAAAACAGGATGAAAATAAATGAGCCCACCTAGGCGAACCTGCTGTCGCAAAACAACGCTCACCTTCAAGTAAATTGTTGCTTATTTTTGTCAATTTGCACGGACCGTGGAACTTGAACCGCGGAAGTTAATAGAGCTGCAGTAAGTCAGCGCATTGGTTGCAGCTATTGCAGGAGTCGATACTGAATCTCGACGGGTTTACTGTTTGATTATAAGCGGATCCTCATAACTGGTGCGGTGCATGTTCCTCAAGATATTTAAGCTTTTATGCGCAAACCAGCTCTTAGAAGTGCATAATGGGGCTTTTTCGACCATCAAAATGAGTGAGTCTATCTGCGGTCGATTTCACGGTGGAGGATGATAGAGATGAGCCTGTGGTATTTAGATGGCAGTAGCAAACAGGTTTCCATTTGTACTGAGTTTAAATTTAGGTGGCGAATTTTGGATCATGGGCCAGCCTTTGGACTAGTTTCTGATCCAACCAACTAGCAGCCGCTACTGTCTGAACTCAAATGTGAGGACAAGTACCATCAGAATTCGTCAAACTGGCTAGATAATCGTGTGCACAAACATTTGTAGGAAGTGTCGCGAAGAGAGAAGCTTGTCATTTCGTCACCATAGCGCCTTAATGACACAACAGCTTAAAGATCATATTGGAAGAGAAAGGAGTTCTGACTGTAGTCAGAGGATTCCCAGCACATTGGTATGCCACTGCAAACTACTATCCTTCCGGTACTACACTGTGATGCGTCATATTCTTTACCGAGTCAATTCTTACACCTATAGAATCAGGTGGATATCACAGGAGTCTCACGCTCAAGCAACTACTTCTTACAGAACTACTTTATGCCAGAACAAAGTAATTTGCGTTCTGAAAGCTGTA
The DNA here is from genome assembly GCA_036345935.2 of Taenia hydatigena. Lineage (NCBI taxonomy): Eukaryota > Metazoa > Platyhelminthes > Cestoda > Cyclophyllidea > Taeniidae > Taenia > Taenia hydatigena. The sequence continues at coordinate 234,689 of JADWOT020001247.1, read as the reverse complement.
AATCACTCCAAGACATGGCATTCACGCCATGCTAATGGCCCCTCATCCTTTTTGCACTGTCGTAATCAGTATGTTCTCTCGCACGGTCTCAGCTTATTGCCACAGCAACGAGAATTCAGGACATCATATCCTCTATAGTGGGCTTCGGCGATCATATTACCCGCTCTCCAGTCAATCTTAGTTAAAGGATCGATTGAGAAAATGGATGAAGGTGAGAAGCAATGAAAATCATTGCTAAAGCAGGGATCATTAGGTGAGCGTGAGCTAACGTGGACTCACGAGCCATCGGCTAATGCGTTGCATCATGCACGGCAGCCTTGTGACCTAATGGTGCGCTATGTTGAAACTCCAATTCTTTAAATGACTCATGGTTTCTGCAAAACATTTTCATGTAGAATCATGTGAAATCAAAGCATTCTGTGCAGTAGAAGCGTATTTCTGAGTTCGCCATTCTTTAAGCATAAAGCATTTTCAAAATGAGGCATTACTTTTGACAAGGTTACGCAAAACGCCAACGCTGCGACGAAGGTTAAGTGCACGCAGGAGATTTTCATCGAAAGATAACAGATGCTCACTCACAAATATGTGTTCCGATGAAATGACCGAAAAGAAAGGCAAAGTTTGCGAATATATCGTGGCACAGACAGCACATATTGTGATTGTAGACTATTTTGAGGTTCAAAAGAAAATATTTTTGTGCAGAAGAGGGTGCAAGGCAAGAATCGTGAAACGATTTCGGAATTTTCTTACCTTTTTGATGCCACAAGAGCATCCCGTAGGATCTTTGAGACGTTTGGCAAAAGGGATAATGAAGGCCGAAGATTGCTGAAAGGTGCCAAGCACGCGTAAAATAAGGAGTTAACATCGTGCTTATTTACTTCTTCGTATACATAGAAATAGATGCGCTTAAAGAAATGTATCTAAAAATGTACATCATCCACCTTTATGCTCGGCAATCAGGTGTGCATAAACTTAAGTGACGCTTTTGAGTGGCACGAAACGTGTTGCGTATCTGTAGCCATGCATTTAAACGGTGGAGATGGCGATTTGAGCAAAATCTTGCGGAAGACCTTACGACTAACTTAATGAATGAGCAAGAGACCTCCTGAACCTCTTTTTAATGTTACTTGTAATTAAACCGCAGATCAGCAGTCGTCATGCATTGATCAAAATTCTGGGCGATGCAGGCATGGTATTAAAATTTACCTCACTTGAAATGCTCACTACTTCAGGTTGTGTTTTGATTGAAGAACCATTAATACATTTTCTTTACCGCGTATGATAAGATGAAGATATTTTAACACCTGGGGATCTCGAAAGAATCTATTTTAGAATGCCTGAACTGAAATTTGCTTTGCCTTTTAATAGTAAAGTGTGATTGCGCATTTTCAAGCCTACGAGGCATAACGATGAACCAAGGGTAGTAAGCTGCCTTTCAAAGTGGTCCAAGCTTATTTTACAGCATTGTGTTGTGTCACAAATTCGCACGTTATGCGGCATGCCGATTTCGGTTCCTTGATTAGTTATCACTTCCACTTACAGACTTGCATCTCACACTCTGATCGATAAAAACATAAGATTTATTGGACAATTCCCGTTATTCTGATGGCAAGAGCACGGTTCAGGATGTGATCTTTTACAATGAAAATACATAAGTTGTTTGCATGAAGGACATTCACACCACGAAAGCAAGGTCCGCGTTTCACAATTTAAGATGCATTTGGGTAAACGACATACCCTTGCAAAGAGACCAGGTTCGTGTTGCGATGTTAGAGAGCGTCAAACTCACCTGCCTAAGCAAGGATTTCTTTCACAGCACAAATTACGAAAGCATTAATTCGCCTTGCATGGGGTTGCATCAAAGTTAAATTTGGACAAGTTATGTCCCTGATTGAAACCATGATGGGAGGTATTGTTAAATCAACTATCAAGTTGAACGCAAGCATATCTCTTTCCTCCCTTATCTATCCTCTTAACCTCAACTACATAGCCTCTTTCTTCTACCCCTCTCAAACTGCAGGACATCAAAGCTGGTGAGCATAAGCCATTGAATTGCCTGCTGTGTCACAGTGATACAGTCACTGTTGATGATAACCATTGAATTGCGTGTGAAAAGTGAGAGCTAAGGGTGAGAAGAATACTTCTTCTTCTTTCCACTTCAGGGAGCAAATGTAACGTTAGAAAGAATGCTTGATTTTACATTGCATTAAATTTCAGCCTTTTATCTAAGGTTTACTTGCTTTATTCTATCCCCGAATGTCGATCTCAACTGCGTTCAAGATGTGCAAATTTACTGACGCTATTGTCGCCTTGCGGGTTGTCGCTGGACTCTGGACGCTCTATTCACACCTTTGTCTCATTTTTGTCATAGCTGTCCCTCTTCTGCTCACTGATACTTAATCTTACCTGTCAAATAAAAGATGGCTTTTACTGGTCAATAATCTGTGGCTGCTGCTTCGTTGGTCCCATCAGTGGGACATAACCAAGAAGTGCAACGTTCTGCTAGCTGGAAATCCGCTAAGGCTTTGCTTTGATGAAGGCTGAAAATTCTAGTCACTCTCTCTATTAACCAAACTTTAAAATATATTCATAACGGAAGTGTCAGAAATATTACCATGCAACTGAAAATGTTTTCTAAATTCGTCAGAATCTGAGTTGGCTTTAGAAAGTACCAAAAATGGTGTTCTAAAACGTGCATACAAACCCGCAGCAACTTTATGGGTGGCTACATCCAATCTCGTGGTTCAGCACGCTAACGAGGTATGCGCGTCACGTTTGCCTAATATCCCATTTTATTCATCGGAAGAACATCTGGATTCTAAGGCATAGGAAGCAAACCATCCTTGGCGTATGTTTGGAAGTAAACGATTTTATATTTGCAATGGTTTTCCAAGTATGGCGATGTCGTAAAGTCTTTTGTAAAGTTGATAAATAATGCGAAGCCGATCATTGAGTGCACTATTTTAAGTTCATTCCACAGCACTCCTTTTTACCACATTCTGTGAAATAATAGCAATTTCTTCTGGTCGAATCCGCGATTTTATTCAACAGATGTGACAGACTAATGCTTTACAAAAGTGTTCTTAGAAAAATCATCGGTCTTGTAACTTTCCTCAGCACCATGCACCTTGACGGATCGTCATCGAAGATGATGAAAAAGGGCGATAGCTGGAGATTTTTCTAATCTGAATCAATTGCGAACGTGAGAGTGGGAGAGCGCAGCAGCGTCATGTTTCGTTGCTTATAATTTTGTTATTGAAAACGGATGAATTTAACGGCGTGTACACATGTTCCACCTATATGCATGACTTCTTTCAATGGACTATATTTTCTTTTTAAAATTAATCGTTACTTATTGTCAAAGCATAATATTGCTTTAGCAGTTAAATGGATGCCCTGCACAGGATCATGCAGGCACAGGCCTGGATTAAGATGGATACGACGCTTGCAGATAGTCCTGCCCGATTGATCGGCAGGGTTATTGTACTGGTCAAATCTATAAGATTGACAATATGACTAAGACAAATATGAACCAAGAGCTTTTAATTGCAATACTGGACTGATACAAACACATCACAAAATGTGCTCGTTTTAAAAGAGAAAATGCGATTAATGAGAAATGTAATGATAAGAGAAACTAAACAATTCACTGCCAACTAGTCGAAAACCTAAATAACAAGATGATTGCGGATTTCGAAAGCAAAGCAACTCAGGCATTTTAATGTCAATCGCGATTTCTAAGGCCATTCAATCGCTCAATTGAAATCAGATTACCATAAAAATTAAGTAGGAAGAACGCACCAAGTTCGTTTCTTGGATGAGTTGGGGTAAACGGAACGTTAGATTCAAATTTTTGATATGATTTTTGTATGAAGAAGGGAAGGATGAAGTGTCTAATAAGATCTTGCCAAAAGTCGAATAAAAGGCGGCTTATAACCAACCATAGTCTCCGGATAATTCGGTCTCTTCATGTGGGCATCAATTTCTCCTTTGAGCTGAGCATTGCTTGCAACAAATGCCAGCTTAGCATGCTTAAGTGCGCTGTCATCGCAATTGACAAGAGGAAAGATCTTATCCCCGACAATCTCTGCAAGTTTCTCCAAGTCCATATTCATCAAGATCAGGCCTGGGATTAGCCAAAACACGCGTCGAGAAGGAAGGAAGAAACATTAATAAATAAGTTAGCAATACCGTTTTGTCAGTTAAACAGTTCAACCGAAAGCTGCATTCGAGGCAATAGCGATCAGACAGCAATGACATTTCGACATCAAGGGTGATAAGAATCTGATATCGGTCAACTTACGGTCAGCTTCTTTAAATAATTGTCGTGTAACAAAATCTAACAATCGGGTGCGCAGTTATAATAGCAAAACTAAGACAGGTGTCGAGTCCCCTTGAGCGCCGAACGACACCAATCTACAAGCTCGGGTCCTGCAAAAATTGTTAAAATATAGTCATGCTTATAACAGCCTTGCTAAACACTTTAGATTGCAGGCAGTTTCCTTTAATTATTCTTAGTTTATTGCACTTCCTGATTCAGGTCTTGGTTTATATCCAATGGCTGTTTGCTGCGTCAGAAAAGGCGGCTTATTTATCGTAAGTTTACCATGTAGATTTCAATGGCCCCATTTTCAGTTTCTCATTTCGTTCCATTTGTTTGATCAAGCCATTTCTAAAGTCTGTAATTGCGCCAAGTTTCTGATATTGTGAAACGTTATTTTAAGTTGCTTTTTTTCATCCTTATGTTCTTCTCCCTTTCTGTTTACAAAGCAATGAATCTTTTGCATATCAGCCAGCCACGTTGGCAAGTCCACAAGGAGGCCATCTCGTTCAATAAGCAGACTGCTAAGTGTGTTCGCGAAGTGTACTACTAGTTTGTTTGTTTTCTTTTTGTCGGATTATTTCGATCGTTCCCTGGATAAGCTTCTCCACGACTTACTTTGCATATCTACGACCAAAACTAAGGCATCTCACTCTTTTTCAAGACAGCGCATTGGGAAAAGTTGCGCATTAACAATGTAACAAGGTAAGACGCTAAAGCCTTTTAACAAACTTCTTGGCCCCGTAGAGGTCAGTGTGTCGTAATGCTATCCTTGCGTCCCTAAAATATGCTTTGTAGGCCAGAGGTGGGAGGGCATTTTCAACATGGTCGGGGGCAGCGTGGTCGCACTCCTGAGGCTGGCACACCCTCCTCCTTGAAGCCCCAACGTAGTTGCTCCATATCAGCCCTCTTCATATAATAAAGATGTCTGGAACATAAACCTATTAATATTTCATACCGAGGATCGCAGTTAGCACTTCCAGTCTTCACCCTTCAGCTTCGCCTTACACATATTTCCTTACCAATTGTAGCTTACTACAAAGTACAGCCCAGAATGATTTGACGAATCCGAGTTATCGGAATAATCTTTATTATTAAGTGTACTTGAAGAAGTCCATGGCAATTGGATTCACTGAGGACTGTGTATATTTGCAATGAAAACGACAACTTATTTGTACGCACAAGATTATCGCCTGATCAGACAGGGGTGGCCAACAAAGGAATCATAAGGTTACGCGACGCAAATTGATTCTGATAACTAATGTGCCGACTCTGAATGTTTGTAATAATACAGACCCTGTCCTCAAATACACAAGCCACAAGATCATTACGACTGCAGAGTCCAAAAATTAGTAGAAGCAAATTTCGTATCATACTGTGCAGGGTGCTTGTAGGTGAACAACAGCATCTTTCGAAGAATAAGGCTTGCTCTCGGCGCGGCAAAGTTTGTTCCATGATGTCAGAGAGTGTTGAATCCCAGCCTTCTTCATCAATAAGCCTTTGTGACGTGAACCATTACAGACTTAATTAGTCTTACTTCACGTTTCATCGAAGTGACTATTTAGACGAGTGCTATCTCTGACCGCAAGCTTAGTGGGTAAGCTTTAATAGGACAATCGCCAAGTTGCCTTTAAATAAGTCTCTTCGACCTTTCCCTTCACCATCCTATTCTCCAATACCTACCGTCCTTTTAGCCATCTGATTGCTTGCTGCTGTACAATGGTATAGTCACGCTCGATGACGGCCTTGCAATTAGTCGTAAAAATTTGAGGCGAAGAGTAATATGGATCCTTCTTCAATCCACTTGAGGGAGCAATTTTAATCTTCAAACTCTAACACAACAATGCTGACTTTGTTATTCGTTATTGTATAGCAGCTTCTGCACCGATGGCATCAATGGAAAAAGTAGACTTATTTTATAAAAAGCTTATGTTCTACTTTTAACATTTGTTGTTCATTTGACATGTTTTGCTCTGACTAATCTTAGGCGACTCATTGAATTTCTCAGTTACCTAGGTTTTCAAAACACCTGTATTGGAGGTGTTGACAAATACTAGAAGATGCAGGAAAGATTTCTTAGCTTCGCCAAAATCTGGGGAGACTTCAGATGCAGAAGAGTGCTCATTTATCACCACTCTACCTCACATGAAACGAAGTGAGGTCACAACAATGTGCATCTCACCAAGGGAAATTCTCGACCAAATTAACTTAATGAATGGATTTTGCGGTCGAGTTTCTGGCATAAACAACGATACCTCGACTACCGCCCCTAATTCACACATTGGCTAGCAGGGTAAACGGAGATGGTAGTGCCATAATTATGGTGCCCACAGAAGATGAGCAAATCAGACCCGCTTTCCTGATTTTCTTTGACTCGTCTCGTCACTTTACAACCTCTGAGTAGTAACGGTGGGAGAGGACCTTGTAATTTGCACTCCGGTACTCGAGCTAACCCGACGAGATGTAACATAACCTCATGGTGTGACAGAACTCATAGGCTACCACCCCGTGGGACCACTGGCGTCTGTAATATCAGTTGATGGGCATGATATGGTTTTAGGGCGGCGATCAAACATCCAAAGCGAATCACCAATGTTTCGTAGCCACGCTGCCACGGTCCGATTCATAAGAAGATGGAATGCGCTTAGCGAATTTGTCCTGCCATTGGTCAAATCAAGTCTAATCATGAAATATGCTGCAGCAAAATCTCATTAGTTGCGTGCATAAACAGTCCTTCTACTCACATAGGTATGTTCGGTGCTGTGCTGCTTGTGGTGTGTCGGTTCTACGGATCCGTTCTGGAAAACAAATGCTTATGTTACGAATGGCTCATTCTCTGGAAGGTCAATTATTTCTCTTCTAACCAGCCATGAGCGTCGCCAGTATTCATGCGCTAAATATGAGACGCTTTTCTTTATTTAATGGTGCTTTTTTTATGCTGTCAGTGTTGCCCGTAAAGTTAGGTTTCTATCAAGTCATTGAGAAATCAAGGTGAAAGTGCGGCTATTTATAAAGCACCAAAATGACTGCTGCGTGAGAAATGAGGATAGAGTTTTGAAATTTCGACATTTTCTAGACGAAGTTGGTATGCTAAAGGCCTCGTTATTTTGAGGTTGAACTGAGGCTACGCGAACAAGTCATTATACTCAATGGAAACCGAGACAAAATCAGCAGAAGTCCACGACAAGCATGGATATGGTTATCTTTCAGCGTCTATAATTGGTCTGTATTTAATAGCCACTGCATATGCAAAGAATCGGCACTGCCGCTTGTACATGCATTTCAGCCCATTCACCCGTCAATAAGGCACTTGCCACAATATTGCGCTGTGGTGATTATTCAGAATGCAGAAGAGTAGGAAAATGCAAAAGCGGTGCTGAGAAGGCTAAGTAATGGGACATGAATGCTACCCACGAAAATGGAGGTGACGTAAAAGGAGGTGCAAGGGAGTATGCCAATCGGGAAACAAAATATAAATATAAATAAAAATTTAACAACCAGCCAAGATGATAGAGTGCAAGAGGTCGCTGAAAGAGATAAAGCAATCCTTACATTTTTAGGCTTTGTGCACTTGGCCAACCAAAATTTGGCGCGAAATTTCATTGCTGGCATTTCCGTATATGTCTGCTTATGAGACCGTCCCAGTGTGCTGGCTTTAGAAACCAAGAATTAGCAGCTTCTATAATGAATGGAAGGAAAATTGGTGAGATACGCATGGTTCCTTTTCAATCAAATCCATGTCTGCATAATTCTGGCTAGTCTAATCCTGACAGCAGCAAAATGTAGCAAGGTTATTTCGAAGCGGTTCGCTGCTTATCATCCTATGAGCAAATAAAATCCGTTTTGAAACCGTTAAACCACGTACTTATATTATGGGCTACGCTTGCCTTCGTGATCTTCCTATAAGTTGAACTAAATAGAAGCAGTAACACATGAAAACTGTCATCCAAGCTTGTGAATTGGTAAGGAGCACACACAGCACGTGTTGTAAGCATGAGCTAATGCTGTGGTTCTAAAGAAAGTTCTTGCAAAATTTTGGCATACATAAGGACGTAAGGCAAGAACGATGATGGCGTAGCACCATTCTTATAGTTCTGCGTATCTCAAAGCAAACAGGACACTAAGGGCTTATCTCTGCAAAAGTGTTAAGCATAAGCAAAGTGATATTTTGAGATTTCAAAGATGGCTGTAAAGGTGGCACATCAGTAGCTATAAGACTGCGATTTGTCTATTATTGACCGTGTATCGCGCAAGTCAATGTCATTCAGACAGAAATAGGAGTCGTTGCACCTCATACTTCTCCTCTGTCAATGATGTGACTCAAATCCTCTACAAATGATCATGTCTGCCTATCCATACATCATATATAAGTATATTTAAATGCAAAGCTAACGATTTACAAAGTATTGTTTAATTTAAAAATTGAATTATGCCTACTTTGATGCTGACGACATAGGTGGACTCAGTATAAGGTGACGTTCTCAAACGACGCGGGACACATCATGCATCTGTAGGCTTCCGTGCTAATAAAAAATACGAAAAGATGCGCGGAGGCCTACAGCCGAACATGTATGATGTATCGAAATGGCTATGTGTAGGGAGAAAGATGAGCTTTGAAGAAATGCACGCTAGTTGGAACAAGAACGGCATACTAAAGTCATTGCCAACTTTGAGGTGGAACTGAAGTTGCACAATACCACGTGGCACAAGCAAATTATCATTTTCCATTCGGAATTGACAAGAAAATTTCTTAAAATTCTGCAAAAACCACTGAAGCAGTAAAGTTTTTCCCAACGTTTAGAGTAGAGTTGTACTCGATAATCACTACGCTAGCGAAAAACAGGCAATGCTTGATGTGCATGCGATTTAGTTAGTCACCGATCCTCGAGGCATTCGCCACAACATTGAGCATAGGAAGACAAGTCTTTTTCCCGCATTAGTGTTAGCACGCAACTTTTCTCGCATATCTTATCTCCTTTTTAGTTTCCATTCCATTCCGCTGAATTTAATTCCTAGCATCGAGATAAAATACGCTACCGTGCTTTCAAGTGCGAGTGCCCATCTTCATAATACATCACATTCCTCACCAACTGCCTCGAGACCTCCTCACAACAAACAAATGGCGCAGCTGATTGAACATTCTTCCTCTTAACATTAAAAATAAAAAAAATATGCTTAAAGGACCATTGCGCTAATGACGCGACATCACAAGCTACCACGCAATTAAGCAGCAGATCCCATATTTACAAGCAAGCTTTCCTTTTTTTAGGCTCCATCTTCATCGACGCGTCTTCTACTATCCATGTGCCGATTCATGAAGCCCTTCCCAACCGACGGGCTGTCAGCTAGCGTGAAGAGCTATGCAGCTCATTTAAATGCTACAGCTGAGACGTCCTACCACTTATCTGTCCTCATTACTCCGACAACCCGCAACTCCGGCTCATAAAGGTACTGATTGCGTGCAACCTGGTTGCGATGTTGACTGCTATTTGAAGGGGAGAAGGACAGCGTCGGGATTCATTGCGGCCCTTGCTCGAACTGGTGCCCTAAGGCAACAATTTAGTACAATCCATCTCTAATGCCTTGATTTCGAGCGCTCCGTTGCTCTCATCCCTGTCTGATGTATTTGACCCACTTCTACTGCGTTGTGCGAAATAACGCGGCAAGCAAATCTACCATTTCACCATAAACTTCGACCATAAAATTCCCAGATTATCCTCTCTAGCCACCTTCAAAACACCTCATCTGACCTCTTATTTTGGCCTGCGCGGACTCCCAGCAAAAAATACCTGCAACACCTTAGAGTGCCACCACACATTCTCTCCTATCCTGTCTTACTGAAAAGTTCCATAAGATGTGGGCACTGCAGGGATAGGGATAGATGGGTGGATGAATATTTGGATGGGTGGGGAAGAAGGGTGGAATGAAAAAAAGAGAAAGGGTGAGGACCACCAAAGCAGAAAAAGGGGGGAAGCTGAAGGTTAAGTAATTTAAAGCAGGCATGGAAGAGCAAAACATGCAAGGTAAAAAGTAAAGGCAAACTAGACGTCAGCGATGGCACAGTGCAAACACCTCAGTATCTCGTTGTTGTATGGGGTTATGCTGCGCTGGTCTGGGTTAGTACATGCACTGGTGACGGTTGTGGAAAGCTCAGGGTCGCTGGCTCTCTTTATTGCATTTATTCGTATATGACTCGATCCTATTCATCCGCTCTCTTCTACTACATTGCAAAATCAGCGTATTGAACATCCTTTCCCTCATATTTCACAAAATCGCATAAATTGATCGAGAAAATTCCGCTCTCTTTATTAGTCGCGCGATTGCCTTAAAATGGAACAAATTTAGTCATATTAAACTCAGGGAAACGTAATCAGCACTTTCGTAGGGGTAGCAGATTATTTAAAACAACTCATTGTAACTTATAGCACACATCCATTTCATTCAAAATCGCGTCAAGCTATTTTTAGGTAATGGACCGCCAAGTGGAAGCAATCATGCTGTCAATAATCGTCTATCAAGTTTCTGGCGGGGGTTGAAAATTTTAACTCCTAACGCTTCGTTTCCTTCATTTAATTCACCTTAATCCTTAATCCTATTTTTGCGCTGCAAAAGGGATGTGCTGCAAATCGATCTACATGTGAATAATGGCACGAAAGGGCAGGGAAGTAGGCAAAAAAACGAAGATGAGCGTGTGAGTGGGTGAGGTGAATTGAGTTGTAGAAGAGCGAAATGCGATAAAGAGAAGCTTCTAGTACGAGCGTTTTGCTACCATCACTGACGCGTGTACTAACTCGTACCGGCGTAGCACATACTCAAGTAGAAAATGAGATCTTGAGATATCCACACCATGTGATCGCCGGTGTTCAGCCTACCTTCACTTTTTTACTTTTACTTTACTGCTCATTTATCACTACTGCTTGATTTAAAATAGTCCACCGAGACACCGTCGATGGTGAATGGTTATGGTGACAGGCATCTGCCCATGGAAGCTATGTGGCAACATTATTTCTACTCAAGTATTGTAACATGGGCAATCCTTTGTGTAGTACATAACAGAAGTGGCGATGTGGCTCACGGGACTTCAAGTGTCAATTCGCTGAAATTCAACTGTCTCTATTTGTGCCGCGCACAGGCTGATCAAAAGCCGCCTATGCCCGGAGAATAGAAATGGATAAGGCGAGCACACTGAGGACAAAACAAAAAACAAGAAGGATAAAGAGCACTTCCTCTACCTGTACTTGTTGTTTAACCGAATAAACCAAAGCTAAACAGGGGTGCACGTGAGTAAACAGGCGCATTTACGGCTTTGCAAAGCATCATTTTAGCAAAATCTGCGACTTACATTTTTGCAACAGTGGAAAAGGATACAATGAGTTGAGGCGGGAAGTAGGGACAAGACATAATTTCAATGATATTCGCCTCTAGGTAAATAACTGGCACTTGAACAAAGGAATACAGAGCCAACAAAAATTACAGGGGTAGAATGTTGGAGTTGCAAATATGAGCCCTTGTGTGGGTGCCTGAGATACTCCATTAATCATATAATTGCCACTATAGTAGGGCTGTATCAAGAGGAGGCCTCAAAATATAAAGACGTATCACGTCCCAAACTAAAGAGAGGAAAGAGACCACCCTAGACCATTATTTCTATGTCTCTGAACTTTTGCTGCTTGGGCAGAATAGCAAAGCTAATCGAAATCAGTAGGGAAGATGTCAATAAATGACCTTAGTTTGTAAACAGCTTAGCGATTCGCGACATGTCAGGCCATACAATTTTTCTGTTATTAAGGGAAGTATTTAAATTTGCAAGTGTTCGATGAAGAACTAAGTAGGAATGGCGACCTTTAAATTTAAACTTTTCCTGCAACCTGGCAAAAGGCGGTTAGTACAGTCTGTCAGAATCGAGTGAGGATGGTCTTTGATGCTGTGCATTCCTCAGATCGCGCCAAGATTAGCAGGTGATAAGGACGCTAACAGCAGCAATTATTAAAGCATTGTGGGAAAAATTTGCATTGCTGAGATCCTTCAAGATGGCGGAATCGGTACCAATATATAGGGCTAAGATTCCTCCGATGAGTAGGAATTTGTCAACCAAGCTAAGGATTAGCCTGGTGGATGCACAAAAACACAAAATGATCAACAAGCAGCCTATTAACAACGACTGGTCTAAGATTAGTCTTAACGTTGAACTTAATGAAAGTATTTCAACGGGAATTAAGAGACTGAGACTCCTCATCAGAGGAAGAACTGAAACGGTCGAGGTCAGTTGTTTGCACCAAGATTATGAACAAAAGAAGAAGGCATAATAAAATGGGAGAGGATATTAGAACCAGTGAAGCACATTGAATAGGGCACCGCCAACGCAAAATTACCATCTCTATAAATAAAACGCCAACCCAAACGACAGGCAATTAAGGTTGGCGAGGGAGTCAAAGGCATCAAATCCAATAGCAAAAACGGTCGGTTGCTAAAACATATAAAGAAATGCCATTAAAACATTTCTGCAATAAATTGCATGCGCAAAAAGACGCAAAAGAAAAAGTATCGACACAACTCACCAATAAGGGCAAAAAAGCCTGCAGATACCAAAGTACGAACAAGCAATCAAAGCAGCAATTCCATTTTCAGCTTCAATTTTTGATCAGCACTGCGCCAGACAGCCTTGCGACTATCCATCTGCAAAGCTAGCGGCGGGTGTTGCACTTGCCTCAACTGCGAATGCCAAGAAGGCATCTACCGCTCCCATTGCTACTGACACCGCCAACATTGCGCCAAGTGAATATGGATAGCTTTATTTCTAACCAGCGAGATGGTCAATGAAATGTATTGCGAAGGACACAGCCCTGAGCCTTACTTTCTGCCTGACAGGCCAGTGGTAGGTGTCCCATTCACCTCATCTGCAAGTATCAGGCAAGGCTAGTAGGAAGGAGAAGGGAATTTACAAAGAGGGCGTTGGCAGACGATGAGGTGGAAGGAGGATGTAGGGAGAACTGATACTAAATTTGAGCAATGAGAGAGGGAGAAAAGCTTGAGGTGGGCTAGAAATGCGAGACTTTCTAGTATTATGCAGTGAGTGCTTACTCTTCCTTTTTATTTGAGCTAATATTGTGGAGCATAAACAGCACGATATAATGCAAGACGCAAGTCTCGGGAGCATGTTGAGCGTAGCGGGAGTCGAGGGAGATGCTCACCGAAGATGCGCTGGAGTAGACATGAGAAAGGAGGCGTATACAGGAGAGCTTCTCTCCACTCATTTTGAGGACTTCATTAGACCTACTTCGTATGTGTGTACCTTGATTCAATAATGTCTTTGCAAATGAAGGAGAAGGGCCCGTATCACATTGCACGAAATTGTGCCTAGCTAATTGGACAGGTCAAGTCAGAGTGTTAAGGCTGACTTGAATAGTGACGTACAAGGCGCTTTACTAAGGCTGCCATAATTTGGCCTGGGTCGCCAATCTGATTTATTCTGACTTAGTCCAATCTTGTCAGATCTAGTCAAGCCGAGACTTCGTACGTGCTACAGTGTGCCCGTAGTAGCACATGAATATCAGGCAAGTTGTTGTGCAGCAGCAAGTCTCCTGATGCAGCTGCTTATTTGGAGATTTAGGGCACACCCGAGGCAAGAACAGCAAGTTCGGCACAGCACGTGTAGTGCAGGGTTGAATAGTGACTGAAGGATCCGGCGATTTTACCCCCAAAGATTGCTACTGAGTTAGTAGAGGGACTTTTCTCTTAAGTATCCCTAATTTTTATGCCTAGGGTAATTGTCACTTTGCATTACGAATGTCAGTAGCTGTCCATACGTCCCTTTGGTAAGAGCAAGGTAACATGGACTTTCAGCTAAAGGAGAAAGGAAAATGATTAAAGGGTAAGAAATCGTAAAATATGGAGCTGTAGTGCAGCGTTCTTCATCTCTTTCCCACCTTCTTCTCTCCTTTCCTAGACTAATCCACTTGCTCATTCATGCAGTTATATGGCTTAATTATGCATGAAGGAATTGGCCTGATGAAAAAGATTGCTTTTTTGAATAGCGAACTAGAAGAAGTCAATCGCAGCTTACCCCTTTCATGTGGTATACACCGGGTACCAGATGTGATAATATTGAAATGATACGCAAGAAAGAAGTGAAACACTGATGGGTCGTGAATATGAAGGAAGAAAAATCAAAAGCAGGTTTAGAAAAAGTAGAATACCTATATAATGCCATTGATAGGAAGAAATGATAACTGTTTCGGAAGCACGGACTTGTTCCTATTCCTTCAAGTCATCTATTCTTTTATAAAAATTCACTGCTTGTTCTATTCCAGTCGACTTTACTTTCTTCATCCCATCTTCTTATACATCCGTGTCATTGCTGTTCAAATCCGAACCACTTTAGCTTTGCTCTGTATGCGCATGCCTTTCCCTGCTTTTATATTTTGCTTCACCACCGTACTCGGCTTTCTTTGCCAAGGTGGGCAATTTAACTTTGGTTGCACCTATAGTACCAGATTTTATAACGACATGTGCTGCAAGGATTCTCAGTAGAAAGTAAGCTGCAGAATCTCAATTCAGAGCACTTCTTGATTACAACAGATGAAAGAGCGCATCTCTGGACCCTAAGCCTCCCAGCTTTCCTTGCTACAATAGAGACCCTGAGCATCGGGCATACCTACCTTGTCCGATTTTAAAACAAAAACTATTTCTACCGCTTTTGAATAAGAATAAACTGCTGATTTCTGATTCTCATCAATGTGGGTAAAAACAATAGGCGATCTGTTGTTTCGTCAGTTTTGATCTCTTTGCCAAAACATAATCATTACGCTTTGACTGCACCTATATTGAGATTGTAAAATTAGAAATCCCTCAAGTGATTATAGAGGAAATTAGGATGCTAGGCTTTATTTCTGGCCGATTTTAGATCATAAGAGAGAGGAAAAAGAGTTTTGCTCTATAGCTTTATTGTAAGCACTTCCAGAACAAAGCATACATCTGGTATCAGTTTGGATCAACTTTGGTCTCAGAGGTACCAGATTGTTTCGGGGGTGCGCCCTTGCATTACAATTATTTGTCAACCTAGGCATTCACTCGTGTTCTAAGCAAACACTGCGATACGAGTATCTGCAAAGAAGAAGAGACTGAGGCGTTTTAATAAACTATCGTTATGAAATACGTCAGATGGATAAAGCAACACCTACAGAAATGATGTTATCGCAAATTCTGGGTAACATTCTGTGCGGTGAAAGCGTACTTCTAAATCTTTCGTTCTCGTACCGCAATGTAACAAAAAATGTATATGTTTAAGAAGAATTTGTGTGCGATGCCAATGCTATGGCTGAGGAGCAGAACACACTGGATTCCATTAAGGATTAATAAGGGCAACCTAACCAACATGTGTTTTGATGAAATGTTGGAGAAACGGATGTAATTTTTGAGTGGTCTGCAGCATCCAGAAGACATACTATGCTTGCAAGTTATTTTGGAGGGTCAATAGAATGTGCTTACGATAATTTTGATGCATGTATTTGTCCAGCGGAGGGGTTGGAGGGAGCGTTTTGTAAGTTTTCTCACCTCTTTGGTGCTCTAAGAGCATTTCAAGGGATCTGCAATACCTTGTACAATTTTGACGATCAAAAGTCTTTGTTTAATAAAGGACAACATGTTTCTAGCATCCAGTTTTCTCTCCCGCTAAAAGAGTTACAGAACCAATTTTCTAGAAAAATTTTTTTCTTCCAAGAGATCCTTTTTATAAGTATGGAGGCTTTACAGAACATCACTAAAGGCGACTCTCGCCTTTGACATTGCATTGAATTTTTGGATGGCTGGTTTATACCTCTCCTATCTTCAGATTGGACTATACTGCGCAGATTGGGGTGCAATTTATGCGATTATCGATTAAGACTATACAAAGTTTGGTTAATTCTTATATGTGCCACACAACTGAGCCAAAAAATGTCCTGGTCATCACAAAACAGGTGCAAGTTTTAAGGTACCATAGCAATAAACAGGAAAACTATGACGAAAATTGAGCAGCAGATGTTGTAATTTCAATGAATGGAACACCTCTACTCAGCCATATTAAGCCTACAGACTTCTATTCCTGGCCAACATCTTTAACCTTTGGCATTTCTGGAAATAAATCAAGTGGTTGATTTTTTGACAGGAGTTAGGACCAGTTTATCTCTTTCAATGGTACACGTAGGAGGAATTAGGCTACAATGGAAAATATGTCTAGTCACTGGCGGTTGACATATGTATCAGCGATCAGCCTTGCAAATCAATAATCGAGAAGACGGGCAACAGGCGCATTACGCACAAAACAGCATATGATGCTGTGGTCACTGGCCAACCTACAGTGGCGTCCAAAGTATAGCTGTCGAAGGCGATGGAAAGTTTACCAGTGGTAACTCCCGCTCACATCACCACAGCAGTCATTTCATCAAGCGCTTGCTTTTTTCTTAACCCGTATTTGAGATGCACAAGTAGTAGGTCTTCGAAAAAAGCTGCAGACAGATTCAGCTTATTGTCAAAGTATTCGCACTTAAACTCAGGTCAATTAGGTCACTGAACAAATAGAATCATCCAGCTTCCTTATTCACCATTTCTTGCCTGCTTTGAGGCCCTCTGATGCTATTCCCCTAAGTAATGATTTCAACCCACTCAATGACACTGGAAAATTGGGTGAGAAATAAACAATCGGTGTTGGGGTAACGACCGAGATGGAAACGGACTACTTACCGCTTTTGAGACAAAACTGGCTATTACGGTAGGTGTGTGTTCACCTTTTTCTCCATGAAAAAGCATTATTTCGTTTTCCTTATGGCTGTACATTCAACCAATTCATTATGGATTTTGGAGCAGATAAGGGAAATTGTAGAATCAACGATAGAGAATCTTAATAGAGGTGTGGTAAGGCTACCCTTAAAGATTTTGGGTAGGCAAAAATATAGTGCACTTGAGTTAAATTTGGCTGTAAAAGCGATTATATGCGCGTTTAGTAGTCAAAATCAGAGTCAAGATAATTATCTGCGGTTTTACACCTCAGAATAAGAGATTGACGCAGAGACGATCAGGCGTACCAAAGGAGGTGGTCCACCCGCAGATCGCATGGCTGATGTGCATGCGCCAACGCGCCAGCCGATGGTGCACGAATCCACATCGGAGCAGACACACGATCACCTGATGACCTCTGTTTTCACAATGGCCCTCATTATTTCTCTTCCTCACTCATCCTCTAGCTCCTCTTCTAATTCAAATTGGATGCAGAGTCAACTGCTCACTTGAGCTCTGCAACCATCACCGATTAACATGCAATAAAATCGTTGAAGGCTTATCTTATGGAAGTGCATATTGCCCGCGACGAAGAAGAAAGGATGAGGGGCCATTAACATGGTTCGAGGACCAAACCTTAAGTAGAAATACAGCTTCCAGAGGGCAAATCCTTTGTGCTGCTAAGGTCACGGACAAAAGAATTGTCGGACTACTACACAAGTCCTTTTATTCTACCAAAAAGGGGTTTTGTAGGAAAGATTTATCTAAACGTATGATCCTTGTGCGACTCAAGTGATTCTGTAGGCATGGGAATTCTCTTAGTAAAGAATAAGGCACCTCATAGTGTAGTAACGAAATGCCGACAGTGTGCAGCCGTTTAGCAGTATACCGGTGCTGAATACCAAGTTTCTTTCAACCACAGACACCGAATTTGCTTGTCTGAAAATCTTCGAGGGTACCCTTATTTAATATGGCTTTGGTAAGCCATTGTCGAGATTCCGTTTGCTTACTCTTCAGTATTCATTGTTTTCTTCGGAATTACGGCGAGTTTGTAATGCGAATTTGAGGTGACCATGCTAATCAAAAATGCAGACATAAGAAGTGCTAAGTAAGCATTTCCCACCGAGATAAATGCAAAAAGTCACCCACCGTTTTAGGATGAATATCCTTCATATAAATCCAGGGAACCGTTCCCATTTTAATTTTTCTTTTCACAACAATTGGTATTTGCACACGGGACTGTCTGATGTAATCAGGTGAATACAAATTATTACTTGGAGTACTACACCAGAGAAGCAGTAGACTGGGTGGCATGTCTCGTTACCACACTTCATCTTAATGCTGCTCAATAGGAATTAAGCAAAGTCTCGGCGTTGATGACAGGGTCGAGTTCGGCCTCCAGGTGAATTAAGCTCAACCTGATTAAAGCTAACCTCGGGGATAGAGATCCACACATCTACATATGCAAACAATTAAATGCAAATTTTCTACTCTTCTAAGTGGCAGTAAGTCAATGAGTAGAGCATCGGAATTATCTGTTCATCCTAGGAACAAATGCTGTCAAAACGGCGCTAAATTATCAACCCCATTTCTAAAAGTGTTAAAATCGTTCTTTTTAGTAACTAACCACTTACCATTCACAAGTCAACGTGGGACCCCAGGGCTTCCACGGTTGGTGTAAAGCGACCTGCAGATACAGATCAACGTGCGTGATGCTGCTTGGCTGTTAAACAGTGAAGACTGGACTTGAGTGTGCATCGCGTTTAAGTTTAAGCCTGATTCTGTCCCGAAATGCATCCTAGTCGCTCGGTCGGCCAAGCCGCGTGCACCTACAAGTAAGTGACTGACAAGAGGTTGAAGTAACTGCTATTGCACCAAAGGTGCAGCTAACATACTAATCAAGAAGGCAAAAACTCTAAAACCTTGGTCACGAAGGTCTCGCTGGACTAGAAGACGTTCCCAGCATTACAGTATAGCCTTCCATCACTACCCATTGAATGTCAGCATACTTCCTAATTAGCGCATTGTTTTCTGTGTCCTGCCAACCCATTTGTGCATCAATGAGAATGGGTCGAAATGTTAAAAACTGCATGTGTCATGTTAAGTAGTTTATGGTGATTGGTGTCTTGATTGCTAAATAAGGCACATGATTGTCAGTCCTGTCAGTCCATTGTGAGTCCTGCAATGGAAAAAATGGCGCGTCTGTCAAACAAGTTTTGAGCTATAGTGCTCGAAGTGGGCTTTTTTGGTCGACAGTTCGCGCAGAATTACATTACGATTAATAACAACATGAAAATCACGGAGTTGAATGCGACTGCAGTTGATAAAGCGTTTGAGGTAGTCCGGTCGATAGCGGTGGTTGCGGATGTTACGACGGAACCATCTGAAGTTGTCACTAGGGAATTTGTGGCATTAGAGGTGCTTTTTGTCGTGGTTGGAGTCACGCCTTCTCCTTTTATCCAAAACAACAAATTTCGTCCATCGCACCTTTTTTATCCACACACCAGCTGATTGCGGGCTGTGCATGATAGGATAATCAGAACTGCTCCTTAAGGAAATGACCTCACATTTTTTTTAATTTCTGTTGTAGTTGCCCTCACTGTTTTACTATATTTGCCAATATCTTCATGCTTCTGTAAACTTCTATGCTGAGCGAGTGCAGCAACGTTGACGAAAATCGTTTGTTTTGGCTTTAAACACCTGAAAGCATAGTACTTATCTAAGGTTTTATTGGCTCTGTCTTCTTTATCGTCGAGAGGGAATGAACAGGATAGCAAGTGATGTTGCTGATGGTTTTGTGTGGGGCATATCACGGCTTGTTCAACATATACGTGCCAATTACTATCATCCTCATGTTCTGGAGCACACTGATCTGCACAAAAAACGAACAACTACTCGCCATTGTCGTTAAGTAGGCGATAAGTCTTCGTATGTCTCACTGTGCTCTCGGGTGTCTCCTATGGATGGGGATGTATGCGAGGTGGTCAAGCATTGTAGCAGATAAGGGAATGACAGAAGCTAATTTTAGTATTATAAGAGACAGTACGCTATGCTTCAGGTACCGACGAGGCAATTAACGAGTTAAATGTCAGGCAAGATGCTCTCACTATACAACATTTCGCATTACTCATGCTGCATAATTCAGGATTGCAAGCTTAGTTAAGCCTTCGACCCTACCAACTTATTATTACTAGACGCTCATGAAATCGTGCATACATACTCCACATTCATACTCCACACGTGTGCCTATAAGTATGTTGTAAGCCAATGGAGTGACGCTGTCATGTCCAACATAGCAACTTGTGCATTTACACGCACACCATGAAAGCATTGATAATTAAACCGTTTGTGCCAATGTGCTGATTAATTTTATGAGGATGCCCACCCTATCAGCATGATGATTTTGTGAGTGGGCGATTCGAATGCATTCATAGGAAAGATAACACGAGTACTAGAACCATAAAATCAAATGGGTTAGTAGTGACGAAGTCAGTGGATGTAGATATGTTGATCGCAGTGGCTGTAGGAATGGATGCCGAACCTTTGGGGTGAGCGTTGCAGGATTCGTGGTAGATCCACTCAAAAATACTTTTCCACTTTCATTCGCTTTGGGATATGCTGCTATAGCATGATATGGCCTATACGTCAAAAAGCAAAAGTTTATAGCAGTATATGTTATATGCGTCTTTATAACTAGTGGCAAATAGCGATCCTCCTTTCCAAGTCAATTTGATACCTCAGCTTGTTAAAACAGCCATCGTTACCATCGCTGATGTGCATGATTACCTGAAACTTTGATAAAATGTTTCACTCTGCTTGTAACCACAGCGAATTCCATGCAGTAGCTGCAGTTGTTTGAAGTGCGACTAGTCCATTCGACATGACTTGCAAGTAAGCTCACACCAGTGCCCACTGGCCACAGATACAACCCCACTTTCCCACCATTTATAGAGATTCTATTCGATGGTGCGTTGCGGTTGCAGGTACACGCATCGGCGAATGATGAAATGAATCGCCGACTTCCGTAGTTTGGTGAAGGTACATAGCCATTCATCTACAAGCCGTCACCTTGTCGTTACTACGCTATGAGGCGCCCTGTTCTATGCTAAGTGAAATTTTGCACCTACAAAATCATTTTGATGGTATGAAAGCCTTATGCTCCGATAGTTCATTGTCAAGGCACCACACCCTAATATAACAAAAGAGCATGTGTAGTAGACTGGCCCATTTCTCGACTATCCGTTCAGCTTCACGAGCAAATTTAATTCTTGGAGGTTGTACTCTTGCACTTAAGCATAGCCTTCGGTACGTGCTGATGGCTTCGAAGACCCCCTGAACTGAAGAAAGTAGTGCGTCTTTCCATAAACCTGCAATTTATTGTGACACCACCGAAAGCCCATGTCGCTGTATTTATGAGGTCTTTTAGAGACCTTCTTGATTTTCTCATGCTTGGCGAGTTTGCAGATAATCTCGTACAAGTCACCGATGGGATCGGATGGCAATTTTAACTCATGCGATTTGGCGATGAATGCATAACTCAAGTCAGCAGCTAAGTCTATGTCCAGCCTAAGGCAAGAATGGAACGAGGAGAGTGGAAGAATACGATAGATAATACAGGTTAAGGTGAAAGCGTAGAGGCCATTAGTTGGGTGATGAGACTGATCCAACGTGGACTCGTGCGCTGTCGGATGACCCGTTGGTACATTCCCATCATTCATGTGATCTATGGGCTGACCGCCTACTCGGGTCTGCTTGACTGCCTCTGTATGAGTTGTTTCATGTGGAGGTGTACAACATCAGAAAATTGGTTTATTTGAATTGGCACTAAGTACATTACTTCTAACAGCCAAAATATGCACAATAGACCACAGTGTTTGCTGTCTTGAATGATTTCAACAAGTCCTTATTTAGGATGGCATTATTAATCCGTTGTGAACAGAAACACGCGCCATGGAATATTTTTGCCACCTAGGAGTGCAGAACAAAATTTGATAACTTTATCATAGTTCCTATCTTCTTTTCTAAAAAGAAAGCTACTCAGCGTGTGAGCAGTGCGAAGCAACTTTTCCGGATGGCAACCGATTAGTCCGCCACGCTTGAGAGGCACATCAGTGTAAGTCCACCAAGTATCAACAATGCTATCAGTTGTGCATCCCCATTGCATACAATATAGCTTTTGGTGGTATTTCAGCAAGGAAGCTGTATGGGTGCCAGCAGCACCTAATTGTTAAAGAGTGAATGCTCCTTCTTGCATGTCTTTGCGATTGATGTAGCTGCTAAAATTCATTGCTAAATTTCTGTTTGGTGGCGCCATTGAAATGGCGCTCAAGTATGTGTAGGTTGGGTTAGATGAATCTCGTGCCTAGCATGTCGCTTCACTATAGAAAAGGGTTAGGTATCAAGCAGTTAAATACAAAAGAATCCCTTGGTTTTTGTTCATACACTCAAAGATTTAGTGTATACATGCTCAAAGGAGAAATTCTATTGTGTATCTGGCAAGCAATTAGCACCAAGTAGAGTAATGACAAGCGATCTTTTCTCCAATAACCTGATCCCTTATTAAACTCTTCCTTTTCCGTGGGTTTGAGCACTCTAGTAACACGAAATTTTCCTAATTTGGTGTGCTTTATTTTAGGCCATTATTCAGATCACTTAATGGTTGATGCGATCGTCATTTTGTTAGCGTTGGCTTTAAATGCGTGGTTTAAAAAAACAGCATTAAAGGATTTTTGCAGATGGGTTGAATTTTACCAGATGAACATATGCGAAGCTAGGGCTAGTTTTGAATCAAATGCTACAACTTAAAGGTTTAATGCCAGTGCCTCATCAGTTAGGCCGCAAAATTTGTAAAAAAAAATGAATCAAGGAATCGTGTAACCTTGCGCGATATCATTAACCTCTTATTTACCAATCCGATGGTGATTGCGCTGATGTCGATCCACACTGATCAACGTGTTGCCATATAAAAGCCCTTGATTATCTTAGGTGGTAGCAGGAATACTGCTGCATTACAAAGTATTGAGGCTTGGCGATTGCAAGTCCTTACGCGTTTGAGCCTAAATTAGTGCGTTTGAGTCTTCTACACAATTGCTGATTTTAGTGTGTAAATAGGCCTAATACAGTAAAGCATGTCTAAATAGATGCGCTTTCCACCGAAGAAACGAAAACGTTAATTAGAGTAAACAAAACGTTTAAGAGCCCTATAAATGAGTAGGAATGTCAGACTATGGAGCAACTGGCAAACTGAATGGTCGATTCGGAGCAGGACTGATCAGGTGAATGATTGGAGATTGAAAGATCAAACATAAGTAGATGGTGGATGAGTGTGCAGGTGGGTGAATCGCATGACCTGTAATTGACTCATGTTTTCACTGCCAGTTTGTCCAATGGAAGCAAGGCGGATAACTAATGTAAAACACACGTGTTTAGTGTTTCAGTCGAGGGTTTTGTCAAATAGGCTAACAAAATGAGGAATAAAATTGATAATACTGTACCACTCATATGGAACTAAAACAGATTTAATGGCTGTACGTGTGAACAAGACTGAATCAGCCCCTACATTAGCATTGCGATGAACCCATTATTCTAACTGTATCTGAAAATCATGGGCCAATTCAAATGCCGCATTCAACAGCTCAATTTAGAGCACAAACATTATCGATGCAATGAATTTTGCGCATCAGACAATAACTGACTGCAACCATAATGTGCGCTTCATCAGTGGCACAAGATGTTGGCTGTGCGTTGGGAAATCGAAGTCATGCTATCGAATCATACACTACCAGTTCGTGCAACTAGTACACAAGATACCAGTGTTATTGACGAGATGGACCAACTCGTAGACATCAATCTCTCGGCTTCAGTGAGAGTCGTGACTGTTGCATTTTCTTCCTCTAAAAAGAGTCTTTTGGGCAGAGAAAGTGCCAGAACTTGAGGGATGGAGAGCCAAGGCTTCGTTCCACCACCGCAATGTGTAGCTGATTATTTCCTCAAGAAATCACTTACAAGCTTGCCAACATCAAATTTTCACAAGCATTATTCTAATAAAAAGAGCCTGCCCTTGAAAGTAGAAAGACTCTTTTATTAGCGCAATTTTATTTTTGTAGCATATAAATAGTAAAAGCTGATGAGCCAATTTTAATTGCTCTACTTTACAACAGGTAACATCTTAAGCGGATAGGGACGAACAAACTTTGGACAGTGTACCCTTTTGAATGCATTTAGTAACAATAGTAGTTTATGAATAAATTGCATTACTTATGAGCTGAGCTATGAAAATATTGAACCTAATCATGATTTTAAACAAACTAGACAGTAAGAAAATTAACGATTTGTAATCTAGGGGCTTAACAGTTTCAGAAAGTAGCAGCACTGCTGCAATGCTTATCTGAAATACTTTTCAAGTGAGAGGCGATCAGTGACCGTGAATGGGTCAGCGGAAAGAACATCATCTGCAAATGAGGATGAAGAGTAGTCTGGATAGCACAGCCTTGATCACTGCTTCTTCTGCCTAGGTGTCCACTGCACTCAATTCGAAGGCCTAATGGCCAAGGCCAAAAATGAAAAGTTGATTGCAATACGCTGACAGCTGAGATATGGGTTCACTACCCTTTACAGAATCCCTTACTCAGCCATGCTTCGTCCGAATCACACAGCGCATGGCTAAAATATTCAGTGCATCAAATTCTAGCGTTTATGGGAATCAACCTCTACATTTTGGGTCACAACTATAATTGGGGTGCAGAAACCAGGTGAATGGCACACTGACGAAGATTGTGTGAGGTAAGTAAAATTGCCTTACCCGTAGATGAGTCAGAGTAGCCACGTCCTAGACGTGCGTGTGCATGTGGTGATCAAGCCTTGTTGTTTGCGCTCGAAGATGAAAATGATGAAGCGATGTAAAATGAGACAAATCGAAATGAAATCGGAACATTGCACCGCACAGGATAAAAGATGTTTTTGAAGTGAGTTCTTAAATGCATAAAGCAAGAAACGGTTAAGATACTCCATGCCTATTGTTTGATATAACCGCGTGACCAAGGGCTGGTTATTGATGGCATTATCGGAGAGCAATTGAAGCAACTGATTGCTTGTCATTCACCTCCTTCAGCCAACATGCTGCTGGGGTAGTCGGATCTTCAATGACTGCGTAAGCTTTCCTGAGGCGCATGTGTTGAAACGCTTTCCAGTCTATTCATTCTTCTTGCATCGGATGCCACATTCAAGCCACACGATTAGGTATCGCCATGTGATCGATGCAGAGCGTGCTCAAGTTTTGCGTCGCACAATCCAGGATTGTTCGCATTTTACAATCAACAGCAGGCGATTCAAAAATAAACCTATCGAAATGATTTGGCTCCCGGAAGCTGTATGAAATTTTTGCACACGGCAATATGTCACCCACTCCTCAATGATTTAATCGGTGCATATTAAACAACTCTATCTGCCTACAGCCATTTGAAAGGCGGTTACGTCAGACCATGTGATTGCCAGTTAGCAGTAAACAGACAACGGTATAGATGCCATTGCTGGGGTGGGTTCTCGCTGTAAAAAATGGCTTTTAAGGTCCCACTTTATTTCATTGCAATTGCAATGGGTAGGCAATGGTGAATTGGGCAATCGTGGTGACTAGGTGATATTGCAACAATGTGTTGACGTCCCCTTGGAGCCAATTATTTCAGCCACGCATCTTCGAAAAACATTAGGTCCACGCTGGCTCATTCTGATAATGGCTGGTACGAAATGGCTCACAACGTAAAATTACTGGTGCACCCTCTAAAATGGCTTCAGAGGTGTGCAGCTACCTTAATGCCAAATCTCTACTACTAGATGGCCGCATATTTAGAATAGATTGCGATGCACAAATGACTCTGCCAGTCACTTTTCTTACGACCTCCACTGAGTACCATCCGAAATGATTCCGAATCTTTTTTATGCATATGGGAGCAGTCGGATTGCAATCGACGCTTTCTAACCGCATGGGAGCCCTAGCAACTCCATAGAATCATATATTTAAGACCCTTCCCCAGCTCTCACCTCACACGATGTCGAATGTAGAACTTATGCCCTGATTTTGAAGCACCAAAGGATGTATTTGCCGATTTGTCCCCAGCAACTAAGAAACGATCGTACCCATGGCCTGCATGTCTAAAGGGATGTTGTAGCACTAATAAGTATGGGCTACATTATCAGTCGAATCAGACTTCCAAAGAAATGTTGCATGCATTACGATTATGACTGCATAATCCATCTAATTTGTTTTTGCACTTCCGTAGGGAAGATTTGCTAGTCACCTTGGGATCTTTTGTGTCTTATCAGGTAATAGTTATTGCAGTCAATTTCAACGGACAGAAAATAAGTCAATTGAGATAGAATGTCTCTCCAAATTTCTTAGGAACCTTGGTGCCTAAACATTTCTCCACTGGTTGTCATCTCAACGAGGCAGTGACTAAAAAGTCTTCATTATCTGGTCTAGTACGATGAAATGGGGGTGGTGGGACGTGATTTGCGCAAGAATAGAGCACAATCAGAAGTAAACTTTTGCATTATCTAAGAGACAACAAAGTGACTAAGGCTATTGCGCTTTCAAAAGCAGCGGTGTCTTTTTTCCTTTGCATTCAATTTGGTCGGCTGGGTAATTTAGTAAGTAAAAACCTTAAAAAACCCTTGCGAACGCCAGACTAAGGACCAGCATAAATTTGTTTGCCTGAATCATCTATTTGAATTGCTGCCAGCATGCTGCTTGCTAGCAAATATCTTTTTGATTATTTCACCACCGGTGTCAGATGAATGACTCCCTTCACCTTCGCCTTTGGCGACCATTACTTAATGACAAACATATTTTAGCAAAAATCAAATCGAATGCCGATTCTACCATACAACTTCTAAGCCCCGATTAGGTAGCAGTAACTTTTACCTCGAAATGTGGCGGCACCAAGGCGGAGATACTGAAGACGAGGTTAGGCGACGCATGGAGTCGTAGAGGTGTCATAGTCAACAGCATCCCAAACATTTTTCGGCAACAAACAAATGAAGATTTTTCGCATTTAATTACCACTCTCAGGTCTGTTTAGAAGACAACTCATTCGTGTGGCGTTTTTTATAAGGCGAATATGGGCGCATTTCTACTTCAATTATTACAGAAACTCAATAAAGCATTGCTGTCGGACAGTAAAGAGGGCAGCAATGCTGTATTTTATGACGAGGTGGAAGTATCAATACTGAAAAAACTGCCAAGGTAGAAGTTGCTCTAAAGACATTTTTACAAATATGTGACGAAATATTTCACATTTAGCAAGCACGCTACGGCTAGTGGCAACTAATCCGCATTTACTATCTAATTCAATGCAGAATCGCCTGCAAGATCCGTCCTCTCCATCCCTTCGTTCACATAAACTGCGACGCCTCTTTCACTTCCAGGGAGCAGGCAAAGCTTAATGCGTGGTAGCCAAAAAATGCGACTTGGGCAAAATATGTTGAGGCACTCAAAGTAAAGTTAATTATTTTACTGCTAAAGCACAAAATTACGTTGACATGAGTTCATAGATTGTGCGCTCGTCTGTGTTTAGGCCTTTTTCGATTAGTTAAGGCGGGTCTATCTCTCCATAAAATAGCATCCACGTCACACATGGTCTACTAACTCTACATTATGCGCACTGACGCTCAATTTTTAGCATATACCTGGTCATTTATGCATTAGTTCAAAATTGAGAGTCCAAGATAAAAAAGAAGGCAATAGGATCTCAAAAGATTCTTCGATTTCTCTTACGTAATCTTTACAAAACTGCATGTGGTAGGCAACACTGAAGATTGTAAGAATGCCAATTTAATAATTATTTGGTTTAAATGCCTAATTTCAAGAAAGAGTCATCTATTTTATAGCAAAATTCTAAGTCTTTGCAGAATTGTTAGCGTTTCAACATTATAACCCAAAGCACTTGCGTCGAAGTGCATTAAATCGCCTCAGTGAAAAAAAAACTCGTCACATAAGTTAGATGTAAAGTGTGCATTTCTTCATTTGCTTTTCCTAGTTCCTTAAACTTATCATACTTC
Source organism: Taenia hydatigena (assembly GCA_036345935.2). NCBI lineage: Eukaryota > Metazoa > Platyhelminthes > Cestoda > Cyclophyllidea > Taeniidae > Taenia > Taenia hydatigena. The sequence goes on along the minus strand of JADWOT020001247.1, from coordinate 206,563 downwards.
TGCCTGCTCTGCACTCAGCTTTAGTCCCCTCCAGCACCTTCTTCCAAATTAATCTACGCCAAGTCTCCCTTAGTGAGCTCCAGTTGTGTTACCGCTCATCCATTTTCATGAATAATATCATTAAATGACCTAGAGACAAAGGCCAAGGACCAGATTCATAGCTTTAGCAATGTTATCCGTCTTATTTTGTCAAGGCATAATGTTGCGTCAAGCCTCAGAACTTGCGGCCAACCTCTAGATTTGTCTTGAACCACTAAGTTTTAGTTCCATTCTTTCCTATCTCCCTCACTTACCACCAAAAGTATGAAATTAAAGACAATATTCCCAGTTTCTACTTTGCTGCCCGCAGTGCGGCCTAGCCCATAACTCATAAAATCCACACTCCACCCATTCACTGCTGTAGGAAAGGGGGACAGCATTTACGCCTTATAAATGGCCTCTTCCACTCAACAATGGAGTCTGGGTGTTAACTGCTCGCGTTTGATGACCCCAACTTAAACAAGTTAAAGGGTAAGTTGATAGCACAGTCGTGCAATAGAAATTTAACACGCGATTTTCAATTTCGTGGTCTAATAGTGCGTGCTAAAGCTAATAGGGCCAAGATCATGCACAAAACCGAGATTAGATGTTTGAAGAGCCGGCTATCAGATGAATTTTCACTCTAAGTGTCCTCTGCAAATTATTCGCGCCTCCAATCAAGTCATGCGTTTAAAAGGTCGCATAAAAAATCTGCTTTTCAGCTGTCTTTATTTGTTTAACTGTGGTTTATTTTTATACATTTAGAAAACTTACTCGAAAAATTGGCGACATTCATGCTCAAGTATATGCATAATAAGCCAGAGGAATCGTGACTATTTTGCATTGTTTTAGTGTGGATAATAGCATGCCGTCAGCATTGAATCTCTATTTACCCAAATTGCTTATTACAAGCTCTGGAATGTATCTATGCCCCTATCCTCTGCCATGCCACTTGGTTGGCTTCATATTCATACCCAACAGCAAGGCACTGTATGGTTTGTAAAACGCTTGACTAATGCACAGGAGATTTTAGATGTCATCAAATCATTCGATTTATTAGTCCTTCTTTGATTAAGGACTAGTCAACCAAATGTTTGTTCTGCATTCTTTCGTTTCATTTATCTGCCTTTACCGGCATTTAATCTCTTTAGCTACTCAATTACTATGGGCAATTTTCTGATGAGACCCATTTTACTTAGCGATCATCGTTTTGCGTTTTTAGACACCTCGACTTCCACTTCACCTGCTTAAATACTGTAAGTCAACTTTCAAATGCACCGTCTGCCAGGATACTATAGCTTTACATTTCAAATACAATGTTTTATATTCGAATTCCAGCAATCCCTTTCGTGTAGTTCTAAGGCTTTAATAGATACCAGTATGCAAAGTTCCCTTGCTGGCGTTGGAGCATTCATAGTTGATTATTATGAACCGGTGCTGCTTAAAATTTTTCGAACCTGACAATGTTTGCATGCTTCCTGGATACTTTACTGCTGTATTGCCTTCTACTGTTTTACAGCATCTCCTCAGTTCATAAAACGCCTCTTTAATCTGACGTTCTTTACTGGTAGAGCTTTGTGTTTGGGAGCCTACCGTACAATATTATGTTTCACTTGATTCTACTCCTGCAGATATTGCTATTAAAACTGGGTGGCTAGAAATTCCGCAAATCGCGCTGATTCTATGGTTTTACCTCCACAGATGTTTGCGACCACATAGCCAATCTATCGTAGTGATTTGTCATTATTCGTTACCATAATTTGCCTCCATAATTTAAGAAATTTAAAATCGCTTTGCCAATTTTATTTTTCTACAGCTATTTGTAGGAGTTTTGTTTAATAACCTTACCTGCGTAAATTTTAAAAACTTAATGCTCCAATGGCAATATCCTCTTCAGTTGTGCCATTCTCATATTTATTTTGCTGAATGTGCCTACCTCCTCAGCGCTTGGTATGCTCCCTCTTGACAAAAATTAAATTTAACGCATTTGCAGAAGATAGACCCTCTCGACAAAAAACTGCTAACTGGAAACAAATAGCACTCAGTAACTTGTTGATTTTATGACATAACTTGGGCGACTTAAAGTATAAAAGTCTTCTATCAACCTGATTTCATATTTTGGTCAAGTTCATGCTGACATCTTGTGTTAATGATTCTCCGCCCATAATATACACTCAGACGCAGATAGTGATTGTATATATACAAAAGCAGAACGGTATAACCAAATCAACTGCAGGGAAAAACCTACACAAGGCAAATCAAAAGCGGTTAGGTTAAAACCAAGGCTGCGTTTTAAAGTAGGAGGTCGCAACTTAAAGATAAATGGTCTTCGTCATTATTAGGCTATCTGATAATTTGTGAAGTCGTGAATAGACACAACGCTACCTAAATCCAAAGCAGCGCAAATAAGGCAACAACTGTGAATTAATCTGGGCTTCGAATAACCGAAAACAAGATTACGCTGCGTATTCGCAATTTGTTTTCAGATTCCCCCCAGGTAAGCCAAATCTCTACTGTAGGAGGTGTCGATGTTGATACAAGGATAGCTAAAATGTTTGTAGCTTCGCTCCTAAGAAAGGCTTATATTACTTGTTTCTCAATTGCAAAAGACATAGTTAGCGCCAAGAACCTCCTTGCTCGATGTAACGACGTGAAAATGATTTAGCATCCCTTCCATGAGGAGGCGCACCGCTGTTTTATGTCAGCATGGTTGAGCTCAAAAGGTTGCGTCCACAGCAGGAGCCCAGGCGTAACGACATCGATTACCTCCTAGACCCTTTTCTCCACTAACATGCAGTTGAGATCCTGATAACTTTGTTGTCTAGTGAAAGCTGCAGCAATTTTTATCCTATGCTATCTACGTTGCATATAGTTGTACCAAGATTTTCACAAAAGGACTTTGCATATACTTTTAGTAGTTAATTGTCATTAATGTCTAAAGCTGGCTAAAGTCAAGTGCTGCAAGCAAATCAGTTGAGATTAAAGTAGTGAAATAGATGCTGGAACCTTTTGCGATGGAATAATACACTAATTTCTACGAACGCATTTGACGGACAGTAAGGCATCTAGGTTGCAGTGAACCTGTTAACATTGCCGGTAATGAAGTCAGGTTATGTGAGGCAATCATCTTCGTAGCGTAACGTACTAGGCGATTCGTTTACTTGAGTGAAGTTAGGAAGTTGGACATTTTATGGACTGAAAATTAGCAAGCATGTAAAACCGTGACACTAACCAAGTCCTGCTGACTTATCTCTTCCTGCATGCTATAGGAGTAGACCATGAACCGTAGAAACAGAACTTTTGAAATTGTAGCCATCCTTTCCTTTTACGACGGTCCAATAATGGCCTCAGAATGCGTTATGCTCTCAAATACCTCCAGTGGCGACAAGTACATTACTTCGATAAGAGGTGTTTGGATGGAAAGCTGCGTTACAGAGTCCAAACGGCTTTGCTGAAATTTAGTAACATAAAAGCTAACTTTTCTTTGACCTCATCTGCCAAATCAACTTGCGTGCATCCTAAATTAATTTTAACGCAATACTTTGACCCATGCAGGGTCAAATTGGGAGTCAAGTTCAACAAAACATGCACTACTTTAATGCCAAGGTTCACGCTATGTTAGAGAATATGACACAAAAATTCCTAAAAATCAGTGTTACGTGTAGTTTATGTCAAAATGATAGAGTTGAATATTTGGTAATTTAAAAATACAGCCTAACCGTGGAAAGCTCTCCATTTCGTGCACATCCTTTCATTATCTTTTGTAGTGTGGCCGCTAATTGTACATTGCGTATCTTCAAAATAATTACGGATCGACAGGAGATAATAAAACCTATTGACACCTCATTGCTTACACGAATACAATGAAATCAAAATAGATCAATTTTGATCTGATCCATTGACGATGGTAACTAGCAGTTATAAATGAAAAGAGATAATTAAAACCTGGTAATGTTTTGGCCTCTCTTCTTATTAAGACGTCCACCATTTATACCAGGATTTGTAAACGACAGGTTTCTTGTATTTTTCTTTGTGAATACACTAAGCAAATGTCTTTAGACCAATTCTGTAGTCCTCAAGCTCTTTCTGCCTATCAGCAAATCATATTCCGTTTGAGTATTTTAGCATATTACGTCTTTGGAGAAGCATCGAAATGGTACAATGGTTCAGTGAGACTACACTTGAAAGGTGAAGGAGGGTAACCACTCATGTAAGGGTCAGTTATAACGTTCGACTCCCGTCCATTGGAAAGTGAGCAAAATTTTGTTGAAGTTATGTAAAAACACTTAATGTTGAGAATGGGGACAAAGCTAGCAGAGAGATTTGATAAAATCGCATAGTTGAAGTAAAACTTGGAAGGAATATGGCAGATCACCCTCCGTGGATAAGGCTCTAAAATTATATCGAAGACCTCCTCCTCAGGTTTTACTCAATGAGCAACCGACAAAGCCGCCTTGATTGTAGTTCTTCTACATTATTTATATTGCCCCTGTAAATGTTTTTTACATATCTCTTAATCAAATGCAACAAAAGGTATTAACTAAGCCTATTTTAAACAAGCTCGAACAAAATCCACACGTAGTTAACCGAATTCATGCAAATCACATGGCGTTGATGCGATTCTGATCAAATTATTTAATTGTTTTTAATACTATATATGCCTTAGGAGTTGCAAAATTAAATAGATAAATCAAAGCACGAATCAAGCCACGTACCAGCAGCCATCAAAGTAGTAACCATATCGATTTAGTTGGTTCTGGCAGCTTGTATGAGTACAGTATAACCTTGCTTGTCGTGCTGCTCAAGGTTTGCTTTTCGGATGCAATAATTTTTGACATGTTCACATCACCTGAATCGATTAATGGAAAAATGACTGCTGAGTTGGTGGTATCGGTGTGATTGGTGTCTGCCCCATGGTTGAGCAGGTATTGCACTACCTTGAGTAACCCGATTATGCAGCCTGATGGAGTATATTGTTCAAATTTTCAATCAAATCGGCTCTCTTAGGCTCACGATCTAAGAGCAGTTCCACCGTCTCTAAGTTTCCCTATGGAGGCAAATAAAACTCGTAAGAAATAATAAGCTCGAAGGAAAGAGAAAGAATCGACGTTGAAATGTAAAGCACATAACTTCAGCGGCCCCGATGGGTAGGTAAAAGTCAACTAATCTTGTACATACAGCAGAACCGTCTCACCGACTTGCATGCAAGTGTCAGGGCGGATTCTTCCTATTCGCCTATTTGAGAAGTTAGTGCAGTTCCTCTGTCGAGTAGGTAAAGAGCAATCCCAGCATGACCTGCCATAGCGGCACACATCAGCGGAGTGCGTTTTCTTCCATTTACCACTTCTACGGGACTGTTGTTATTCAAAATAAGCATCACATATTGCCAATGCTTTCCAGCAGCTTCATAATGAAGCGGAGTGCTGCCTTTTCTATCAGTTTTGTTAACTGATGCTTTGTGTTCCAAAAGAGCACGCATCGCTTCATAGCACCCCTTTTGTTATCGACTGTAAGTGGCGTATTTCCTTTCATTTATTTTAAACACGTTTGGGCTGGCCTAAAAATACCGGTGGTCATATAAGGACTGTGTCACTGTTGCGATGATTTTTTCTCACAAGAGTATTTAGGAAAATGGAAGCAGAATTCATGAGCTTTTTGCGCATCTTTCAGAGAATTGTCATCACATGCAAAAGTATCGCTACCACAACATTAAATCTAAGAGAGGGTTGAAATCAGGATTATAGCGCTCAAAGCTACTATTTGTTTTAGTGGTCAAGCCGTTGAACCAAAATAAACAAATTATGCGGCATACACCTGATTGAAGCAGTCGGTGAATTGCATCCTCATCGTTGTCGTAAGTTGTCCTTAACAACGCCATCCCTTCGAACTCCACATGAAATGCAGGTGCTCTAACTGACTTCTCATGATTTTTTCAAAAAAAATAATGCTATTGATAAATGTGTAGCAAAAATGTCAAAATAATTAGTTGATATACTTTGTGCAAGGGAAATGCACACAAGTTTTGCTGTTACATGCAAAAACAACCACGAACACTAGTGCATATTAAGTTTTGCATCGTAGCACTAGGACGCACAGCAGGTGTGCATGGAGTGACTTGAGTGGCCTTTTAGCTTGATTACATTACAAATCAGAACATTTCTTCCCCATCTAATGTTCATTTCTCTTTTCTTTAGATTTTACAAGCCAATCGAGTGGAATATTGAGTATACCTTCCATGACCAGTATCACTGACCATTGCCATGCTTAGTGCTTTAGAACACATAACAAGAATGAAGATGCACTCTTTAGCAAAGAACCAAAAACATATTTAAAGCATTTAAGTGATTTTTTTCTGTAAAGCCCGGGTAGAGAGCTGCAACAACCATATTCATTTAATGAAAGTTTACCGATATAAAAGCCATTCAGATTGCAATGCTGATCAAAACCAATTCATAAATGTGCTGCCCCAAATTGCGTTCCCACTTTTGTTCCTCCTTCCATGAGCAAATCTGTCTCTAACTTCCGAATAAAATAGTTTATCTGGGGCAAATGTTCATGAGTCATAGATGTAATTTGATATATGTCTTAATTGCAAAAAGGAATCACCTTTCCTCAAATGGTAAGTAGGTTATTTTGTTCCAACCTACCCACTGGCTTCTCCGCTCTAATTTGTTCCCTTTTTTCCGTCCAGTTGCAATGACTTTGAGGTGCGCAATGACTTCGATCGTTTGTGTCCATCTTTAAACATTATAGTTGCCTAAAAATTTCAGCCTTGCCCTTTTGGCCTAAATGTTTGCTACTAATCTCAAAATTTGTTTCTCCTGTAAGCCTGGCTGCTAGTAATAAAACGCACTTACTTGTTCATTCAACTGAAACCATGCGCTTAATACATTACTTTAGCAGCTCATGTCATTTGGGCCATGAACTGTAAGAAATAGAAAACGGTTCACCGAATACCGTGTTATTTTCAAGACAGTTTTAATATGCTTTATCAGGCTTAAATTAATATCCTTCCACATTTAGGCTGCGAAGAGAAATATTTTGCTAACCTACAGAGTATGAGATGAAGCAAAAGTTATGAGCTGTCGTTTTAAGTAATAAAATAGAATTAATGAGGATGCAATTGATCCTTCCGATTACGCTATGCTCATCATTTCTTCCCAGCGTTATAATCCCTCAAGGGTTGCCACCCATTTATGGATGAGTTTCGTCTGGATAGCCCTGCCTCATGTCAGTTTGTTCGCACGAGTCAGCACCAAATTTCTAATATACATGCAGGGTAATTAAACTAGATCCGCTTTCCTGATCCCTTTCACTAGACTTGTCAATTTACAAGCTCTGAGCTATGGCTCTAAGAGTAAAATTCGCTTGCTAAATTCCTAGTAAATGAATGTGAAGAGACCAGCTGTTTGGGTGACTCGTTTGCGGATATGCTTATTGCCAACTTTGGCATGAATGCTGGTAAGGGCGTACTGCAAGTTGTAGGAAGGAGAGGGAAGACAATGCCTTGAGAGTGAATGAGCATGCGAGCAACGGTTGACTGGACTTTATAATATCACGCATTCCTAGTTGTTGCGGAAGTGAATGATGCTGATCCGCTAAATCGCGCAACACTGTGTAATGCTATGAGGGGCGGCAGAAAGTCCAAAGGCGCTACCACCGGTCTTGCACAAGCTGTTTCAGAAAATGCCAGTGGGGTGTGAAACCACTGACTAATCATCAACCACGTCGTAACAAAGGAGGATAAATATCAGTTGGGGTGGCTCTGCAAATGAATGCGAGGGCGAAGATGAACGGGTGAATAGAAGACAAAATATTTGTTTCTAGGGTTACTGAATTAGTGAAGTAACTTTTGCGCCATCAAATTAGGCTAGGACTGCCTTATTCTCCATTTAATGGCAGCAATTCCCCTATTCGCTGCACTAATGAAAGGGTATGCAGCGCTCTTCATGTAAACTAAACTGACTTCATGCCATATTTTAGGGGTGTGATAACTAAAGTTAATGCACAAAAGGTTGTGCGTTTCATCTGGCTCGTGTAATGCTGCTAGATGGTGGCAGTGTTTAGTATTAAACTAATATTGTAAAAAACACTTTGCTAGTGGATTCAACAAATCCTTCATTTAACGGTTTAACTATCTTCTGATGAGTTTTAGCAAATGAAACTGAACAGAAGCACTACTAGCTCGAAATGCATTTCTGTTGCCGGAAATAGCTTGCTTGTTAGACGGACTTTTTTACACTTCTAAAGTAAGAAATCACCATAAAAAGCAAGCACAAAATTGTAGGTTTCTGAATTGCATATTTCGCTCGCTTTTTTCATGATCCATGACAAGGTTGTGGCCCCAAAAAGGCGGACGAAGGGCAGTCAATAGTATCAGCAGAAAATAAAAAGAGGCGCAAAAGCAAACCGATGGATGATGCCATTATCGTTTCGGCTGCTAGGCGAGTCTTTATTGTTCCCATAGCAGAGCATTTTATGGTATAGATCCAAGTTTTTGACTGAATAGATCTCAGATCATTTCAAGTGGATCTGCAATCCATTTTATACTATCCACAGGAGTTTACATTTTAACGATGACTTGCCAACGAAGGAAGGTTTGTCGCTTTCGGCAACGCAACCATTCATTTCACCTCTCCAACAGCCTTAAGCGATAGCTATTCCTGTCATTGTTTGCCGATTATTATGCAAAACTCTTACTCAAACTCGAAACATTTTGCCCACATTAGCAATTTAATGTGCATCAGGTGTTCAAAGAATGGATGCATTTCGCGTACCTCTACCCAACGACCAACTACAATTTGAGAGGGTTTGAAAGCCGCAAATATTGCTAACATGGAAGGACATACACCCCTCCTCTCATATATTCTTCCTTCGTGTTTACTGCTGTTTTCTACCAGTTTGGCTCCCAACATGCTACTGCGTAGGATTAACATGAGGAGTGCATGCCTAGCTAATTTGGTCGAAGAACAGAATTTTACTTCTATTCACTGGCACTGAGGCTTTGCTTAGGACTTGTTGGACAGTATCAAAAAGAAGTGTGGTAGAAGGAAGCTTTGACTCGCCAAGCGTCAACATGCAAGCACAATAATAATTCACTCGACCATAAGTGCATCGCAAGTAAAAGACTCACACACCTACTTTGGTGGTGGGCGCCTTATTAAGTCCTGTTACCAACACCATCCCCGAATAATACGGTGTCATGGCAAAACTTAGACAAGTCAAATTTGATTGGTGAAATGCACTTGCGCAAGCGCACGTCAACTGGGTCATACCAAGAGATGGCAGTAGGCTTCAAGAACTGCTGCGTCTCCTTGCGCTTCACTTCTTGCACCTGCGCTGCAAAAGTTTCCCCACATTTCCTACCAATCGATTAGTGAAATGCAATAAGAAACCACAATCATATTGGAATTCATTTTGCCACATCGCGTCAATCTATTTTTAAGTTCCAATGAAACTTAAAACCGAAGACTGAGACTAGGACTCATCGTTCACGTAGCGAATCCCATCCATGTCCCTCTGATGTTACTGTTGCAAACAATGTTTCCTACCCCACGCTAAATATCAAACAATTCTTTGTAAAATGAGCTTTATGGGGAATGGAGGACTGAAAACCAAACTAAACGGAATTTAAATTAGATGGTGCAAAGTTATCCAAAGTAAAGCCATCCTTAAAACTTATTGGGTAGGCAAAATGTTAGAAATCTGAATAGATTTCGTTTGTAAAGATCATTTAATGCGCGGTCAACAGGTAATTTTATGCACAGGCCATTTTTGGTGATGCACATGTCCCCTAGATAAGTACTTTCTACAGGCGGTCAAGCATGCCTACAAGTGGGATTGCAACGTGGTGAGCACACAGATCACATGGCCAATATGCATGCCCCTACGTGTTAGCCGCTAGGGGCATGAGTGCACTTTGGCTTACGCACAGGTTCAACCAACGGTATCCATCTTTCCACAATAATCCTCCCTACTCTTCTTATTCATTAAACGCCTTAGTGTCCCTTTTAATGTGATTAAAATGCAGAATTACTTGCTACCTTGAGCTCCAAATTCATCACCAATTAACAGGGGCCATGCGGTTAGTTTGGCCTTAACGATAAATACTATTGATTGTCACATCATCAGGACCTAAGATATGCCCTTTTAAAGGCATCATATTTTTAAAAAAATTAAAAACAGGACGTTCCAGTGTAAGTTTAAATGCGAGAGAGTGGCTTTAGATGCATCAGCCTTGCAGCCAAAAAATTAATAATTAATAGGCCTAAAGTGACAGCTATTATCATTTATAGCAATTTGTTATAAATGGTAGAAGGCGATTTTTAGAATGTCCTCAAAGGCAGCCGCGAAAAATAAAATATTCCTGAGACTTTTAGAGGAATATCTAGGATAGAAGCCAATACCCTTATTATAATATAGCCTTGAATCATTACATATCCCTTATCAGTACACGACCCAATTGATTTTTTTGTAATCTAAAGTTGCACTAGAACTATTCCCAGGGTTAGACTCCTTTTGAGGCTGGCTCAGTGAGAATGGAGCGGAATGTCGGGCTTTACATTCGTCGTCAGAGAGCTTTTTGGTACGCATGGCCTCGTAATTGCAAAGTAAAGACAGAAGGTTTATAGGAATTGAGTGCTTTAAATAGCACGTCCGATAAAAACAACTTTTGAGCTTTAATATTCAGAGAAGGTTAAATAGTTGGTGGTTTGCGCAGAATAGGGACATGGAAGCAAATATGGGTGCAGTGGCCAAAGATATGGGAGCAGGCCCGCCAGTCATGATAATTATGTGCGTTGTGAAACAGGTCTCCCCGTCCTGACGATTGTTAAGGTCCGTTAGACCTGTCTTTTATTTGTGCCGAAGTCTGGGGTGAAGGGATTATTGAGGGTCCTCTCGTAGCACCTGGCCTCCCTTTCTTCTCCGCTGAGGTCATTGCAGGATTAGATACGAATCCTCTTCTCTTGGGCGTCGCTGGTACTCTTTCCCTTTCTTCCCGAGGTGGTGGACTTCTTCCATTATGTCTGTTAACAACTTTAAGTCAATTTTTGTTAAGTGTGCTTGAATGGGTAATTTGGACAGTCTCATTAGCCACAACTGTCTTGTGTTCTGTTGTAGATACTGTGGAAGGTAGAGTTGGGTTGAACCTACGAATTATTTTTGCAGCATTAAAAGGCCCTATTTACAAAGTCTAGCCAACCGCAAACAATTGTGCAACATTCGATAAAATTAGTAGAAATACCCACCTCTTCCCCCATATGGTGTGGTCACGTTTACCGTCCTACTGACATCACTAGCGTATCTGTGCTTCCACAACAGTCCCTTTTGCGTGAGTGCTCTAACATAGACAGAAATGGTTTGTCTCGGCATCAAATCTGTGAAGACATAGGTTAGAACTGGAGGGAGATAAATCTCGTCCTGCCGCCCATTGTCGAGATTTCGGTTGACAATATAGCCAATAATATGACCGTAGGGTTCAGGAGGTGGAGCCCACCTCAGCCGCACCGAGGTGGAGTTGATTGCCCTTAGCTTTACCTTCCGCGGAACGCTAGGATCTATTCAAAGGAAAAAGTTGATTTGTCAATATTGTCAGGAAGTCGATAAAATTTTATTTGTCTCAGTGCGCTCATACCTGTCTGTAAATAAATGCTGGCGAATGTCAAGTGGTCGGGCGCCAAGTTGAGGAACAAAAGCTAGGACTACTGCTAAGGGAGTAGGCCCGAACATTTTGCTATAAGTGCTGATGAGTCAGGCAGCAGGCTTAATGTACCAGACAGCATGACTCGGCCTAAGTAAACAACCGCAAAATCTCTCCATGATCTCTTGCACTCTGAACCTCTTAAAATTGGGGAGCGTTCTGTTTTATCAAGACCCCAAATTTGTTAAAAAGATACCCAATAACTCGGGATTGTGCAGCCTAATAAGCAGGTCATAAAAAAGGGGGTTGTTCTTGGTGCCTGTTTTGCATACCTGTTTTAAAAAATAAGGCATTTTGCAAAGATAATTGCTATAAAATTGTGCAGCTCGTCCTTAATGTTCCTGTTTTATCATCGACCTCCATTTGATGCGAGACAAAAGCATCTGCGTCTGTGGTTTGGTAGTCACCAAAGTAGTTATTACTACTCTTGATGAAAATTTTCGTTGTTTTCAATCAGCTAGATTTGTGCCATTCTTACAACAAAGCCTAATTGCAGATTGCAATGTGTCCCTTCGTGTTGACGTTACTCAAGTCATTAATTATGACTTTATGCCGCAGGAAGTTAACCTTCAGTGATAATACTTATGGATTCCATTGACCAAGCTTGTTTTTTAACACAAGATCCATACTTCTTGATGTGCCTAAAGGCGAACAAAACTAGACAGAACCCTGCTTACTAAAAGTAAGTGTTGATTTGAAGGAATTTTGACGATGAATTGGAAATGCAAGATGAGAGATGAGAAGCAGTTAAAAGATCAAGAGAACGAATGAATATGCTCAGCTGGGAAAAGGCAAATTCACTGTGATATGGTATGAAATAATGAGATTTGGCGATGCACTGTAATGTGATGCGATGCAAAAACAGTAAAAGTAGCTATGTTCTTTCTAGTCTTAATCAGTTATTTTCACATTGACAAATTCCCGCTAACCCTGTCAGGCTCGCTAATTCATCAAACATCACAAATTGTCTAATGCACTAAAGACAATATATGTATTAAGACAAAGAAATAGCAGGTCTCTTACCAATATTCCGTGCGAAATCCCCATGCAAGATCAAAAGTGTTAACAACATGAAACCAATTTGAAGCAGCATCTCGTCCAATAATTGCTTGTACTCACAGTCTACAGGTGTACTTATATTTATGTTGCGCACTTATGGACTGGCTTACACTTGACCTACGAAGTATCTGGTGTTTTAACGTGTTTTTTGTGAAAACATGTTTATAGGTCATTTGAACGATTGCGATGTGGACTTTAGCAAGAACACATGCTCTAACAACATGGTGTTTATTTTCACATATGCGATGAGCTGTGACGTTATGTAAGTGATTTTCAGGGATTTACGGGAAAGCCTTTGCAAGCGCCAGGACCGTGGGAGTAAGTGGGGTCACGGTGGTTCAATTAGTGGAATTAGGTCTGCCGGTCGCATTCGCTATAGGCTTAGAGGCAGAAAATTTGACGCATTCATTGTACAGCTGGTAGCTCATGCTCTTTTAGCTGACACAGGACATGTCTCTCGTTGTGATATTAGCTTCCACGCATAAACTTGCTCCTATTGGAGCGTCATATTGCGATTTCTAATGTCATGTCAAGTGCGTCTGTTTCACTCTCTATTGTCGATTTTCTAAAGCGATGGTTAAAATAGGTCTTTGAAATTTCGATGATAGCAGAATTAGTCATTAATCTAGGCCTTTATAGAGTGGGTAGCCAAATTAGAAAAAATAGGCTGGCCCTTAAAGGAACGCGTGGTGGCGCCTATTGCCCGAACTCTACTGCGGATACAAGTTTAAGCTATTACTGGGTTGGCTTTAGCGCAACCGGACCTCATTTACAACGGGTGAGGGCAATACCAAGTAGCACGAGAGCGCCGGCGTTTAACTGTGGTTTTACTTAAAAAGCTAACACATGACAGCAATCAATTAATTCGTAGTGAGTATATTAGCCCAGAAATCGCGCAACACTGATGACGAAAATTCGCTTTATTCTACTTTCAAAGTTACCGACATCGCAGCTGGCCTTCAAACAAATCAGAAACTCTTGATATCTGATCAGAGACAGCGAGCGGCACACCACATTGTCTTGCTATTCAGTGTGATTTAGGTAATCATTATATATTTACGCCTATTGACTGCATGGACATAAATCCCGATTTCTGCTCTACCAGGACTGCCCGCGCAGAAATCAGTGAGGAGGTTTTGCATCTATCATGGTTGAAGTAGCGGCATTATTACATTGTGTTGACGACTTCTCCTTCATTAGCATATCAAAGGCACATTTTCATTTTCAGCAGAAATTTGGATTGCTCCAAACTCAAAGGTAAAGTTTCCTCTTTTGTGATACAACACAATGAATCCTAAGATGGGAACCCGGATCATCGTCTAACACCGGTGTGATACTAAATAGATCGTAAAGCTAGAAATCTTTCAAACAATACGTTAAACTTTGCTGACTTGTCATTCAAGCCGCAACGACATTTGATAAAGCCAGTGAGTCTGAGCCCCTTTATACAACGGTAATTGTACCGGTTGAAACAAATGGTAGTTTGTAAGAGGAACGATCCGATTTTTTCTAACAACTTAAACAACTCAATTTTAATTTGCTTGCATAGACAAAAATTAGGCCTTAAAGTCAGACAAATTCAACAATTTATTGGACCGGATCGGGTATAAGAGCGATGTAAGCATAAAGATACATATGCAAATGCTTCAGGAGTTATACACATGCCGCAATGCCTGCCTCGAACTTTAACTGCATGGTATGTCAGGTAGCTAATATTGGAAGATGTTAAAACTCCTCTAACTCCTTTCAAATGTTTTAAGGAATATGGACGTGGTAGATTTCTCATGAGCTTCTGTGGAAAAGACGTTAGAATCTGCTTGTTTAATGAGCACATTGACAACAAACACGAACTAAATCTCGTACCAGCAAGTCTAATGAGTAATTATCAAATTTAGCTTTTGGAGTCCACGTTAGCCAGTAATTCTACATTTAGTCCACGTTAAAATAGAGACTAAGCCGTTTAGTGAAAGATAATTGTAAGGATTGGTGTGGAAATATGGATAAAGTTAGGTAAATCTGTAAGCAAGCCAACGTGAACTCATGCGCTATCAGCTGACACTTAGGGACATACATATGGGCCATGTGATCTGTGTGTGAACCACGTTGCAAAACCAATTCTGTGCATGCTTATCCATCTGTAAAAAAGCACTTTCTGAGGGACGTATGCATCACCAGCAAGTTTTGTGCATTAAATTGCTTGCGGGTGATGCGTGCAATGACCTTCATAGCCATAATCTACTCCAATTTCAAACACATAGTTTGCCTAATGTGTTTTAAGGATAGCTTCACTTTGGATAACTTTGCTTCCTCCAGTAATCAGTCCGCCTTGTCTTCTTCACAAAGCATAGTAGGTCTATAATAAGGTGTTGAACAATAAACATTTGCTTATTTACATAGAATTGCCTGAAGTCTTGCGTGGAGTGAAAACATTGCTAGCCGCAATGGTATTAGGGAGACACGGATAAGTTATGCGACATGAAGGATAAGTCTCAGTCTTAGGTGTTCACTGGCCGCAGCAAAGTGGGCAGTTTCAACCAGATCTCACAAAGTTTTGAGGACTCAGTAGTGTTTGAAATTGAATGGGATAGTGGTTCTATATCAAATTTTATTGAGTAAATTTTCGAAAATATACGAAAACCTTCGAAACACGTGTGCGAGAGGCGAATGACATGGAGGATTAGCAGTCCTTAAGGCCTGTTGTCATCTTTTGATATGTCTAGTGATTGTACTTGATCAGTGACTTAGTTGGTATGTGCTTTAGCTAACAAGCCTCATCAATCAGACTATTTGACTATAACGGCGATGTGAAGGCAAAGTAAGTAGGCTGTACATAATGGCAAATCGCCAATCTTTTATAGGACTTTTTGAGTAGCCAGAATATAAGTGAAGGCAACTAAAATCTAATCAAAGGTGAATTACCCGCTATTGTAAGTTGAAGTCAATGTTAAAAGCGGTACTAATGAAATCAGATTTTCTCCCACCCAAGTATGTGAAAATCGAGAAATCACATCCCTTTACCCACAAGCTAGCGGTTTGGGGCAGAAACTTTGCTTCGTGAAAGAAAAGAATCAGAGACAAAAGTTGGTAACAGGCGATAGCCTGCCTGGAGACGGACCGAAAAACTGGCCGCCTGCCAGAATTTCACTAACGAACCCGGTCACCACCTGCATTGTATGCAGGAGAAAACACCAGCATCTCACTTCAGCTCGCCAATGCACTTCTCGTCATCAAATAGCGAACGATTGGCAACAAACACTGTCCCGCTCCCAACCAATCGCATGGATGCTCACGGATAATTCCGCCGCCTCCATCACAAACCCACCCAAGTGCAACAAACAAATTGTATCGGCCGTGGAAGTTGTAATCCTTTTTTCTAACACAAACTTTAGCGCCTGCGCAGCAGACACCTTTTACTACTTTCAAGCTTGTTATCAAGGCCCTCACAAGAAGCCTGTAACTTCCTCTATGTGCTAAGTACTGGTGATCCACAACTATGCATGAACAAGTGTTAGTACTGTGCCACATGGTGTTAATCTGAAAACAATCACATCATCTGCGAAACACTACCGCTTAGATATCTAAAGCCAAAATTCAAATCCCCATCCAACCCGTTGCACACCGCAAGCTTCGTCATTTCGCGACTTTACTCAACATTAAGATCAAAATAACAGCGCATTAACTCTGACGTCAAAGCAACTTTAGCATCATAGCCCATTTCAACTTATGTCACCTAAACACCTCAATTCTGGGATTCGTAAGAAGGCTATAATATCACTTAATGACAAACCGTCTAGCCATGTACAAATCGTTCGACAGCATATTTACCTCACGTATTCATCATAGTCACAACTAAGAGCTTACGAATTTCTAAGAGTCTGTAGAAATCTAGGGGATGAGAATTGGTAAGGGTTTCTGAAACCACAGTCACACTTTGTCGAATTCAAATGGCATGGGTAAGGTGACGCAGCTGAACATGAGGCGAATCGAAAATAATGATATGCCTTACCAACAACTTTCTTGAGCTACTTTAATCACTAATGTGGAAAAATTAGATTTAAATTTGACGAATTCGATTTGTAGTTGGATGCAGTAAATTTGGATTCAAATTAAAGAAGAGCGAAAATGTAGTCCCTCATGAGTTAGGCAATTAAACAAAGAAGCGCTTAAGAGATCTGGTTCAAAAAACGTATCAGTATCTGTTCACTATACCCTTGTCTCCATGATTAGTGATCTCTATTAGCTGAAAATGGGCACAGATTCGTTTACTTATGCATGTTTGAAGAATTTTTCGATTCCGACACCCGAGTGGCGATTTGTAGAGCCAGAACATCTGTCGAATTCTTAAGAGCCATTGAGGGTAGACAAATAGGATTTCGGGTCTGAATAATGCTAAAATATGGGACCTAAATTAAGGCTCTTACAAGAATAGCACAGGAGTAACGCAGTGGATGCTCGACATCGGTGAGTAAAGATTTCAATCCCATCAGATAATAGTCCGTTTAAAATAAATAAGTTGCTGTCGAGTCCAGGGTCAAATATATCATTATTACCAAATAGGGCCCAGCATGTATTTGAGTTTTCCTTTATTAAAGTGCACATCCTTGTTTTTCCACAATTCCAGGGTTGTGAATTTTAAAATAGCTCCATTTTCTCCCCGAACAGTTAAAATTAATTATCTTTAGGCTTCCATCCTCTCGTGATTAGCCTCGTTGAAACAGGCATTGGTAATTCTATCCTTGTTCCAGAAGCTTTGGACTTCATAAAGGAAATAAGAATTGCGAAAGCTAAGCAAAAGTCTTATGTAGGCATTTTAAAGGAGGCAGTTTTAGACATATCAGGCTAGACAACTTTGTAGAAATCAAGGTCAATTTTAACTGTCAAGAATCACTTTTACACTGGTTTAGCTATCAACATCAATAGCAAAGTAATTCTGGTACTGCATGCCTCCAAATGAAGTGGTTTACAGAGAGAGTCAAACACAGTCAAGAAGATGGTTCACCCACAGATCACATGGATAGTGCGCATGCGCCTACACATTGGCTGATGGCTCACGAGACTACGTTGGCTCTGTCACTCCCACCTAACGACCTCCGTGCTTTCCCAATAGCCTTCAGTATATTTCGTCTTCTTTAATCTCTAATGCCTCACCTTTACTTAAAGCTGGATGCAGAATTAGCTGCTGCCTTCAGCTCTGCACATATTATCGTGACTCAGCACTCATGTCGCAGGATCTATTGGTCCCCCCTGCTGCCATTGCTTCTGCTGATGTCTTCAACACAATCCACAGCATCATACAATCCCGTGCCAAAAGAGCAATTTTCGCATAGGCGAAAGAGGACGAAAAGGCTTTCCTGCGGTCCCTGAATGCGCAACTTACTAAGACGATAGATACGCCGCAATCTTCTCGATGAGAAGGCTTTCTTTCTGTTCCCTTATATTTGCATTCTTAAAACAATGTTGAAGATTGGAGGCCTCAATGCGGACACACTATGCTTCGTAAAGAAATAAAAGAAAATGGAATGCATAAAAGCGAATTTAGAAAAGACTAAAACATCATTCACAGCGGTCTTCATTATTTTCTCGTCTCCTTTTAATTACACGCGCCTTTAGCGCCAATAGTGTAGTCTTTCACACTTCCAAATAAAAGAGTTTTAAGGTGACAATCAAGCATACCCAAGGCAATGGTCCGCCTACGGATCACATGGCTGATGTGCATGCGCCTACGCGTCAACCGATGGCGCGCAAGTTCACGTTGGCCCAATCATACGCTCACCTCTTGACCTCTGCGCCTTTGCATTAGTCCTCAGCATCTATCGTATTCTTTTACCCTCTTAGTTTCTCCTGTAGTTTATGTCGGATGCAGAGTTAGCTGCTGACTTAAGTTTTACACTCATTGTCGCATTGCATGAGTTAGAATCGTCTTCTGCTCTTATTGGTGACTTGTGCGTGATTGCTTTAGTTCTGATTATCAGCAAACACATCAAACATGGAAAATCCAGCATGTTTCGAAATATTCCCATAAACTTGGTGCCGTGGATCCTTATTGACGTAACAGTAAACTGCAGATCTACGGCGGAACAGATTAATTGCCTTCGTCTTTGACATTGCTCAATGAAAGCCATTGCTACCATCGCTGATGTGCACAATCGACTGAACCTTTCGGCAAAATGTTTCACTGTGTTTGTCTCCACAGTAATTTTCAAGTAATAGCTGCAGCTAGCTAAGGAGAATATCAGCCCACAATTCCACAGTGACTAGTGCCCTTTGGTCACAGGCACAACCTTGCTGTCCCCTATTTTTGAATCAGCCGCAGGCAGTGCAACAAACTTGTCATTTTTAACGTATGAGCCTCCAAGTATTATAATAGCGTGTCCTAGGTCGAACGAACGTCGAAGAAGCATCTATTGGACGGGTCTATCATCAATTCTCAGTGTTCACACCAAAGGTTCGGCATCCATTTCTACATTAATTGCCATAGTTCTAGTACTCGTGTTAGCTTTCTCGTAAATCCGTGCAAATTATTAACTCACAAGATTGCAGTTCATCACGTCGTTGAGGGTAAATGCGGTAATGCTAGAGAAGCTATCGCTAGACAACTCAGCACTTTGCCTAAGACGACCCAATGATAAATGATTTCACGGTGTGCATGTAAATTCACAGGTCGCTTTGCAGGGCAAGAGAAGGCCATTCAACTGGCTTGCAGCACATTTATAAGCTCGCATGTGTAGAGTGTGAATGCGACTTACATCTTTAGGAGTGATGTTGCTGCACATCTGCCTCACTTTACTGGCAACTTCTATCTTTCATGGGGAGTCTACAATGGCTACTGGTAAGATACATTCTTGTGCTTTACTCTAATCAGTATTTGCCCATCATTTTTACAAATGCGTGTATTTGCTAAATTTACCCCCTCGCAAGCATGAAAGGATTTTTTTAAAATTTTCTATGAAATCATATTGCAAACAATTTGTATTTATACAACCTCTGCCACTCAATCCTCTTCACAAATCTCCTGGTTATTGCTAGAGTGCTCCTCAACTTGCATCTGCTTTTGATAAGTAGAACTTTGTCCAGCTCATTTGTGCGGCACATAAAGAATAAACCAATGTTTGTAAAGAAAGCCTACAAGTGATTTTTTTGATTTGGATGACTTAGGGCAGGGCACAGGAAAGGACAATTTATTGAAATTAATTGCGACTAGTAATATAAGGAGATTCATAGCGTGCACAAGTGCATCGCCAGGCTAACGAAACTAGCTGATTGACATTTCCAAATAAACCCTGATAAGTGCTGCCATTTACTAGTTTCCTGTCAAATCACGGATGAATGTGCATTCGCCTCTACTTGGACTCGTCTTTGCAACAGCAGCATCATCGAAGATAAATTAGTCCACCTATAAATGCTTGCCTTTTTTGGGCGATTCCTGCCTGTTATCGCAGGCATAGATAGCGGCTATAAGGAAAATTCATTGCGCTTTACAGTGTTCTGTCCATTGTGTCAGAAAAGGGGAATGGCGTTGATACGGCTACACTAGTAAGAATCGTGGACCACGTTCAATCATCAGTCATGCCTTACGACAAGCAGATATGTACAATCGTCGACTGTATTGTGCTGCACACATTTCGTTAATCAGGAGTGGAGAAATGAGGGGGAACAGGCGGAGAGAAGAAGAAGAAGGAAAGCAGAGGGTTGTCAATTGAATTGCAGCGGACGTGTACTAATGTAAGGCGCGTTTGAGGAGACCTGAATGGATGAGATGAGTACAGCACAGACTGCATTATTTCAGTGCGGGGTGAATGTGAGTTGAGGCAGTTGGATTTGGACACAAGAGAATAACATTGATGATACTGGAGTAGTGATGATGAAGAAATTCATTCTGTCGTTAATCATTCGTCCCGAAGAGCAGGTGTCTACAGCCGTCCGAACCATGCCAGGGGATGAGGAGGCGGGGTCCGAAATTGCAGTGGGCACTGCCTCTCTACATGGATGCGAATCGTTTTATTCGTAAAAGGATTTTGGAAGAATCGAATAGTAGAGTGGTTGAAGGTATAATGCTAGGAAAAATGGGCGGGAAGTGTATTTAAGAAAGTGCTGAAGACGTAGTTATTGCTTCAGCATATGGATGCATATGTTCTATTTATTCTGTATTTTTTTATTCTAGTAAGTAACTCGCAAGCTCCACTTCGTCATCTATCAATCAAAGTCATCATGCCGTGCTTTAAAGCTCTTGAGGTAATGCTTGCAACACAACAGTTAAAAGCTTAGGCGGAAACCCTACATAAATGCAGCGAAATGATTGTATTTAAATCTGTAATCACGACAAGAGTCAGTGCTGTCCACTGTTGTGGGCCTTAACTTGTCAGAATGGTTAAGCTTAATGCTGGTGGCTAGGAAGTAGATGCTAAAATATGCATGGACACACATGGCACAATGAACAGGCCTGTTGCAAGCTCTCTGTCAAATGCTGCCTTCTGCAGTTCTACACTGTGTAACTACTAATTTTTTTGTTATGTAAATCCGAACCCAAATTTCTTTCCGTTAGCCTAGGTGAAAATAATTGTTGTCCCCACAGTTATTAATTAAAATCTGTACTGATAGAGAACCATTGGTATATGTGTTTTCAGCATTACTTTCTACGAGTGAATAACCTCATGGGTTGATCAGACTGCTTGCGCAATGCAGCCGTCACACGCAAATGACTCCCTGGTCATGGGTGTACTCAACCGAATCCCTTTTCGCACGGATACATTCTGCAACGAATCCTGAGAAGGCGGTGATGCCATCCTGAAGTGGCATTACGCGGATGAAAACCATATTTTACGAAAGCACTCTTATTGTATACTTCGTGACAGGATAGTTTTAAGGAGGAGGGTGTATTTGTCGGCGATGAAGATGTCTGACCGGCTTACGGAGCTGCGCTACAGCATTTTACCAAATTTGCAACCTTTCCTCCTTCTTTCGTTCCCTTGGATACCTTTTTAAAGTTAGGGTGCCATTGGAATCCAACCGCCTAGATTTTAATTACCATGCAGGTGTCTGCTTCACTAATGCGTTTCAGTTCACCAAATCAGTGCCGCAAAGGAAAAAAAGAGCAAATAATGAGAGAGTAAAAAATGGGCGTATAACCGGTCTTTTTTTCTACTGTGTTGCTGTGGTGAGTCGGTACCTGTGATTATCTTTGTCTTCTATGTCAAAATTAGAGGTCGAGGATAAGGCAGCGCTTTGTCTCTCTATTCAAAGGCATTTTAGGCAGTTAAAAGAACGAGTAACGTTGCATTAGCACCGTTTACAATCTTATCTGAGGCCCACTCTGACTCGCAGAAGTGTCCGTTTTCATGTTCTAGGGCTTAGACATATAAGGATTTGAAGGGCTGGGCTGGGAAGCAGATGTCGGTCAATTTTGTACGTCATAAATGAAATAAGGACAGAGACGTAGGAAGAGTGCTGGCGAGAAGTAGGCTGGTCACTAATAATTGAACGCCAGAATTCCTCTGCGTGGTTATGTTTTGGTGTGTGCGAAAATGGCTGTATTTGGTGCTGTCACCGAAGAACCGACACCGGCAGGAAGCTGTGGCATGCCTTACTTGGTGATTTCAGTGTGCGCAAAACTGTCAAGGCAAAAATGGTATCTTACGCTAGGATTTAGTTACTACGGTTGGAAGACCGATATGTTGCGCAATTAGGAACTTAATTTAAATAGTATCGAACGAGCAGTCTTCGGGCCATGACAGGAGGAATCGTTGGGCTATGATGAAGAAGGAGTGAAACAAGGATGAGAGGAATGGGGAAGAAGAGATTCGTAGATATTTCCTCTAGCCAGAAATCAAATCCGTCCCACGAGCGCGGCAGTAGAACATTCTGTTGCTGAAGCGCCGACGCCTGCGACCAAGCAGATGTCTCCTCTTGCGCCTCCACTTCCCGTCAGCCCCTTTAACTGCGTGTCCAATGGACCGATGTGTGCCTCCATCTATGTAATTGATGTTGTTGCTTTTTCCAATACAGGTGTGCACAGCACTCCATGCGATGATGCTGAGGTGGTTAACCACACCTTCCTTAGCAGTGTGATTCCGTGGCGCAATGGTGGCGCGTCTGACTCCAGATTAGAAGGTTGCGTGTTCAAGTCACGTCGGAGTCAGTACTTATTCCTACCTCTTTTGCCGTTGCCTGCAGCACATCCCTAACTTGTACTCTCCTGCAAACCAGGACCAACTTATGTGACGGTAAACTTCATCAAGGCACCTCAGCAATCCCAGAGCTCATAAAATCACTCTAATTTCAGTTTTTTGTTTAAAGGAGTCAATTAAATACAAATAAAAACGCCATTACCTTGCATCAAATTTGTTGTTATGCATGAAAAGTCTGGAGTGTAAATAATAGCTCATGTCACCCAAAAATAAATTAACGCACTCTTCCAGTTACCAGCTGAGCTGCACTATGCTATTTCCTCTCCTTCTGCTCTATCCCAATCCTTTATTCTTTCATCCTTCTCAATTTCAAACCCATAATCGAATGCAGTCTCACTGTGAAATAAACCTCGAATGATTCGATGAGGAGTCTAGACGGACAGCGGAGGCCCGCTATTATTGTGGCACATTTTA
Organism: Taenia hydatigena; assembly: GCA_036345935.2. NCBI lineage: Eukaryota > Metazoa > Platyhelminthes > Cestoda > Cyclophyllidea > Taeniidae > Taenia > Taenia hydatigena. The sequence goes on along the minus strand of JADWOT020001247.1, from coordinate 183,187 downwards.
CGCCCATTTCTCTCCGCCCTCTGTCCTTATACAGGCTAAATAGCACTTAAAGCTATTTTTCACTTAGCGCTCACAATTGTAAATGAACATAACTTCGCAAATGACGCCATCCATCCTACCTTCGAAAAGACCAATTTTCAGGGGGCGCCCCACTCATTTGTAAGTGGATTCCACACTGACTCACCTGATTTATCACTTGCAGCAATAGCAGTGCACACTGGGCTTAAGCACTTCTTCCTTCTACTTATTGTTGTAGTGTCGCCCAACCTCACTACCACCAACGCCAGCATTGATGTTGTGGCATTCACAACTGACGGCAACCTGGAAAAGCACTCTACCCACCAGATCTTGCTCTTTCATAGCAACTGATAATCCACTATCGCCCCCATTCCCCACTTGTTCCTCGTCTCCGGGCCCAGTTCCCACCCATACCTCCCACTTGCATTCCCTGGTACGACTGACGACGACATCAACATCTCTCGACGACGTCACCAAACACACCGGTGAGTGCCTCCTTCCTTCCCATTGCAGCCTTCATTCTTTACTCAGCTTCCTCTGCTCACATTCACTCATTCATATTTCTCCCCTCGCTCAGGCCTCACCCGCGACGATAAGACGGACAGCTCCAGAGGCCAGCAGGTACAGACACAGAGCGATGAAGACGAGGTCGAGTTGATGGGGCACGAGGAATCGGAATGTGACCTGTCCGACTACTTGACTTTGACGAGTCAGTGGTCGGATATGGATGAGCAGGCGGAGTGGTGGCAGTTGCCACCCTCCTGGATGGAATCAGATTCTCCCACGTCGTCATCGTTCACCACAGTGACACCATTGCCGGCAAGCCAACTCTCGACCACGCGGGGAGCGACGGAGGAGGTGGGTATGGAATTCGAGGCTGAGGTAGAGCCAGGTGAAGAGAAGGAGGGTGGAGGAAAAAGGGATGTGGATATGGTGAGGAGATTGCAAGAAGGAAAATATAGGACTCTGTGCAACTTAATCGACTCTGATGAGTGGCTCTAATACCTGTGCCATTGCACTTAGAACCAAGTAGGTTATCCACCCAGCCAGTACTTGCCTTAATACTTGAGCCAAGAGCTCACTTGTTGCACTTCTCTTGTCCTAGCCAACCATCCGCTTCCTCTAACTCGTCTGCTTCCTTCGGTAAGCTTGTACTCTTTACTTCATCCTCCCGTTTAACATGTCAATGTCTTTCCCACCCAAGAGAACACACTTTCTTCTTCTTCCACTCTTCTTTCACTGTAGTGGTTCAAACGACTGAGGAGGCGTCTCCGCTACCTCTTTTTCTCGTGCTACTGCTGCCATTGCTGTATTTAACCTCAATCTAGCTGAATGATTCCCCAATTCTTAAACCAATCCATCGAGCAGTGATTTGATGATTTGACTGACTAGTTGATTGATTTTGTTTGGCTGATTAATTGAATGGCTTATCCATACCCTCGCTACTTTACATCTAATTGACCCGTTCCTTCGTTTAGCTGATTATCAATAAAGTGATTGTGCATTTTAATTACCAGTCCGCCAAAGCAATGAGAGGTGGTAGATTGATTCCATCCGCGAAGACAGAGTTGAGGTCGTGGCACCGGTTCTCGAATGCCTACCAGCTTAGTACCAATCTTTAGCCCCTTTCTCCTTAGATAATCAGTGCCTGCGAAATCTCTTACTCGTGAGTTCCTTTCTTCTTCCTTTTGCATGGAAATTCTGTGGTTGGCACCGTGGACTCTTAACGCATTTCATACGCCACCGACAAGTTGTGATGGCTAAAGCCGGAGGTTCTTCGATGGCAAGACCGAAGAAAACGCCTGGATTAAGGGACGGGCTATTGAATGCCTAAGTGTTTTGACTTACTCTCGACCTTTGGAAATGGGACCATTCCGGGTCGCAACCATCGCCTTTGAGGTAATGTAGGCAACCCGAAGCCTTATTGCGTGCATACCCTAACACTTGATCCTTTTTCTTTTTCAAGTTAGTTTCAAACTTCTTGCATCATGCTCTATGTAGATAAGGTGTCGCTCTGGTTTTCGCAAGATGTGAATCGGTGCAGTCTACCTATATTTTTGCTTGCATTTTGACACATTTTAATGAACAGCGTTGCCATATGTGACTCTTTGCTCTCTCTGTCATGAGATGTGTTGCATCTGGCGGCCAGAAATGTTAAACATCTCTTTGGTAGTAGTGGCACCTCAAGACTCCGTCAACCCGCTGGCATCCTCGTTGTCGACTCCTGGCCCTCTCTATGAGTTATTTTCTTTCCGATCGGTAAAATACCCATGCAGCAACTTTGACCACTAGTAGATGTGCAGTTTTGGTTTCATGGGTGACGTGGTGGCTAAACCTAGCCAAGATATATAAGCTGAATGTTGAAAATTTGCGCAGGAATTTCATGCAACCTGAGCGTCTTTTGTGCAGCAAATGTCCATGGTCTAATGTAAACGCAAAGCCCGTCCTTTGTAGTCGTTGTGTGATCTATTTTCTCCAAAAGTGTGTGATCTGTATCCCTCAGAAATGGATAGTGAATTGAAGCGCTCACTCAGGCTGAGTGGGCAAGCAAGATGGTACCGCCGCTGCTGCTACCACTACTGCAATTTTCTTGCAACTAGGGAGATGACACTGGTAGTGCGACATCTTATTAATGGCGTGCAGTGAGAGGGACCGCCTTCCTCCTTTGCGGCAGCCGCATGATGCCTCTTTGATAAAGGAGTGCGACTTGTATCTTCCAGGGAAGGGGTGGTCAGAGCGGTGCCCTCGATGGGGTTGGATGCGTGGGCTATGAGATGAATTTAGCTGCTACTGCCGCAGTCAGTGTGACAACTTTGGTGAGGCGACTTCTTACTGACGACATACAGTGAATGAGATTTGTCCGCGAGTTCGCCTTATTTCAGGTACTTTAGGCTTACAAGCCCTATTCGTCTGTGATGAAGAAGGTAGGAAGGCACACAGCCGCATTTGCACCCATGCATGTAGCGCTTTTTCGGTTCTGTGTTTGAATATCGCGATAGATGGCTAACAGTTGTATCCTTGATGCAACTAACACAACCGATCAATGTGATGAAAATTTATTTAGGCAGCACTGCAAATACTTCGTTACAATTCATTTCAACGTAAAACGCTTAGTTGCACCCATAGCTGCCCATGCATCAGCCCTCTATTTTCTATCAAAATAGATAATAGAGGGCTGATGCTTGCTAAGAGAATATTATTGATGCTTGGGAGTTAGTTGATGTTCTTTCCCCTTTGCGTGTGTCTATGTGTGATTTCTCGAAGCCTTTCCAATCAATGTTTTTTTTTCTGGACTAAAAGTCCTCTCATGCTGTGGCTACTGATCGTCGCATTCCTACAAACTCTGCCGACAAACATGAGATGGGCTTGCTGACTGCTCATTGTGATGACTCATGCGTGACCCCATTGGTGTTGGTTACCAGCGCGCCTATCAAACGGGCGCATTCTAACGCGTTCCAGTAAAAGGTACATAAACGTTGTGGACTGCATCCACATTGGTGCCGAATGTTGAAGTAGTATGCAAAAGCACGCTTCTTGATACCGTACAGAAGGGTTAAGGTACCCTTCGCATGGTTGAAAAGGCCATACTGCGAGACGTAACTACATCCTCCATAGACTGAATTGTTCGAGTAGTTAAGCGCACAGTCAAGCGAAGTGTAAATTTGCTACGTGCAATCTGCTATTTTATAAAGATCGCCATTAAGAAGCTCACGTGCAAGAATTGCTTTGCCTAGCAGAAAATAAGAGGAGCTAGAAGACCTTTTCTCTTGCGAGCAAATTGAAGACTACGGCGGTAGATTCTAAGACTAGTTTAGCCACGCATCTAAGCAAGTGGCTAAAATTTCGAAGTTATGACCGAGCAGTTCTGCCTGATTTCAGTGCAATAACCATATGCTTGAGCAACTAGACCGCTATAAAGTCAAATTTGCATTAAGAAACCGCAAATTTACCAGTGATCTGGGGCTGTTAATGTGTCTATGATGACTGTTAAACGCGTTTAGTGGATGCTAGGCCATTCACTGTAAGTTAGCGCAAGTACCAGTAATTAGAAACAAACAGAATTTAGAAATGGGAGGAATGAATCGGCAGTACAGTACATGCACATGTACCCACCTGCGTGCATGAAAAATAATTTAACGAAACTAATGTGTAAGCAAATTAAATATGTATTCAGTGCAGATGCAGACCAGCTCAGCTATAAAAGTCGTACCTCAGTCACTGTACCACAAGGCTCCATATTCAAGATTAAGATCCAGCTCGCGTGTAGACATTGCGGGATGTTATGGAGATAATTTGCTGTTTTAGATAGACGACTAATGAGTGCCAATTGCTACTGAGTTTTCCGCAATGATTCCCAAAGTCGTAACCAATTCTTCAAGTGCTACAACAACGGAACTATTCTCGAATCCTACAATGACCACTTCAATGCTTTGACTTCAATGCCCGTAATCGCAAGGACTCTCAAATTTGCCTTCACGAATTTACTGCTCCAATCCTAACCATTTCAATTGCTCTAGTGCTTGTGCAAGCCTTCTCGTAGGCCTGTACACATTACTAATGCTATACTCCCTCTTACCACGACAGATATGATCTTACGTAAAACATTCTTTAAGTGCTCCATCGCAAGCTATCTTAATTGTAAGAATCTTCCGGTCAGCGATCATCATTCTTCGATATTATAAAGAGACCATACCCGATTAGCGGCTCTTAAAAATAAAGACACATATAGACATTTTAAACTACCCTTTTAGATACCCTATTGGGCACACTCCTGTGTGTTATACCCCACCACGCGCTCTGAAATACAAATGCATTAAGTGAATGGTATGCCAACACTTACTGTGGTAAAGGAGGTAAGGTTATCTTTGAATCTACCGAGACATCCCGTCTAGTGTTCCAGACATTGGCGGTTTCGTAGGCAACGCAATGGAAATCAAATCCCACTTAGTTACGGCTCCTGATTGCCTTTTTCACGTTAATTGCAATAACAATCACTCTAGTCCCAATTTCATTCGGTCACTTGTGGGGGCACGTGAGCGGGCTGGTCGAGTCACACGGATGTGGTCCGGCTCGATCTTTGCCTCATACCCAGACTCAAACCCGACAGGCACCAAGGTCAAGTCGTTAACGGACATGAGGTTGGAAGGTACAAGCACGTTGGCAGACGAGGCTATGCATCCTGGTTCTCGTATGCGTCCCTTAACTATCCGGTTTTGCGATTGATATGATATGTTTTATGCTTGCATATGCTTCAGCAGTACCTACGTCTTCATTTTCTTCCTTACTCGCACCTTTCTCCGTTCGTTTCACCGTCTGATTTCAAGTAATCCATTGGCCAAGTTCTTACCCACCCCATTACGTGTACAACTATTTGCCTCTTCTTGCCGTAGGACAGTCCTGCTTACAATTTTTGATCCACCTCTTTACCCTCTGTCCTAATTAATAGTCAAAATGGTGCCAAATAAAAATAAACTACCATCACATCCCATAAAATTATTACGAGGATTGTGCGTTCTGCATTAGGATCAAGGCGAGCATGTCCATTTCACCAAATGTAGTGTTGCCCTACTTCGGCACTCATGTGATCGATGTGGTCAACATGACGGCTAATAGAAGTTGAAAATGGTCCGATTTTTTCAGCCTAGTTAGGTTGCGCTTTTGCCGACGTGTGTTGTTGTGCTGTTGTATGTCTAACTATGTGAACGATGCTGCGTTCCTGAGCAAAATTTGTGATAGTATTAGCGACTATAGAGAAGTACTGTGGGACAATTCTGTCTCGCACGCGGAAGTGGAAATTCAGCCAATGCAGTCTGTAGACCTTCTTTGGGAATTTGAGTGGGTTGCATGGTGAGCGTGCAAGAATGCTGCTCTGCACTCAAGTCTGTTCTTCAATCGCTTTTATTTCCCCACTTTATTCGACGAACCGTCTTTGGCTATCGATAACCACATTTCTTGCAAAGTCTAAGCATGGCATGATAAAATTCTATTAGTCTACAAACAATCAAACCAAGTGAGATTTTATTACTCTATTCTATGATGTCGCTCACAGGATGGGAATGATCAAAATGCTTTAAGTCTTGAAGCTGTTTTGTTGCGCAATTGTATGTGTTGCGAGAGCATGCAAGCTGACGCCTCATGTTCTCAATCCACCTGTCATCTTGGATTCGCATTACTCTGAGCGATGTGGCAATGTGTGACGTTTTGCATAACAGAGTCAGCCGGATTCTGCAGCTAGGAGAAAACGAACGCTTTCTGCAGTAATCGCGCTTTGCATGAGATAAGGAAGAATGTTGTAAGAAAGAAAACACCGTGTATTTTCTTGCGTCTCCTCTCAGCCCATAGCATAGCATATGCCTAGCAACGCAATCACCTAGCAAGGAGATCCATAGGGTTCTAGGTTTAAGAGCGGAACACAACGCTTAAAGGGATTTTAATCTTGAATAGCCAAGTTGCATTTAACTTCCGCGTAACGTAAACCTATGTTGTCCGTATGGGAGGAAAATCTTGCGTTGTTGTTGGAATTGACATATTGTTACCTTTCGCATCGCCTCTGCGTTTGCATCCATTTGCGTTTCTAAAAAGTTGGTCTCAGGAAAGATTGACAACCATGTAGCAGACATCGCACCTTTGGAGCAGTCACATGTTACTGAAACACTCAAAAGTAGCTATCAGTGAGTACTTAGCTTAAGCATTCTATTAGCGGCAGAAGTTTTGTGCAGCTACTCGCTGCAGCGATTTATTCTTTAACTGCGTTTTTATTCAGGTAGGTACGTTTGTCCCTGTGGTCCACTGTTCTACTCTGCAGTCTGCCTTCTCATCATTATGATAGCGTCGGGGCGTTGTGATGGCCAAGGAAGATTTAATGTGTCGCAATTTCTACTGCATTACTAGTTTGAGTGGGTACCACGCCGAATTTAAGATGCTTGCTTCTCTAACGATAACTCTTCGCTACAGTGCTTAAAAATTTTATCCAAAATTCTGACGTCAGAGCAGCTTATTAATGACATTAGGATAACATCATTCGTAGGCGACATATATGACGAGCCCATTGGTGCCTTCCTTTAAAGACCGAAACAAAAATTTATATTCATACGATTTATGTGTTGGATTAATGCAAGGTCGATCTGCTTAAGAGTGAATTAGAGGTGCCATACTACCAAAGCATACAGTCGCAAAGCATTGTGTCCTCCTCTGCATAAGCATTTCTTGCCTTTTTTTATGGTTGCCACCAATGCTTCTATTTGATTTTTGTTTAGCACACGACGGATGTTATTGCAGTTTTAACGCTTAAATTTCTCGTTCTGGCTTGTTAGTTTTAGCCAATGCTATTGCGTCCTTGAGTGCACAAGGCAACGTGACAAGTGACTGATAGAATGTCACTGCATGAATAAAAGTAGGTACTTAGCAGTTTGTTGTAAGAAAACAAACACCAAAACTCATCCTATACATCTCAGGCAGCACCATCCTTATTTGTGCGCAATCGTAGCTCCTTTGCTTTATTTCGTGTAAAATTATTCATTTGAATCCTCACGCTCCATGCTTGGCGATAGCACTGGAATGGAGATGACACGCAGTAAATATATATATATATATACATAACATCCAATATTTTTCTCTATCTGGTTCTTGCGCTGACGAATGTATTCCTTTTAATGATGCGAATCGAGCTTGCGTTAGCAGCATAAACTGTAGTGTCAGTGCCTGTTTCCACTTCATTGTCTGTCTTCTCTAAGAGCAATTTAGGGTCTGCGCGTTCACGCAAATGCTCATTTCAAACAAATGTTGTTTTCCGCCTCTGCTGTTTCTTATAGCTGATTCTGTGGTTGTTAGGCTGAAGAGCTCAGGAAAACAGCACCAATCATAGCGCAACTATGAGCGCTTACGACCTAGAGATCCAGAAGCACCTCTACTTTAGTAGCTTTGTGGTCCACCAAAATAACTGAGATATGTATACCCAAATGACGTCCGGACGCTTTTTATCGGCAGATAATTGTAAGCGAATATGTGTATGCGAGTCGTGGTAATGGGGAGGTTGAGAGAATGCTGTAGTGGGAAATAAAAGTAGGGAAACAGATGAAGTTTGATGGTAACAATGGTCTGAATTATGGGCCCAGCACGTTTTTACTGCGCTGCTCTGTTGCTATTGTTTGCGGTCAATGCTTAGGCTGATGGAGAGATTAATACTGAGTAGCACGCAGACATTGAAGCAGAGAGACGACATGTGTAGAAGGTGTTAATGTCGAGGGAAAGAAAGATGAAGGCAGAGGCAGGTGAACACATGTGCTGCTGTTTGGTGTGGTGCAGCACGTCACTACCTGATATAGCATATAAAGATGAGAAGAGTTGGGAAAACGCAATGCTATGCGGGTAAATTGAACATCCTCTTGATGTTAAAGAGCGTAGAATTTGTAATTACTAACGAGATGGTTCGGATTTAGCTTGTGTTCAGGGAAGCGCTCATTAAGACTCGCCTACACATCAAGGTGTACTGTAATGTGCATTGTAAAGCCAATCCAGATGCTAGACACTGCGGCCATACAGCACGCGTCCACTGCTTCGAGCTCAGAAGACAGGGAGTATAAGGATGGCTGGGATGGAGAAAAGCACGAAACCGTCGTTGACGCATTCTATTTTGTTTTCGCTCTCGTCCATGCTCTCGGGCACATTCGGAATCGCACCCTTATGCGTAAGGTGTTGTGTTAAACATCTGCGTGTGTGGCTGCCAAAACTAACTCGTCAAATCACTGAAAAGGATTAAGAACCACATAAGGCCAAAGGATCTGCCTTCTAAGGAGGATGGCTCCCAATAGGAGGAGATACGAAGACAGACATTGATAGGGGGGTGTGGGGACTAGTCACAGGTGTAATAAAGTGAGTTGTGCATCTATGGCATTATATGGTTCTGTTTGGTACAGTCAAACGCGAAAGGTTGGAGGACGTTTGCATAACTCTAGCAGCATGATACAAGTAACAAAATTTTTGCCCTTGTCCTAGCGGTTAAGTTGCGTGGCTTGTTCTTGGGCTTTAAATGTCTGTTAAGTGGCATTATTTTGCCGCCACGGGAGCAACAATAACTCGTTGTTTTCCAAAAGGAAGAAGGCGCAATTGGTGTCATCAACATTTGCATGCATCACGTAATGCAAATATTGAAAGATGTTGCTCGATTTTACTTCAGGCGTAACATACAAAGCATACCAACCGGAAACGATTGTTAACCGATGGCCTAACTGATGACCCCCTCTGATTGACAATAATGTTAGTGGTAACTATTGCTTATTCCGTGTGTGGAGAGGGTAGGTGCTACCCATGTGTCCCGCCTAACGATCATGGCGTAGGCGGCCACCGAGATCCTGCCACTTAGATCGAACTTAATGGGAGTAAGCAGTGGAAAAGATGTGATGGACCGCTTTAAAGTAAAATGAACTAAACAATTTGCTACGGGATAAAATGTCTCAGTCTAACTAATGGTGTTTCTACATCAGGAGAGAGGTGATTCCTTTTGCTCAACTTCATGCGTGCCTGACTGTTGGTAATAACTGACAGAATCCAAGCGTCTTTATGCGCAGGTAGTTAAGTGATACAATGACAGGACAGCTGTGGTGACCCATCTTGACATCCGGATCTCAACTGTGTGAATACCAAACTGTCTTCTGTTGAGGCTGCTAGTTTGGAGCAGTTGGTACTCACCTCCTTGTTTGCTTTCATACCTAGCGCCATACGACTGCGGAGGAAAGGGCATTGGTGGAGGAAAGCACAAGCGGCCGCCACATCTATTGAGTGTGAACAAGAGACTAGTCATTGTGAAGTAGGCGGAACAACACCTAACCTAGAGTAGAAATGTCTACTAATTGATGCATTTAGCTTAGATAGCGCAACTGCATCATCGCCGTGCAAATAAAGGGAAGTCTGTGTGTCAAATTTTTACATATTTTTAAGAAAAGAAACAAAAATGTGTGACATTTGTTTGTTTTAGAAACTCACCAATGTCTTATGCCGATTGTCCTATTTGGTAAAGTCAAACCATTGTCAATATTTTGATTTGACAATCAGAATTGAGCGGATGAACGTTGGAAAATGTTTCAATTTTATAACAGCTATGAGCATGTTGGCACCAGCGTGCCACTACGACTAAAGGCGCTACGTTGAATCAAACGACAAGCATTGACAACAACTCCAGAACGACTGGTGACAGTTAGTCCATGGCATCTGACAAAAACAAATTTGCAATCTCTAGTATCCTGGAGACAAAAAAGAGGACGCACGACAGTAAATTGCCATAGCATCTATCTTCTTGTTAAGAAACCAGCCTTTTTGGAATTCGCTTGTGCACTGGTGATACCTGAAAAGAATAGGAATAAATGTGACAGCCCAGGAAAGTTACTACTAAAGACTGAGTCAATGAAAGAAAGACGTGGACAAAAGAGTAAAGTTGAAGTAAGAAACAATTCTTCGTTTCAACAAATGTGCTTGATAGTAGGTCAGATTTTCTGTTTTAGTACTATCCTATCAGGTAAGAATGCTGCCTGCTGCGCCACCCCCCGTAAGATTTCATGATGGACTAAAAGTCCGAACTTGCTAGCTCTATTAGATGACAAAGGCAGAAAATAAAATCTTGTAATATTCGTTGCGTAAACCAGCGAGTCACCTTCAACCTAAGTGCGCTCTCTAGCCATGATGAGCCCTAGATAGAGCAAAGTTGCCTGCTTAAACAAGCATCTTCCTAACTGTATCCGAAGTTAAAACTAATTCAGCTACTTCGCGGATATTTTTGAAAGGTTGTTCTAGTTACGATGGGGGTCCAAAGTCAATGTGGATAGCTTTCGTACCCACGTGGATTGGTCCATTTGAATGCAGCATCTAATACGTATTCAATTTGGCATTTATAATGATATGACTTTTGATCCGATTCTGACCCCTGGGGCTAGAGAATGTACATGCACGGACTACTTCACGCATTCGTTTCGATGACACAATCAAAGAACTTTCGAATCCCACCTATAATGGAATTTTAAAAGGAAGGAAGACATATTAATGAAAATTTTTTGGCATTCGTAGAGAGGGTGCACTGAATCATTAATTGCCAGAAGAATCGACGAACGCACCAAGTGGTATTCGAGCTGGTGTGATAAGTGATGAGTGAAAGGAAGAAGTGGCGTGTATCAAACTCTTCCGTCCCATGCATGGTTTAGTGGCTGATGATACTGCCGGTAGTGATGACGTAGGTGTGGATGTTGGCACCAACTATATGGCCATGGTCAATTGATTGCCCTTGGTCCAGACCCGTACTCCTCTAAAGACGTTTCATGGTAGTAGGACATCCAGCTGTTTTACCAACAATCGCAGTTCATCGAGCGTGCTGCTTTCGCATAACTGCACACTGTCTTATCTGCTGCTCCAACCAGCAGAGTCACACTATAAGAAGGTGGCTCCATCTGCAGCTTTCCAAATACGCTCTTGTGCCTGCAGGCTACGCACTCTACGGATTGCTGTGTAAGACTATTTTAGCAGGCCGGTGACGGCTCATCGCACAACGACCACATTTGAAAACCAAAAGCCGGAACAAAGAGCGAATAGCAAAAAAAGAGGCCCAGAATTAAAAGAGGAAGACACGTTTACAATATTTTCATGAGGATATTAGTGAGATCGGTGACTACGCCTTAACACCGCATGCACAGTGAGGAGGAGTGGGACACTCAACAATTCACATATCGGTGGAGTGCTGATCAGTGCTGTGACACCTAGATTTGGGAGGGTTGATGCCAGTCCGTCGCAGAGCAGCAAAATCCATAGTTGGCTGTCAATGCTGACACAGCCCACGTTGAAGCGGGGGCACTTTACCAACCACGCGTTGGATAGAACGAGAACGAAAACAGGAGTCAGATTTCAAATGAGCCTCTTTATCGCTTTGACAGGTAGAGTTAGCAGCCTCAAATGATTGTGCAAGTATCATGCTCTTCACGTGCTCACTCACCCAAACCGCCACAAAATAAATCCATTTCTGCAAGCTGCCTAGAAACATTGCCTAATAATCATTGATGTTGGTTTTGCGGACCAGTATTCATTTTGCCTCCTCAACTTTACCCAAAGTTTCATGGCAGGTGCTACACACGTGTCCCAACATAAGAGAAATGGGTCGTTCGCCTACTAATACAAGTAATGTATTGGCCCCATTCCCTGTGCAGCTTCTAACCCCTCAGCCTTCATTGTAATCGTCCATATTTATCCAAGATTACACCCACCCAACCTCTGGCACACAAGCACACACTCAAACAGTTTCCTTTGAATAATTTGCAGGGGATGGCCACATAATCTCGCCCAAATTTATCCATTCTATATCACTCAAATTAGGACTTATTTTAAGTGCTCATTACATGCGCGAATGCTTGATTTCCTTCCTCACCCTCTTTTTTGCGCTATTTTTTAGACTTCTTCAGAAACTTTGCCTTTTTACTTATTACCCACCTATCGGAAGCCTGTTTTTAGCTTGTCCTAGCTAAGCTCAGAGCAGACTAAGTAGTCAACGGAGGGGTAGGCCTCTAGGCTCCTCAACTTTTTCTTTATTGCAAGCTAAAGGATTGAACTATCGACGTTGACCTTCTAGGCTGCACTTAATCTCATGTCATTTTTGTATATAGGATGCCATTTTTTGCGCATTTATGAAGGAGTTTGATCCACTTTCCATCACCTTATGGCGCCATCAGTTAAAATCTAGCTAATGCGATTGAAAAAAGCCATTGATTTGATCAGTGGGTAGATAGGCTAAAAATGTCGTAGATCCTAATTTTCTTAGCTCTGCGCAACGGTCTTAAAGTAGGATGAAACGGTACTGAGCATTATCTTTCGGCTTAACTTTTGGTAGGAGAAGGATCCTGTGCACGCTCTTCCAATACACTTCCCCTTATAGGTCCATAAGCAAATGTGGTTTTCGGCTTGCGTAAGGCAAAAACGCGAAGGTTTGAAGTCAATTGTGCAAAACGCATTGCATAGAATTTGCAGAAATTAACTTTGATTGGATTGACAAACGCAAGCATATTCTAGAAAGAGTGGTATCACAACTCAAGTCTTGTTGATGGCTCAATAGTGCATTGCAATGTGTGAACTTGCAATGCTAACAAGTGACAGCGGCATCTTCACGTATCTTTGTCTCTACATCCAATTCCTAGTCAGTCAAGTAACCAATAGAGCTTTTGAAGGCGATCATGAACTTAATTCCCCTACCTAAGTCCCATCAATTTGTATGCACGCATCTCCAGGCTGATTACACACCTGAAATAAGACAGCTTTGATACTCTTGAATCCGAGTTTTAATTTCGCATGCCTTTCCGTTTAAGATCATTTTCCGCACATCAACTTAATCCTAGAGAAAAAGACGTGAGCATTGCAAGGATGGGGGAAAGCGAAATCGACTGACAATGAATGCAAGATGCCTTCTTTTAGTAGAACATCTTTGCAAAGTAAAAACACTGACACTAATCACCCACTACTTACTAGCGCATGCGATTCGCAAGTTAGGCATGCGTAAGTCAAAGGAATAGTAACATGCCTAACATGACTGTATTGTTCCATTGTTTAGTTTTGGAAATTGTATTTACATCCCCTTCGCAGATTCGCCTTTGTTTACTCGACTTATTGCACCTTGTGCGTATGCCAATCACTTGCGGCCAGATCTGGCGCTCACACCAAAAGCACTGTCCAGTCTGCGCAGAAACATCTGGGATCATCCCAACAGCATTTGCACCCACTTTACATCCGAAAGCGCTTTGTTGACTATGACTGCTAGTTAATAAATGCTTGCAAATGACGAGTAGTATCACATGGGGATTAAATTTTGATCAGCAACTGCTTTTCATTAGAAACGCTTGCTCTCGTCCCATCCAAATTGCATCAACTATGTCATCTTTGCCATAAACTCTGGAAACAGCATCCTGAGCAAACTCCCGTCCAGGAACGCTTAGTTGTGATTAGTGGCATGAGGGAGCGACAGTAGTGATTAGCGATTAGTGTGTGGCCGACTGAATAATATCCTTCTTTTTAAGACGGATTATAGTATAGAGGTGTTTAACATGCCTTCTGACTTATTTCGTTCATATCCACAAGGCGAGGAGGTAGATGGATGTGATACGTTGAGCGGAAAGACGCGAAGGTAATGCGACTTCCATCTTGAAAGAGCGAATCGATTCACGTGCAGGTGGTTCTGGCAGTGAACAACACCAATCCCAACAGATTTGTCTGTACTTCAGCTAGATGAGTACTAAGGTACCTTGATGACAAGCTCACACCTCTGCGTTATTGCTAGGTTTTTCTTAACTCCTAAGTTCGAGAAACAACAAAGTGTTCCCTCCATTTATTTATTAAAACGGTCATCCTCACACCCCTTTCTCACACAAAAATGCGCCGTATTTTGATGGCGCACACATTTTCACTGCTTTGATAATTCGCACCTGTGTCTGAGACAATGCCAGCACTGCCCACAAAGGATGGTATGTCTCTTAGTGCTTCCAGTCAACCGAATTGATGTAAATGTTAGGAGCAGTAGTTGAGGCGTAAATTAGTCTAGTTGTGCTCAGCTTGAATGGAATTGAGGTCAAAAATTACTCGCACACCCTCTGATAACGATCGCCTTAACGTGCCTGATGGCAGTCGATTTTATAACATTTCTACCGCACTTGGAACACTCGAAAACCGCTTCAACGCTTAGCTTAACCAACCAGCAAAATTACTTCTTCCTCAGTTGTTTACAACAATGCTGGTATTCCGGCTGTTGTTTGCAACTGACAGAATTGGTCACTCAAACTTCTGTTTTTCAATGAAGTTTAGCCCTGTTCTGAAAAATATGGTTTTTTCTCCATGGTTTAATGTGTATTTGAAATAGATGCAAGAGGAAAAACAAAAGAAGAAATGGGGAAAGACGTGTGGATGATTGAGACGCTACAATTCCGACTGCAAAATAAATGTACACTAGTTTAATGTAATATGCTACACCGCCGTTTAGTTCCTCGACATTGCCTCCCTACCGCTTAATTTCCTTTTGGCCTTGGGTCTTCTTTTCATCTCTTACTTCTGCCGCCTCCAACTCCATCTGTTTGTCAGTCCCAAACCCCCACCTCGCCGTATTCAAGACGCTAAAGGACCACATCGGATGGAAACCGTATAAGTTAGGGTAATTTGTATTACCCTTCCTTTTTCTCCCTCCTATTTCATTTGCATGCGTCAATTCAATTGCATCACATCTGGCGCCCTATTTATATCACTTAGAAGGAGAATGTTATGCTTAGAATCTCTTAATCGCCGTAAAGAAGAAATTCGAGCTCTTCCCACAGAGTTTAATCCCTCATATTTAACTCAGTCAAATGGCTAGATGAAAGGATAAGTGTCTAAGTTTCATAAAAAGACTGGAGAAACGAAAACCCTTTTCGTGCTGTTGTCCAGTCAGGCAGAAAGGGCTGTACGTAATTACCGTAATTACATTGATTCTTGCAGCCTCGACTTTTGGGATTCTCACCAGTTAGTAGGGAAGAAGCCGCAATAAGTTATGCTCGGGCTTATGTGCTGCAACTCTTGTGTGATGAGAGTTTATCGCGTAATGATGTACAGAAGTCTTATTTAGAAGTAATATTCGCGTAAAGTAGTAAAGCTTTGAATCTAGGGTTTCCGAATCAAAGTGGCTTCGAAGAATTTGAACACGAGCCGAGAAAGAATGCCAATTCTTTGAGCTAAACGTCTGAATTGGCTTGTTCGTTAGTCTGCAAGAGCTAACTTCTATTTGCGAGAAGCTCTCTAGCCAGTTTTACTAATTTGTAGGATATTGGTCTACTTGCAGCGTGATTATTTGGTGCATTATCGTCAAAGGGCTCGGTGAAGTAGGACATAGGATTATGAATATTGTCGATTTTCGGTGGTTAAATAATCGCCATTCAGTTCAAAAGCAAAATTTGGCTTAAGACTGCATCCCATTTAGTTATGGTTCCAACATATGACCGTTTATTAATATTCATAAGGCGCAAGTATGGAGGTATTAAAGTCTATACCTTGTCTGCATTTTAAATGCACCATGGATTTGGCGGCGAACCGGACCACGCAGTTGAGGGGGATTACAAGTAGTTAGGTCATGGGGTAATCGCATAGACCCATTAGTTGTGCACACAATCCTGTTCTCTTTTATGCTCGCGTTGCGTGCATGCATGCGCAATAACCATGGTACCAAACCTTAGATTGGTTCCATAATCTTAATTCAATAGAGCGGAAAAGATTTGGCATGTGTGTATGCGTGTGCAAATAATAGATGAAATGCCATGCAATATTCACAAGGCATTCTCATCAATTGGCCAAATTTTTTCTCAACTTTTTTTTTTGAATCAGAGCGAATTTGCATAATTTCGAGCATATGTTTTTAATTTTTTTCTTATATCTTCAAGGCTAGCCATATCATGGTCTCATTTACCCCATTCAGAGAAACTTAGAAATTCGGAATAATGTTTACGCAGCTCGTCGATTGCCTGAAGTCGAGTTATTAATAGTTTCATAAAGCAATTTGTTGCTAAATTAATGCCAAGCTTTAAGCAGAACCACCGGCTTATGCCGACTCCTTTTGGACGAATTTTATGCTCTTCCGCGAGGTATTGCTGTACTTTTGCGCTAAGTTACTTTACATTGTCCTCATCAGCGCCCGAACCCAGTTTAAAGCAGGCAACTTGAGCCAACCTAAAAGTCGGTCAATATTTTATTGTTCAAGCAAGATTAGTTAAAATGTCTCCTCTAAGTGAAATGGGAAGTCTCGGTGCTCAGAATAGGTGTCCATTTTAGATGACCATAGGCTCACCGTGATTGCCATATTCTCGTATCGGCCTGCGAGCAAGCAATAACCAAAGTAGTCGTTCAACTCTCCTTTAAAAGCGAAATTCAAAAACTTTGCAAAATTGTAGGAGACACGAAATTTCCAGTGCAGGACTAGGTGTCACAGGAGCATGCAATTGATTCAATGCTCACTGGAGGGCCACAACGATCAGCAGTGAAAAGAGAGAAAATCTAAAGATTATTTTGCATTGGCTTCCGCATGTGTTCTGCAAAGTCACATTGTTTCGAACCCACAGATGAAGAAACCGTGGGACGTGGAAAGGCTAATCATTATTGATACCACATCAGGCCCACCGGTTGGACATCTGGATGTTAGTGAATTTTGAATAGGTTCGAAACTACTTTATATGCCACGATATGTGAAGCCATCATAGGGCTGATTGCCAGACTATACAGGACTTTTAATGCGGGTGTGAGAGGTGTAATCAAAATGAAAGTTCGGACTAGATAGTAGTCCTTAACATTGATGAATCCATCTGAGAATAAATTTTTGGCATCAGAAATGTCCATCATTAGTTTAGCAGGAAAGGTGACAAGCTTCCAAGTGATGCGAACAGCCTTTTGCACTACTACAGGCATTTACTCGAGGTTTTAAGCAGGGAGAGAATTGGCTTTGTTTGCCTGTGTGAAGATCAAGTGCGAATTGGTCAACCTGCTATGGCACAAAAAGCCATTTGTCTCACTTAGAAACTCCTTATTTTCGTGGCACCCCACTATCACAACGGGTGCCTGTCATACAGAACGTGGTGGACACATCATCCGTGCTAACAGTACGCACATGTCTGCATGATTGATAATTAACGCGAACCGAAGAGTTCCTTATCGCGTGCTTGATAATGTTAGTCTTTATGGTGTGTCATTGTTCTTGTACAGTCATACACTACTAAGATGCAGAAATTTCCTTGATGGAAACGTGTTTCAAGACCCTCCATGCTTCAGAATTCTGACCTTGTCCATTTAACGTTGTATGCATGCTTGATGAAATTTGGGATTGAGGTGACCGTCTGCTTGTATAGCCACTACATTCAAGGAGCAGAAGGCTGTGGGTGGGTAGGTTAATCGGTTTTCAACCTGCGTCTTTTGTATAAGGTAATGGACCCCTATTCTGATGATGAAGAAGCTTGGACAATAGAAACCTTCTCTTTATAAAGTCTGCACACAGGATTTACATCTCCATTTAATGCACTGCTTTTATTTACCACCGCCTGATGCACATTTGCCAGCATGAATACTTATTCTCAGTTTTACCAGCCGACATAGTAAAATACAGGAAGCTGATTTGTGAATATTCAATGGAACATTCATCCTACGACCCGACGAACAACATGGCACTTTCTTGTGGATAGCAAGAGAATCGTGTTTGACAGTGATCAATGATTGCACACAGGATGGAACGTCACCTAAAGAGGAGGAATGCAATGGTAACCTTTGCACAGCATGCAAATCTTCGCAGGTAATCCCCTTCAAAATAACCCATTTCACTTGAATTTACTGCAGTTAATGCTGTCTATGATTATCCGAAGGCTTTATCACTACTTAGTTAACGTGCTGCCTTCTGATTTTCAGGGCACGGAGGAACACGAAGTAAGTCCGCTTGTCAGCAAACATAGCATGTAGCAAATTCAGAACGAATTAAGAAGAGACTTCATCAATGCCTCAAAGTTGTAACAGGATACTCTAGCTCGCATTTATACTAAGGCACCATTTTGGTGCCTTAAGTTTGTGCTGCCCTAAAGTGGTATCATTTTTATAGTCTCTCACTTACAACAGTGCTTTTCGAACTTTCAACAATCTGTCACAAGTACACCTTAAGGCCAATAACCTAAATAATCTTGTGGCGAACCCACAATTTTTCTTGATCAATCCTTAATTATTTTTGAATGCAATTGATTCGACATTGACTTTATGAGAGATTGCCACGGCAGCTCTAACAAAGCCATTACCAGCGCTTAATTCGTCAAATTCATTAACACTGCTTGTGTTCTTGCGCCTTTCCAACTAAGTTATTTTGGCAAAACTATAGTGCTTTTGTTTTAGCTCATAGTTGAAAGACAGGCAAATCCCATTTCCTTGAGCTAGTAAAATTACCATAACCCAATCTGATGCCTTACAGCATGAAGGCGCTGAGCACCTAGTCTTGCTGATGTTTCTCTAATTTTTACTTTAAATGCAAAATATCTAGACACTTCAGCTTCCTATAATCCGCTGTCATTTTTGTTCAAATCATCCCTATCCTGTATGCGTTAAATCTCATTATTTTTGCGCTTTTGAGCAATCTGACATTGTAAGCCCGTTCTTGTTCAATTGTTGTGCTCGCGCATATTATTTGTCACGAAACAATTGGCATTTGTGCTTATGCCAATTAACTGCTTCTTTCGTAATTGAACAGCAATGTCGGTTGGTAAGTTGGCACACTGGATTTAATTTAAACTTACGCACCTCCATTGCATTTACCGATATCTACGTGAACAACGTTAATTTTTGTGATATTTTTGACACGCATAGCCTGCCCTTATCTGCACGATCAATGGTAGCATCGTGAATGGCATTATCAATGCCGGATTTTCTGAATTTCCTTTCAAACGGCTAAATATATCAATCCCAAAATGCCACTTATCTAAAGACATTTGTTTCTTCAAAACCTTGCTGGTTTCCTACCATACCACAAATGGCAAAAGGCAGCACAGATACATGTATTTCACATAGCTTTGATTAAATTAACAGCATTCTAATCGCCCTGCCCTGAGTACCGGATTAAAACGGCTTTGTGTTCTAGCTGTGCTCCGATTATCGTTAGTTTTGACGCACATAGCAGGTGATGATACTATCGACAGCTGTAATTATTTTACTGAATAAATGCCTACGAAAAGCCCCCCTTCATTGTTCGCTGCCTTAAAGTCGGGTGCATCTGCTATACGCTGTCGAATAAGGGGTGAATACAATTCTGCAGTAGACGTCTGTAATAACTCGGCAGTCCACTGCTGTTTAAAGCGTAAGGCACAGTATTATCTGTAGTGAAAATACTCAGGATCAAGCACCCGCAGTCCTGCATAGACTGCAAAATCGACAAGGTGGCGGGAAGACAAAAAATCATAATGAGGAGCACTTATCTCACACGCGGAACCCAATTAGGCATACTTTCCAATGCTAGGTAGCAATCACACTCTGTGTCAACCTTACACCTCTGTTCGACTAATATTTTGAGTAGCCGCATCAATGAAGCATGTTCATACGACCCACGCCGGTGATAATTCCATTCCTAGATCTAGCCAGTCAGAAGGGCTAAAAACAAAGGGTAGAACATATGGCTGCAGCACAGATGGTGAGAAGAGGCCAAATTAGTCTTCATCAGAGGATATGTTCATGCCTGAGAGAACCGGTTTTGCCTAAGCTTTCTTGATTAGTCAATGAAGGGCCATCTAAAATGAAATTTTGGTTTTGGCCTATGATTGGTCAAGAAGACTTGATGCATCCTACCCTTATATCAAGGCCCGTATATGACTCAGAATCAGGAGAAGACCCGATTGGATGCAAATTTCTAGTCTACCACCCACTAATGTGGCTATGCATGCATTAGAGAGAAGCGAACTAACTCATTCTCGATTTGACTGACATCCTCCTACCCTGCATAGGCCATTTGTCAGCTGTTGTAATGCAAGACTAAAGCATTTTGATGAGACACACGGATAAAGGAACGCGTATAGTCCGAAAAAAAACATTACTAATATGCGTGATATTTCACTATACCTCTTGGCGGAATGAATGCCAAATATGTTGAGAGATTTCCCAAAGGAATTAGTTAGGCGCTTCAGGTAAAACTTTGCTTATTTTAATAGGCGCATGCATCCGGAATGCAACTTACTTTCCAGAAACTTGCTTGACTGTTTTAATGAGAGGGTGCGTGCGGACGACTCGGCAAAACAGTAATTTGCAGAGACATTTGTCAAAGTTGATAATTGAATAAACTTTGGACAATTCTTTATTCCTCAATTCTGTGGATCTCTAACTAAAATTCAGGTTTTGCTGGAAATCATTTTATCGCCGGTAGTGTTGATAAATGGATCTGAAACGCATCAACGCACCCATGCAAGTGCTTTCTTCATGACAGACAGTTTTGTAATAAATTTGCCAACATTTTGAATTCCGTTTGAAAGGATTTAATGACGAATTCGCAGCAACGAATTTCCTATCAATGTAATTCAAAGCGCATGCTAGCATGGAGCGAATGAAGGCGGTCATGCGTATGAGCCATATTATAAGCCATTTTAGGATAATTTCACATTTTGACACCAGCCACTGCTCTTCACAAACGCTTCGCAAGATTGATCACTTGAGTTTATAGCCAAGCTGGGGTGAAGATGACGGTTGGCTTGCGCACATTAATAACTTACATGAAGATTGTAATTCTGTCTTCAAATCACTACTTAAATTCAATAAACGGCAATTCTCCGATTATCTTATCCCCCATGAGTCTCCAATATCCCATTCTATGCTTCTTTTTTAACTCTGTGAATGTAAACAGCTTTTCAGGGTATTGAACATAGTATCCTGAATATGCTAATGGGCATTGTGGAATTTAAGCGGTCTGTGCGGAATTGCTGGCATATTTCGATTTTGTATGCTAGGCGCTTTGGCCGAAGAAGGCGTTTAAATAAACGCTTGAAAAATTGGAGATTACATTTTACTCTAGTGCTCAAAGTGGTATTTTGTTGGCTCTAACAACGTTAGTGCTTACATGTTTTATGCGTTCACACATTATAAATGAACTGGTGTGTAAAAGCTTACAAATCTACCCACATTGTGACCTTACTGGAGCAAATTTCTTTTATGCGCTATGCGAATGTAAAATTATCAAACCGATACCTTGAATGCGGAATAATTTCGGGAACAGTAAATGATGATTGTCTGCCCAAATGAAATAGCCCTTGAGCAAACGTTGGCTAAGTAAATCGGAAAATAACTATGCACTTTTCCAGGAACCATGTAGTGTTAGGACCTGTCATTTTGCCGCCCTTTTACTGCAGTGGTGCGCCGTTTGCGTAATTGTAAGTTGATTTTGCTTAGTCGGAACCCTCATTTGCAAGCCCTTTAAAATTATTACAGCGCAAGTTCTGAAATTGATGGCCTCTGAGCTACACCCTAATATAACGACGAGGTGAAACGTGTTCAGCCTTCCCTTAGACTGTACTAGGCATAAGAAAAGAGTTGCATCTCAGAGTTTAGTTTGTTAGGTTCTCAGATTCTACTATGCTTTCCACACCGGATAAGCTTCAAATTAATGGTCCTCGTCTGTGTGGCATATTGCATCAGATTATTCTAAGGTTCATTTCTCTATGTTCAAGTTACTATCAATTAGCTTTGATATGAATTTGTTTCGTTGACTTACGATTTCAGGACTTGTGAGTTTGTAGTCTCTGCAAAATCACACCGGCGATTTGATATGGTTGTGGTTTTATCAGTGACATTATTCGGATTCTCGAGCGTTGTATGGTAAGCGCATACATATCCCGTGACTGAAGGTCTTCTGCATTATAGTAAGTTGCTTGTGCGTCACCCAGTGAAATATGAAATTAGTTTTTCTTTGTTAAGCTCTCGATTGGATGGGCACCTCTTTGCTTCGTAAAACGACTCAACCGGTGAAATGTGAAAGAAGGTATTTTACAAAGAATAGATGCTGAATTAACGTTCCTTAGGGCGAGTTGTTTATGTTCATGTCAGCTTGATTACATTAAATAGAGATTCATGAATGTTAGCGAAGATTTGTAGGTTGATGGCAATAAAGGAAGGAAAAAGTCTTGTGCTATAAGCTCACCAAATGTGTTTTAATGAAGCGGAAGCGGTGACAACGTGGACATGAGGAGTGGCGTAGTGTTGACTAAGAGGCATAAGAACGACGAAAGCCGGTGCGTGGTGCGTTTGTTGTAGCGCTTGATTTGATGCAAGCTGCCGACTCATTGTCTAACCTCGCCGCGCTTATCATTACTGACGGAAGTGCCCTTCTATGCAATTATTTGGCATGTTGAAAGAAGTGATGCGCTTTACGCTAATGTCGCCCCGTAGAATCCAATCGCCTAACAATAATGATGCTGAGGTCAATTTCCGCATGATGTTACAAGGCACTCAATCATCGTGGCAGCAAAGAAGCAAATAAAGGGATCTTCAATGCCCTTTTAGTGCTAAATTAAAGAGATCCGCTTGCATCGTTTTAAGCAAACGTATAGAAGTAACACGAAGTTCAAAAATTTGGTGCAAAAATTAAAAAAGCTATTTTGTGAGTGACAGTGGACTTTGGCGTTTAATGCCAGACAAATTTGAACAGCACATGCTTTGTATAACTTCATTCACAAAAGCGACTGCAGCACGAATAGCTTCAAAATGTCTATTAAAATACGCAAATAGGGAAGCCAATTCGCATTTGCCTGAAAACTAGTTAGCATGGGTGCCTTCTGTGTACTGTCCCTGTCCGCAACTCCAAAACATCGTGTACGCATGTGTTTTTTGGACATTTATATTTATCGTGCCTAGTCGTCTAACAATCTAAAAGAGCGCACTTTATTTGCTTACTTTTCCTCATTGATGTCACCAACATTCTATTACTCGCCAAATACACAATGACCTGTTAGTACAAATCACTTACCTATTGCCTGATTCGAGTCAATGTCTATACATTACTTTCACAACTCAAATATTATCCTAGCCGAATGTGACATCTTTTGGTCAAATGCTCTGCATAATGTCTATTATAAATGAAATAGCTCCAAGTGCATAAGGTTCCATATTTATCTCTTATTTTGGTGTCATTTCCCTTGGAAGGATTAAACAAAATATGCGAGGGTCCACCTTGCCTTCATTTATGGCATATTGGACGAAAGAAATGATCAAGAGAAAGCACAAACCTCTCAACTTAGGACCCATTTTAAGAGGTCCGTGTTCACTGAGTTTTTCTCATCAAAGAGTTGCGCTCATCCACAATTTTTGTCTGCCTTCGTATTTCTCGCCACCGTCTGCCAACATCCACAGACTTTTAACTCATCAGTGCCTAATCCTATCTTCGCATGCGATAGTTGGTAAACCCTGCTTGAGCACAGTTCGCCATGATGAAACATGATGACGAGCTGTGCCATATGAACGAGGTGTATTAAAGGTGAGGTAAATACCTTAATCCGGAATCGTCTTGCCAATGGAAGATGCAACTAGTCGTGCGCTTTGGGTGGTGCGATGGCCTTATGAGTTAGCGCTAGGTCTCTCCAGTTAAAGACGCTAATTAGGCCGTGTTAATACTTGTTTGAAGAAGAAAGTGTGATTAGATCCGACGCGGCCATAACCATCGTGCATGTTCAGATGCTACAAATAAGAAGGTTTCCTAATAAATCAGTCCATTTGTTCTGGAAGAACGGAGGACGCGAAGACAAAAATGCATGCACCCAGAGGTTAAAGTATGTTCTATAACAGCAAGATTTAAGGCAATGTCTAAGCCTGTTGCAATGCAGATCAATCCCAGTAGATGTAGACTCATCTGATGATCACTTTAGTTAATTCTCTCTCAACTGCTGACAGAATTAAACTATTTGGTCAAAAAGATGAAGAAGAACAAAGTTTCCAAGCCCATGAGTAAGACTGGGCGACTATAAATGCGTAGGCAGATCACGTTGCACCCCTTTCCTTTTTAGCTTACTAATTCCACCATTTTCGTGCCTAACGTCTTTATCACACCCTCTGACTTTTGATTTTAATTGCACCACGACCTCCCTTCCCCCTTCTTTGTATTCTCAGTCTGCCTTATCCGCTAAAGAGATAAGGTCAAAAATGCATGCCAAAATACAAGCACAATTACTTGTGGAAAAATCTTGGCTTAAACAAGCTGCTTTTGATAATAAAAGTGGACCAACTACTAAGCCATGTTTTAAAATTGAAGGATTGGCGAAAAGTGTTTCGGCTAAACATAGTCGTTTCCCAGTCAGGGAGTGCTTTGATACCCGGCAATCATTTTAGAAGAATCAATATTTTATTTTTGCCTTGGCTCCTTATTGGACTTCGTCATGTTTATTGAGCAGGTGAGGGCAATGTTTTTGGGACATTGGATATTTTTGCTGCTGGATTCAGCTTAGACGAAACAATATTGATGCCATACAAGAAGACAAATTCCGAGGACCATCTGCCCGGCTTCGGTTAATGGCACTTATTTTTAACTATTGTGCACATAAACAAAGAGTTTGGTGGAGCGATTCTCATCTATCGGCGTAAAAAGAGTAAATTTTGGGCTTTAGATCCTTATCTCATCCCGGTGCCATGACGCAAGTGCATGACATGATCACACGTAGGGCATTGGGGCCTGCTAAATGGCGATGATTTTTATCAGAAATAGTAAATTAGGTTTATCAAAATACTTTTTGCTCACAGCCATCTTTCTTACGCTCATGGTCAGCATAGGGAGCCAAATAAATAATGTAGGACACATATTTTTTGCACTGATGACATAAGATCAGAGCTTCCACGAATATTTGCCTAAATATTAGACTACAAATTAGCCACTACTACTTACCCTCAGTCAAAGTGGAGCGATTTCGACTTTGCAAACTCCTATGTATGTTTTATTGCAAGAAGCCAACCCTAATCAAAGCACTTAAGTTTGCTCAAGTCTTTCTCATAAACGCGGTATGCAGGGTTCATGGAATGGAATAAAATTTCATGGTCGACGATGCAGTTTTCGGCTTAACAAGGTCATCTACAAATGTACTGTTACGCGCATGAATAGATGAATGCTCTTGCAGCCAGTGCACTTCTTACCTCTGGTTCTAGGTGAAGTTGTGGCTCCCGGAACTCGCTACTAGAGTGTTTAGCAGGCATTCTGTCTTTCCTTTGTGTGAGTAGTCGCACACAATAAGCAGTTCTAACCCCCTGCTGCCATGCGGTACGTTACTTGGCCAAACAAGGGGCAGCACTGCATCATCTAAGTAAAAGGATGTATGAAAATTAGCTCTTAATGGACACCGCGCGTGTTAGCAGCTGCCTTATTTTGGAAACGAATTTTATTGCCATTGGTAATAAAATCGTCCACGATCTCTAACTTGCGTAAATGAGATCAGTGCTACTTACTCTCTCCCTTATTTCACTTTCTTTACAAGCGCAAGTGGATGCATATTTTTCATTTCTTATTATGAGTTCTTCATTCCTTGGATGTGTCGCCCGCCTTTGCCTTTGGCAGTTGACTAGTTTTTGCGTTGTGAAGCGGTCGTTGAGAGGCACCTTTGCATTTATCAGAAGTTGGATGGAAACACGGTTGACAGAGAATGCCAATCTGTAAGGCATTGCGAGGAAAAAAGCCACTGCATTCGGAATCAGCTGTTGGCAAAGTTAGTGTTGTAGCATTCATGTCAAGCATTATTGACTCTCAGATATGGGAGCAATGCTACAGCTGATGGAGTTTTAACATAAGGACTGTGCTTTTAATATGCTAGGTTGTATGTGACAAAAATGAAGTTGGGTTAGAATGGAGAGCCCTGACTCTATCGATTCAAACCATTCAAATAGTAACTGCTTTGAATAGCACTTCAGGTCCTCTATCCCACTTCTAAACATGTGCAAACGTCTTCATGCAATATAATAATTGCTGCTTCTTGATCGCAACAGCCAAAATGCTCAGTGTTAGCAATTCCATCTGCTCAAAGAGAGATTGGTAAAGTGGAACCAACACTTGAATGATAATAGATTATTTGCATAAATGTGCAGAATTTGAACTATGCCTATTGCAATTTTTACTGAGAAAGAATTTACCAGTGCAAGAGCTAAACACCAAAATATTGAAAAATCTGGGCCTTTTAATTGACAGCTTTACAATTTTGCACTGCTCCCCTCTCCATTAAGTGTACAAAGCCAATAAATTTGTAAGTCGCTTTTCTAGTCCAGAGGCTTCTAGTTTTTTGTCAACATGATTTAATTGTTCAGCATCTCCCCATTCTATCCTTACACTATATTTCATCTAGCACTTTTCTCGGCAGCTAGTTTCATTCCACAATTATCTCTACTCCCTCTAGTCACTCTCTAAATCCAACTTGCCATCCTTCTCTTCTGCATGCTTATTCATATCTACTGAGCAATAATATACTAATCAACGCCAATCCTTCACTTTCTTACTAAAATACATTCTTAATGTGCCTTCAGGGACAGCGTTGAGCAAATATGACCCTCCTCAATATTCAGGGTTAATTGCTGTAAATTACCTTAAACGCTCTCTTGAGTAATGAGGAGTTTTCATGAGACATACGGTTCCCTAATGACCTCACGGACGTCAATAAACCATATAGCCATTACTTCGGAGCATTTTTACTTCATCCCGGCATCCCGCGATTGTACGACTAAAGACGACGGCAAAGATTTGACGACAAACATAGATGGTACAAATCACGTATTGACCAAAATGCCTGATAATTCCTTTGCAGAAAGATTCCCTTTTGCCAAAAAGACAAAAGTCCAGTTTTGACTTAATGCTCAACTGCTTTGAATTTGGAATGAATCCCGAAAGACTGGCAGCTCTTTCCTGTGTACCATCTGCAATTTTTAATAAAGCCATGAATACAACGACTTCTGTATCGTCTACGCTGCGTTCACTCCGTTGTGGCTCATTTTTGACCCTGTTCTCTGTTCCCCTACGTCTTAATGTGAAATATTCCACACCAGTAACAATGTTTGAGGTAAAAGACGACGGTAAATGTACAAATCTCCTTCGCATTAAGCTCACATTTGTTCTTATAGCACATAGCAAAGCTCATATCCGTGGGCCTGAATTGGAGCATCTCCTCGGTAGGTTCTACATCGCAGACAAATGAACGCACAATTGTCAAGTTTGTTTTTTGGGTTACAATCCATTTCAAAATTGGTCGCGCATAAAAGTGCGCACAATCAGCGATTTGGCATTAGCGTGTATCTGCCTATAACCCTTTAATGTGTAGGTGCGATCGGACCTGGTGCAGAGCCATGAGGCACAACGTTCGCCCTGTTATCTCAGCAAACAATCCTCAACTAATTATGCACAGGCAGAGCCTTGCCTTATCAGTGTTTGCTTAATTCCATTTCAGTAGAACAACCGCAATCTCAACACGGTGAATAGTCTTACCTTAAAGGCTAACAATAGAAATGCGAAAGTATGGAAATAGCATAAAAATGCAGAAAACTCACAAATTTTGCTGCATTCTACTTATAAAAAACATCGCGCAAGTCTACAAAGTGGAATAGACTGAGATGAAACCACAACCATCCAAAATGCGCCTGATTGACGAGGAAATACTTACATAAATGACGTGAACGCATATGTTCTAGCATGTCCTCCAACGTCAAAAATCCTGCGTCACATTCTGTGCAGCAAATAAGTATTCCTGAGTCCTCTGTTCTTTGAACTGCAGCATGGTACAACAAGGCATAGAGTTGTGAGTTGTTCGCGGAATATGTCAGAGCCATTGTAGGAAGTCAGAGCACGCCAGATATAATTAGATTTAGACAGACGCATACTCACAAATGTGTGTTGCAATAAAGTGGCTGATGTATTCTTCAAATTGAGTAAATGACTCAGTACACACACAGCACGTATTGTGATTCCGGACTATTTTTAAGTTCAAAAGATAGTGATTTTGCAAAAGGGTATTAGATAAGAATAAAAGAGACTTTGCAGACGCCTTTACCTTTTTGATGCCATAAGATCAATCCAACCGTTCTGCGCTTCATTGAGCAAACTGGACAATATGCATTCATGTCAACTAAAATGTGTGTAATATGCAAAATACGGTTCTGAAATCGTGCTAGCAGCTAATAAGATGGTACGGCACGGTGCCTTGAAAAACGAGCTCATCTTGATTTAATTCCTTGTCGGGCAAGCTGGTGTCATTTGGGTCAAAACAACAGTCGGCATGCTTAATGCGGCTCATCAATCAGCGATAAAGTTCATAACTCCCAATCAAAAATGCGTCTATTATTAAGTTGCCCACAATTTACTCAGCTTCGATGAAACAAAAATGAATGTGCACCTACCTTGATGCTCTCCAAACATATGTGCTCTGCACGAGTTGATAGTCCTGAATTGAGCGGAGCAAATTTCACATCTGTAGTTGCCCATTTTGGTGGAGATGAAGATGAGGTAGGTGGTGCTCAGTAAAAGAACCTACAGTGCGTGTGATGCAAAGCGAAAAAGCCAAATGAATCTGTTCTCAGCCTTTCGCATAGTTAAAACACAGAGGAGCATAAGTCGCATAATTCGTCAAAAACTCTAGCAACATGATTACTGATCGCAGTGAGCCTCAATCGCTAGGCCTGCATTAGAATACAGTCTTGCTATGTTTAAAGACTATAAGTCTCAATATCTGCCATTATAGAGAGAAAGTTGTACTAATTTTTGAAGCACTGTTATTAAATAAAATGGCCATGATTTCTTGATTCAAGCTAGTAAACGTTCACGTATGAGCGGAAATGTCTGTGATGATAATTGATTTTCAAAACCTCGCTGAGCAAAAGACGTGCACTATCTGTTATAGGTAGATCTTAGGCTCTTAAATGTAATCGTACATGCCCATCTGTAATGCTAGATGGACAGGTTTGATATGGTACACAAGTAATGATGCCACCATTTCGATAAAACGCCATTTTTTGAACCCACACCACTACACACTGATTGTTAAAATATGAGACTTGCTTGGGAAGGCTGGCTTGCTGGTGGCTAGAGACAAGTCGGAAAATGAAATCGACCTAAACCTCCTCCATTCGACCCACTCAACTTGCGAGAGAGAGCGTTACACTCACCTTATTCAAACTGGAGAGCATCCACCGCGTGATATATCGCATGGAGGACAGTAATTACTACACACTGAAGACGGAGTGTGGCCTCGGCCAGAATCCGAACCCGAAACCTGAATTATACTCCCAGGCTACTGAGCCACACCAACCCTTGTGTGCCAGCTTTGAATCCGGCCCACTTTTTTGCTTCTTCACCAGTGTTTACCATTGATTTGCTTTTTTTCGTGATCGCTCTTACAAATGACAACTCCGCGGCTATGCTTATAAGCAACATTAGCCCAAATCGCGTTACTGTTTTTAATCGGAAATAAAAAACAACGTAGTGGTCGATGAACGGCTGTACATGCTCCTCTAAATTATAGTTCCTGACTTAGTAGTGACTAAAAACTTTGGTGATTCAGGGGTATGACATCCGCTTTAGGTGGTAAACCTACCAGACTCTAATTCCAGCTAAATCCGAGGTTCATTAAGTAGCCCATAGATGATTTGAGGAGCACAGTCTTGCACTAGCTCTTCTTTCTAGTTTCTCATTTACACATGCCGCCCAAATAGTACTTTCTATGGTCACCATGCAAGTTCAATGGCCATTGTGAAAGTGGATTTCTTCAAGGCTCTTTTGCTTTTATTACTATTAAACGGGGGCTGCTGTGAGTAGTGAAAAGCACTATTTATAATTGTACAAATTCCTTCGGCGTGGACTAGAGTTACGTAGCGGATATGTCAATGGGCCCCAGACCATGTTTTGCATCTCGCATCTGAAGTTATGCGTAATTTAAGGTGTGTCTTTTTGCCTGTGGGCCACTCGTGTGCACTTGTTTACACGTGCAGTCAAAAATGGGCTCTACTTTGAAGTACTTTAATCTGCTTCTAATGCCAGGTGAATTTTTAATTTATTTCGACTTCTAGAGAATTAGCGGCCAGTTTTGCGAATTGTACTACTAAATGTGCACAAGTAGCGACGACTGGTAAAACGCAATCTGGTAACAAGTTATTCAGCCCACTCAAGACTCTTGATGATGTACAATCAATTTAGCCAAAAT
The DNA here is from genome assembly GCA_036345935.2 of Taenia hydatigena. NCBI lineage: Eukaryota > Metazoa > Platyhelminthes > Cestoda > Cyclophyllidea > Taeniidae > Taenia > Taenia hydatigena. The sequence continues at coordinate 152,495 of JADWOT020001247.1, read as the reverse complement.
CTGCTCAAAAATAAATCATTCACAAGGACTATTTTTTGCCTCATACAAAATTCAAAAGTTGATTTGGTACTTTACTTCCGCTTTCTAAGTTTACAATGCTTTCCTCATGATCATTGTCTTTTTTGGGGTCTTGATGGCCAATAGAAGTGCTCATTCTTTTTAGACTTGCTGCAAAGCGGCTCAAATATTAACAGCTCTTGGCCTGACCATGCTCTCTAGCAAATAGAGGTGAGTTTATGAAGGCGAACCTACCTTATCCAATGCATCCCGTTTTTCAAGCTTCCTTCATCTATGTGCCATGTATATTGGCAGTTACAATATCTACGAGATAGTGTGGTTCTCGCAGGTCAGATGTAGCGGTGTCATGTACGCACAGACGACGAAGAGGAGAGGAGATACCTTAGAACGTCTTACCTTACTGATACCCCATCGGATGCTGCTGAAGCTGAAGGTGAAGCCGATTTTCAAGCATAAATAATTTTGCTCTGGAAAGACAAGGAAGCAACTAAGTAAACACGGAATTGAGAAAATGGCTATTTCAGAGAATAAATGCGTTTCTTCTTGCTTAATATCCCCATTGTGCATTGATTGCAATAATGCTTGAAACTATTGGGAGAAAGGAAGTAAGGGCGTTAATTATACTTTATTTCCAAAAGGACGCAGAAAAACGCGTTGTTACAATGCACGACTGTCATACCTCTGGCGTCAAATATCGCCCATACAAAGGCGTTCAGGTCGACACTGTTTCTTCGTTCGGAGAATCCTTTTACAAAATGGTAGTCTTTGCAATAAAGTCAAGGTGGAACGGCTGTAACCTATTTTGGAGGAACGCGCTTTACTGAACGAGTGGAAGTGTTATGCAGCGAACGAAAAAGTGAATATGCATGTATACGTGCACTTTTATTATACAATTTATATTTATGTGTAAAATTGTCTAATGGTACTCAACGTCCATGATATTATGAAATGCGTACACATTCTATGGTGCAAATGTATTAATTTTTTTCCATCTCTTCGTTTGCTACAATAAGTCCTCAAACAGAGTCTAAAAATTTGACACGATAGCTGGCGTCAATCAAGTTTGGGCAATTTCGAATCCCATCAGATTTACTGGCAATATCATATACGTATTTTTCTACAAGCATTAAAGTGTCATTGCTGATGCAATCATTGTGAAGCGCGCAGTTCATAAAGCCTTCTTACGATCAGCATAATGTATCTAAATGACTGCGTTTGGCCATATTAGCTGTCCAACATTGCCACCTTATTTCAACCCTCTTCCATTGCTCAATGCCTGCTCTGCCACACCCTGCCATCTTTAGGTCAAAATCAGCACTGTTAATGACCAAAAATTAGTAAACTACTTACATGGCTAAATGCATCTATTAAGAGATCAAATAATTTCCATCAGTCATTCATTTGCGTGAGGCGCGTCATTTCGTCAGTAGTTATTATAAAATACAAAGAAAAGGTACACCACCTGCAACTGGTAATTTTTCTGTTTCTACCACGCTCACATAGCAGCATTCTATTTGAGCCACGTAGGGATTCTCATAAATCACTTGTTTAAGGTACTGACAAAGTGTTCTTTATTTTTACTGCATTCAGCTCCCCACAGTCGATACTTATTCACTGATTCCTACCTTTTTTAACTTAGAGCAGTCGGAATGGCCCGATGGCTACTTGGATGGCTGAATGTAGCTTAGAAGAAGGTGATGAAAGTGTCATCTGGACCCGCCTTTGGTAGCGAGGCGGCTGTCTTGACTTTAATGCCTGTATGGAGAAAAACGACTTAGGACGACTTTGTCTTTAGGGAAAGTAGAAGCACCAAGTGTTATGTTTTAAGTCGTTTCAGAAAAATGAGTTTTGCTTTCTACATTTCTTTGCCTATGTAGACATCCGACGTTGTTGTCTCTAAATTTTTTTCTCCCCTAATCCTAACTGTGCGGAAAAGGGCAGGAAATGCTTAGAAAATGCTTTTGATTTTGAGTCAAGAAGCAAGCTGCGTGGACATCCTTTTAATTTACCTAAAGCTTCCATAAATAACTAAAAGCCATCTTGAAAAGTGCAGGTTAAGGAAAGGGAAGGCTTTCTAATCTCATGGCATAACGGAACGAGGCAAAATACAGGGGTTCCAAGCTTAAATGCCCTTTAAATAGTGAGACATTGGTGACGATGGCAAACTAACCCGACCGCAGTGAACGAACATAAATAAACACTACAAATAGAGCGAGATAGTTGAGACCACAATCTGGAGCATCTCACTTCATCGCCGTATTCAGGCCATCTCGATAAGGTCCGCAAGGTTCGTTCTTCTCCATCGGGTGTCGCATCATAACTATGGACAGAGCTTCGTGGAGTTATACATTAATTATTCTTAACCCAGTAGCGAACTTGGAGTCCGTTCTTAGGGTATGCGCGCACACAAGCATTGTTTCAATGCTTTCGATTGCAAATTACAGAACAGAAATTGGTGAGAATTTAAACTTTAAGCAGTAAATAAATTTAGATAAAAGCACAAATATAGATTTGTGCTACTCTACTGATGGTAGCAGTAAGCATGCTGCTAAGTTATGGAGGCATTTTAATAGAGTACGGGGCACACAATTGCTTTCTGATTGTCATTTATATGTCATACTCAAACTTTTGCACTTGATTTTGTGCTAAAGAATGAAATTTATTTCGAACAGAGCCTTACTAAAATAATCCTTATGTTTTACAAGTTCGTAAGTGCTAAAAAAGTCCATTATTTCAGGGCTAATAAAGATGTAAAACTAGGTTTTTAGGCAGTGTGATCCAACTTAGCTGGCTGGGTCAGGGTTAGGTTTGCAGCAAGAGAAGGCAAAAGATGCTGTTTTATCAAGATTTTGAGGTCTTTGGAAGCCGTGAAGACAAAGAATAGTTATCGAACAATACGACTTGAGGGTAGCTTCATGTAGGTATGCGATGCAAATTTTATTATATTTTCAGCCGATATTGCGCAGATCACGCAGAGCTACGATGGCCATGTGTACTCAACACTGTGCTGGGCATTCTAACTGTCTTTATGGCCTTGACAAAGTAGCGGGCTGATATATCAAAAGATTCAACATCGTAAACACAAGGAAAGAACGAGCATAAGATAAGGACTAAGACAAACATTTGTACAGCAAATTACCTTAAAATATCAATAAACTAATGCATTTACAGCTACCTACAATAGCTTAAGCAGATAAATGGAACAAAAAAGACCTGAAAATGCTGTAGCAAAAGTGGCCATGCTGGTTGGGAACTGGAAGGGTTTCCGCGTATGGGCATGTTTTCCCTGCTCTTAATAAAACTTGGCACTCTCCATCTCTCTGTTGCAAAGGATATGGTAAATGTCCCCTTTGTATAGTACAGCCATCGGTGCGCCGAAAGCACTCGCACTCCTTCATCGTAAGGATTATTGTCTAATTATACAACCTCTGATTCATTTAGCCCTCCTTCTATGAGGCGGATAAATGTAATCCCAATGGCGAACGCTTAAAACGTTGCGCTCCTGGTGAGGCTTCGGGCAAAAGCTGCAGTAAGTGCTACATGAATTTGATGTGCTGATTATCTTAAATGAGCCAGCGCCTATTTTTGAACGGGTTCCCCTATTTATTATAATTGACTGATTTGAAGCACTCTGAGCATACGGTTTGGGGCTAGAGCATTAAAATATACATAGGAACTTCCTCGGTGGATTAAGAGATTTATATGAATGATTTTTAGCCGCTAAAATTCTACGCTAGGGTGAATCTGTTGAGCGTAGGGTGCATGAAGTCATATCCCGAGAGTTGATTCCTTTTCTGTAGCGTACTGTGATTTTAGTCGTTTGGACGCCCTTATAGGCGGGTTTTGCTTGAGTTGAACACGAGCCAGCCGGTAAGACACGTAGAGCCGCAGCGTCCCATTCATACCTCGTTGTTCTATTTTTTCTTTCGTGGAGCGCTGTCATAATGGCATCTGTCGTAATTCTTCTTATCTCCCTCCTTGTGTCTTCGCTGGATTCTAAGAGCGTTGCCATTGGTATCTGTTGGCTTCCAGTTTTTCATAATCTTCCACATATTCTGGTTGCTATCAGAATTGATTTTGTGGGTTAAATTGGCGCCGCTCTATAAAAACTGTCTGTGTTGCTAGGCCTAAGTCATTAAGCCAAGGCAAAGATGGCTCCAAGGATTATCAATTGCACGCCAAGAAAGCAGTACGTTCTTGCATTTTGAAGATTTAGATGCCTCTTAGTCACCCGGATACTCAGTGTGGAGGTAAAATTTGTTCTTGTGAATTTTGGTGCCGATTTAATGCACATTCTGAATTAGCTAATGGTTTAATGATCTGCTTGATCTCATAACGAAAAGTGGCTCATCAAACGTGCTAACTCTGTTGGGAGTGAACACCCTCACTGTAGACGAACTGACCTCTTTTAAAAGGGATTTTATTGCTTGAATCTGAACGAAGTCGTATAAATTGTCTGAAACCACTAAAAAGTCATCATTTAATCTATGAGTAGCCTTAGGTTGAAAACTCATGGCTAGTTTTGCTACGAATGGCAATCGGTATCCTCTATGCGTCCGACTTTGCTCATGCAAAGTTGGTCGATGCTTTCTGGCTGGATTCAGCATGGGTGCAGCCAGTTGGGCTTGCGTACCACTACTTATTCCAATATGCGGTAATCGCAGAAAATAGTTAATTTCACCATGTGATGCAACCAGTTATGTTCTACAAAAATTAGGGATGAACTGGTTGATCCCTTAGATGCGTGTAAGACAGTGGAAATGTGCTTTCATGCTGACTTACTGCCCAAGTACTAGCATGCAATGAGCAATCAGTAAAAAAGGGATGTGAGAATAATCGCTGCCAAAGGACAAACAAATGGGTCTTCAAATGTGTTTCGGGTTCAAGACGCAACTTGGTCGCCACTATCAGTTTAAGTACAAGTTCAGTTCTATTGGTCACTTTATCAGTCCCTATGAAGACCTCAGGAATGCAACTCTTGTGTGAGCAGTAAAAATCACGGTACTACCTACGAGTAAAACGGATTTGGCAGTCTTACGTCTACCATCTTGTGCTAGTAAAGAGAAAGCGGAAGTGGAACCATTCAGTTGTGCTTTTGGGTGACTACTAATACCGCATCTTCCATATCTTTGCGAGAGCAAATAATGCTCTAGTATTAGATGTCCTTTCAAGGGCATTTTCCTCTCCATTGGATCATTTAACAATTGTGCAGATATCAGTAGAGTATGACTAGTGCTAAGGCTGTAGTTATTGCAACATCTTTAATTAGCGAAGACACGCGTAGCATGGGAAGGATGGGCAGGCGGATGGATAGATGATGTGACATGGGATGGATCTGGAATTTGATCAAAGCAAGCTTATGGTAGGTCATAAAAGCGCATCGTTGGTGCGCGGTAGAGGTAATAAAATGAGAGCGCCTAAAATGCTCTGTTGCCTAAGGTTTCTCATTATTCTTTGCTTTGTTTTGGCAACGAAACAGGAATTAGTTTAACTGGCGAGTCTCATAAAGGAGTAACTGCAAAGTACGCGAGCCTTTCTGTAAAAATCCATTTGGGTCATCCTTGAGAATGCAGTGGAGTACGTGGCTGGAAGTGGGTTTATTGATGTCTTGCTGAAGGGCACGGACGGAAGCCGACTTCTTGCTGTCTACTAATATTCGAATGAGTAGCATGGGCGTTGGTCAGGGTTTTAGATAATTAACTTCTTTTAGATGCTTTCACTCCCTATAATCAACACACAAAAGAGCTTGGATTTTGAAAACAGAGCCCGTGCCTTGAAATGTCGTAGACACTCCATTCATAATTGCTACTGCTGCAAAAGTTGACGAGTCCTAACAACGATATTTTAATTCAAGCTTTTCATTTCGATTGGACTTAGTGCATTTTGTTTGGTGGCTGGTTTGCTCATTTTATTTAAAACCAAGTTGCCCGATCCCTGTAGCCCATGGATTCATTCTCCTTGCTCGTCAAGCCCGATCACAGACGTTTTACTTGGTGGTTTTCGTTGACTCCGTTTTCCCTTAAATTGATGAAAGTTTTTGACAAGGCTGAGTCTGGGCAGAACCTCTGCTTTGTTGTCTATTATGCAGAGTCGAGTTTGCAATTAATTAATTGCCTTACTTGGTCAATCTATGGTCATCCAAGTAGCTCAAATCAGGGCTAGAGTAATGGAAGCCGACTGGTCACCATTGGCATAAATCGGAGATCGGACGCCCCGCCAGCGTAAATAGTCAGCGTAAAACATCTATGACTAGAACAGAAGACCTTTGAGCTGAAGGGTTTCTAAGTGATGTCAGGGTCTACGAAACCGCCGCGAAGTATAAAAATGGCTACGAAAATGATTTAAATAAGCCATTGCTAACACCATTGCTGGTTGACCTGACACGTGAAACCAAAATGTCATTACGCAATTTATTGTCCTACTGTGAAATAGGTTTTCAAGAGGGTGGGAACATTGTCCAAGCAAGTTTTTGCTCGTTGAGCTAGTGTATGGGCTAGAGCCGAATTCAGGAGCCCAAATGCACCCAATCATGCTTTAGCTATCATGAAGAGGGAGAGGTTGGCGAGTGGTTAAATATCAACTGCTTGACAGCGTTTCAACACTTTGCAACGATGAACACAATTAATCAGGGTCCTAGATGAACATGGCTTATTATGCTTAATAAGACATGACTTTTTCATTGTGTAGTCGAATGTGCTTGAACTGTGAGTTCTCTGTAAATTCAGAGCAGCGCATTGACGCTATCCAGATAATGAACGAACCTCCAGCGTCGCATGTTAGTGACGAGTGGATTTTCTAACCCAGTTTCCTAAGTCACAGATTATGAGACTGGCATAGAAACCACAAAGCAATAATGCACCTTGACATCCTAATCAGATTCGGCTCAATCAATCGTCTTAACGCATGATAGAGGAACAAATTATTAACCGATTTCATTGGCTAATAAAGTTTAACAGCATCGAAACTAAATCAAAATCTTACTTTTGCGCCTAAAATCGACCACTATCAGCATCGCATGCAAGTTCTAAATAGCTTTTCTTACCATCCTTCCTTATTGGAGACAGCTTTCCATAGAAGAACACACAGACACATAACTTGGAACCTGCAATGACACATAAATTAAAAGGATAGACCTTAAGAGCCAGCATTCATCTTATCTCTTTAGTTGCAACAGGCCACGAGTAATGTTAATTATGACTCTCTGGACGATGCATAGCCTTGTTCCTTTTGAACTATCGGAGTATAGATGTTACTTTGCCTTAATGAGACTTGCATAGCTAAAAGTAGGCCTAGAAATATATATGTGCGGATGAGAACTGCCATGCATATTAGACTTTTAACCCAATTCATAGCGCATTTGCATGTTTCGATTTGACTTTTATGATTTTAATAATTTATAATGCAATTGTGACGCCTGGACTCGGAAAAAGAGTCCCAAAGCCGATAATACAAAAAAACAGAAACGGATGCATCGATTTACTCCAGTAGCATCCTGAACGTCACAATGGTACATTGGTGTGACAATTAGCGCCTAGGTTTGGGAACTTAGCTGAGAATATTAGCTAGTAAAGATGAAAATCAGACGGTAGTTAGCCTTACTGAGCGCTTATAGGAGCTGAGAGCATCAGTGGTACCGAGAAATGCTGCTGCACATATGCACACCTGCATGTTAGATGAGCGAGTGCATAGGATGATAGGAGAGGGGCTAGGGTCCCAAGAAGTGCGTGAGAGAGGGATGAACATCCCGCCTTAACTTGTATCACTTCACTCACCTTACCACAACCATATTTGTGTTCAGGTGTGAACAATGTGAACAATGAGGTGCCTCTTTGAGAAAGCACATTTTGCAGCGCTTTCTTCATCCTTGCATTTAAATTAGAGAACTGGAAGAGATTTCATTATCTTGAGGCTTTAGCTACAAAAGTCTGATCATAGTAGAGATTTCGCTATGAGCCTTGTTAGGTTTTGCTCAATCAGCATCCTAGGAAGTCGTCGACGTGTTTTGTCTTGACACTGACATCACTGATGGAAACGTGAAGTAGTTAAGTTCACCGATATCTTTCTCAGCCTCACTGTACTTTACCTGATCTATTTAACTGGACCTCAATGCTCGAACGCCTTCCGTTACCTTTCCCTGGTCGACTGCTTCAACAAACTTCTCGTGTGGACCTGCTCCAACGGAGGCCAGCAGCTCTTTAGGATTGATGCTAGGTCGGTCCCTCAAAAGGCCCTATTACCTAAGGAGGGCTTAAGCAACAGTTAGCCGACTGAATTTTTTATTTTTGCTTCAGCCGTATAGCTTTTACAATTGAATTTATGGAAATTTTAAGCGCCTCTGCATTTTTCGGCTGATTAATGAGTCGAGTCATTTGGGGGAAATAAGAAACTAAGAGGAAGTAAATATTGACCGGCTTCAAAGCCATAATAACGATCAACACATCAGGTTTACGCAATCTTTAAGATCTTTTTGCTAATTTCCAGGCCAATATTTGCATTTGCATTCGCCTGGAGCGCTTGACTTGTCCAATCAGCGAGGGCGGTTCTTTTGCTGTGTAGCGTTGTTAAAAGCAGCTTAGAGTACCTAGTTAAGGGAGATTATAGCAGTCGTGTCTTGATCTACATGGGAATGCGAAAGCGAGAACTGATAATGGGGGTGTAATATCCAACTTCAAAATTTTTTGGAACTAGATGCTGCTATTGTTTCATATGTGTGGTGTCCTATGCATGCAATGATCTAAACCACAAGTCAAAATCCAATTTTATTCAGATCTTTTCTACGGTGGTGAAACGGAGTGAGTAGCTTGTTTGTGATTAAATATTTTTCTCAAAGCTGCTAAGTAATTTTAATCAGCTAGTATTTTGGACGTATTTAATGGGTGTTTTATTGTAGAAATTTGCAATTAACAAATGTGTCGCGCATTATTAATCAAATTTTCGAGTCTAAAGAGCAAAGTCGAAATGTTTCATGTTTGGCTATTGCTAATTTACGCATGAGAAGCATGATAATAAACCACGAAATGCAGTCCATTTTCGTCTGAGTTATGCGCAAAGTAATGCTATAGACGAGATTCTGATTTTAAATCCATCGCTAAAGAGTCCATGCATGGTAAGTTAGGCACCAGCCAGAGATAACACATTCTTATGCATTTGAAGGTCAACAATGCCGTTCCCATGACGCGCTTCCTAGTAATTAAGGTATTTTTCCAAAAAATATAATCCATTTCGCTAAAATCATGATGTTTTGGTGTCGTAAGGGATCCTATTTACCGACGAGGTGGAAAGCAGTTACCGCCAATGACCTTGGAAATGCTATGCAAATTGATTAACTTAAAGACATGCTTTGCTTAACAGAATATACGATTTACACTAGACCTATGTCTTAGAATTTGCAAGCATTATATGTATCTACATTTTATCTTAAAAAATACGCGGCACATTCCATTTACGACGTACGGCCAAATGACTGCGTTTCTAAAAATTAGAATACAAGTAAATCACTAGTTATATGTATGCGTGCAGATATAGTAAGCTTTTTACTCATTTGCACTTCACTCCATTTTTTTAAAAAGGGTGTAACAACAACGTTTCTTGCCCATTCTTCTCAAATATCACAACTTCTTCAAATCTAAACATGGATCGTCCAAGCTCCACTGCAGGCGTAGCTCATATTCTTCAGCGCTTTCCTAATGTTACATCACATTCGGATTTCCGCTCCGAACCGAACGGCCGCCCAGTTAGTCACTCTCTAGTGAGCTATCCCTAATAGCCCGTTCTGCTAGGAGTCGCGGTCCTAGCACTGTGGATGTGAGCGGATGTTTACGACTTCCTCCCAGTCTCCAAAGTTCATGCCCTTTTGAAGTAAAGAAGGTTTGCTAACGCTGCCACCAGCATAGACGACTCCTCCCTTCCTTAACTTCCATTCTTCCACTCTTACTAAGAGAAGGTTGGTTGCTTCTAGACAACTTTATTGTACGCTGAAATAAGATATGGGATAACTTGGTCGAAATATCTAAGACATGAGCACCTCAGGCCCTAGGAAGTGACCACGTTAGTCCACAATCAGACCAAAATTTTTTTTCCTGCCTCTGGCCTACAAAGCACATTTAGAGGACACGAGTTTCTTAGCAAGAGCAACGTGGCGCCTTCAGCCTATTCCAGCCCCCAAGAAGTCGAAAAAGAGCAGTCTTCGGGCAGAGCGCACATCTATTTCACGCATCGACGACCCCCCCAACGAAGGTACAGTGGAGGAGGGCGAACTCGTTTGCAGTTCCAAGGGACTAGGCAAGTGTGTCAGGTACGACTGGGTTAGTAGAAGTTGCCCATACCTATAACATATCAACCTCTTCCAGCCTCTGAACGTAGACCGTTGCTTCCAATGGAAGAAACCTTAAGACAATCTCAAAACACACGTCTAGACCAAGAGAATTGTCGAAAAATATAAAACAAACCCCACCTAATCATTTGATCGGAAAAAGCTTAATCAAAATCAAAAGTATCCAGCAGATGAAGCAGATTGTTGAGTTGACAAACGAAACTGCAAACAATACATGCACGCAAAAATATTAAATGAGAGATGGAAAAAGAAGTATGGGAGATATACTGGGTGGGTATGTGGAAAAGGGATGAAATGATATTAAGTGGCTGATTGAGCATGATGAATGGGTAATTAGGAGAGCAACAAAAGCCTACGAAAACAGGGGCAGAAGACAGTAGTCACTACTAGGAACTCAGCCGCCCTCGTCTCAAATTCTGTGGCGATGGCCTGAGTTCGGCCATGGCCCCGTTCCATTCCATCTAACTCTACTTCCGCGACCACCGAGGCAGTCCGGATTGCGGCAGTTGAGGCAGCACGTTTGCGTTAGGCTGCCTCCAGCTTCTCCCGCAGCCAAGTGTGCATAGCCTGCGGTGCTGCATTGAGTGACGCAAGTTCCGCATATGCCTCAAACCCCGCTACTCTCCGTGATCCTCCAGCAATGAATCTGTCCGCACTGCTGTCGGTGGTGTCGGTTGCTAAGGTATGCGAAAGAAACTTGTTTAGTAGCATAAAATTAAAAGCCGAAAATCTCATATATGCTTCTAACCTGCCAACTGCTTGACCTATGTTTTAGCGCCGCTTCCAGATTCATTTGCCTTCAAACGTCTCCAAATAATGCAGAAGCCTTGCGAAAGTGAATTGACCAATAACTAGATAGAAGACTGGATTGAGGATGGATGGACTAAGGGACCAATATACAGATGAGTGAACTGGATTGCTGAATGGTTTTCCTTATGCTCCATTTTGGGAAGCTTGAGATAGCCTCAGACGCATCTTCCTCAACGCAGTGAAACAAAAATAACCCCAGTTGGTGGCCAACAATACATTCGTATTTGGAAATGAACTGGGGTAGATGAACTGGTAAGTAGATTTGGCTTTTGGATAAATCCCTTACAAATAGCACATTCTACAGCAACGCTAATTCCAAAGATGATTTCGAAGAAGCAACTGTACAGATTGCATAAAAACTAAAATCACGTTCCTATAAGACTCATTCTAGAGAGATGTACTTTTAGTCTGCACTAAATGCCACTGCAATGAGATTGGTTTTGCGTATCTCGGCAGCGACAAGGAACTAGAGCCGGAAAAGACTGAATTACACCGCATAAGAAGTCGTTTGTACTGTATCCGCATTGTGGTGAAAAGTATCAGTCATATGGAAGGAATAACCACCTTAACCGTCACTTGACAAAGTGAGGAGTGCACGCTTGTTTACCCATAAAAAGTGATTAAGGCACAGATATTTCCAGCGTTCTCTCCTACAAACTGAGATGGTGCCCAACCAACTGTGCCTTATCTTTACAATTATTGCTGAATTCAGAGCAAAAAGTGATCTAAAGAAAATAACATGCCATTAACCAAAGTAGCCCACTTGCTGCTAAAGGAAAGGCGCGTTTCATTGCTTGGGATGAGATAACAAAGCATAAATATCACCCCGATTCGAAATAGCTCAAAGGAATTGGCTTCAAATAAAAAGCCTTAACAAGGCTGTTTGGCGTCGCAACATCTGACAGGCGTAGGCAAACTTATCCATAGCGAGGAGCAGGAACGCCTGCCTACGAAAGATCCAGATGATCGCAAGCGCCTTCACCCGAAGGCGGTCGAACAGGGACAAAATGCTTAGCGATTATTAAGGCCACGTCTATTATCAATCGTTAACCAAATAGAAAAAAGTAAAAGAGTGGGAACTTTAACCAAGGTGCTTTGCAAAAGTAAGAAGGCACTATCGCCACTTTATAAGCCATTATTATCACTACATCATTTCGATCCACAATACGAGCCCCTACCTACGATGAACAAGCCCCGCAATAGTCAGTCAACGCTTCGCCTTTACCGATGCAGTCTTCGAACCAACCATACTTTTGCATTTCTCAGCCAATTGTCGACACCAATACCTGGTGCTAACCACAAAGAGCTTGAGCCAACTTATTAAATAAGAAGGATAAGAAGGGAAAGCATAATGTTCATGTACGTCACGTCGCATTTCCATTGGGCAGGTAATTCAGCAATGATTCACTAACGCTTACGGTTTTCAAGAAGTTTCTTCTAAACACTTTCCAGTAACATCGAATTTCATCGAGTGGACAGATAATAGCCATCACCGATTCGCCGTGAACACCTGCGCCTACGGTCCAGCTTGCAAGCACTAATGTATACAGACCGTAGTCTGTTAGACAGGAAGTGATGAGTGCTTCAGACCTACGAGGTGACATACGTGTGGGCAATTCAGTGATAAATACAATGAAGTGCTTATGTGCATTGCATGTGTGGCAATACATATCGATCCTCACTATAAACTACTCACCCAGTCGGACAGGCATTTAAAAAACCACCTTACACGCGTACAAAAAGTGCAGGAACAAAATCTTCATGGACTTCAAATCCTACTTTGCCCAATGCGATACGAATGCTAGGCGAAAACCTAGCTTTTGCTCTAGTTTTAGAACCAAGTTAAACCCCATTCTGTCTCAGCCAGTAGGTATGAAAAGTCAGAGCGAGAATACCTGATTACCATGCCAGTAGTGGCTCATGTGTTTCCCAATTCCCAGCAAGTGAGTGCAACGAGTTTCCCGTGAATTGGTAGGAGCAGAAGCTGAAGTAATAACCTGGTGAACATTGTTGGGCTTAACTACTTAAACCCACTAGATATTTGACAACGACGAAGGATAGTTTGCGTGCGGTGCACAAAACAGCGGCCTGGGATTTCCGGTAACAGACTGTAAAGTGGTCACGATGCAAGACTGGAACTAACGCAACTCAAAATGATCCCTCAAGGCCTAGGGAGTCTATACTATGAGTTGCACAAGTCTGCTGCAGAATAAAATCGCCCGTTTTCAACGATCGGGTAGCCGTCCGGGTAGTTTAAAATCTTTGCAGGTAAGAGTAGCTTATGGAGGGGGTGGTCTTTTAGGAACCACGACGAATTTCGGGGCACATAACATTAGCAATGGAAAATCGAATCCCACAAATAAGTAGGAGTCGAATAATGAGCGCCTTTAACGCCTTTTGTCAAGCTTGAAAAATTAAAAAGGCAAGTAGTTAAGCAGAATCCCAATGGCCAGTTAATAGCTAAACAAAGGTCTAGTTAAATTCGATCAATGTTTGTAGTGGGAAAGAGAAGACTTGCAGTTTGGCAAAACAGGCGTCCCGGAATCCCTCCTTTTCGTCCTGCAAGAACAACGATCGAATGAGCCACTTGTGCTCCAGGCCCCACCATCCCCAGAGGTCATTCTATCTTTCACCCCAGATGTCTGGACTATTGATAGCACACTGACGAACCGTGTTACCAAATTCAAAGCCGCACCGAAAGGCACTGAGGAAGCAGAGGTGACAGCTGAACTCCCAGCGTTGCCGCCCGATTTCAGGAGCATTAGGGGTCAACGGCGAATCGGTGGCAGCATTGACCCGCCATTTATCTACGTAGTCATGGGTCCACGCCACCTAAAACAAAGTAAAGTTGGTGGGCGAGAGCTATTAGTGGAATGGCGATTTTGGTAAAAGAGGGGCACAATGGAAAAGACTAAGTCAAAGACGCGGTGGTTATTCGCCTTTATACTGGAGACGGTACTTGCGCGAGCGCTAAGTATGGCATAAGGAGATAGATAGGTGGGGGAGATTGTTGGCGGTCCCAAGTTGACAGTTCTAATGGCGATACAGCATCAAGACGCTCAAGGAGGTATGGGCGTGCTGGTTTCGGCCACTGCTTTTGCCTCATCGCAATCCTTACCTCTAAGGAAATTAGGGATAAGGGTGAAGCGGAGATTATTTGTTAATAGGGTATCGAGTTTGTGAATGAAAGTGACAACATGGAAGATGAATAGACTCACTATAAGGCACCGAAGAGTGGCCATATGCTCCAAAGCAAGGAAAATAACCGAAAACCAACCGAAACTAACGGCAGGGTAAAGCAAAATTAAATCGGCACTTCTAGGCAAATACAATTGCGCGAACATTATGCTGAATTCGCAAAATAGACTGGCTCGACACTCGTACTTGACTCCCTCACTGTATGCTAAGTAGGTGCAAGGTTTTCACTTTTATTCCCCGTGGTAAAACCTGTGGCCAAATGAACGTCAAGATCACTTCTGATCGCTTACATAAGTGTGTCCACCACCAATTCTTTTTTCTCGTAAATCCATATGGATAGATTTTACTCCACAATGAGTACTCAGAGTGACTAAGAGGCATCTCCCCCCCGCAACGCACGAACGCAATGCTTTCTGACGTGTATTTGACAATCCTTGCAGCCATCTTCGACTTAGCGCAATGACATAGGCCGAACAACACAGAAAATCAGTTTTTATTAAGAGGCACCGATTCAACCCACCAAATCAATTCTGATGGCAATCAGTACTCCATTAATGTTCGTTTTTCCGATTCCATTCCCAAAATAAGTGGAATATTAGGGAACAAATCCGAGACATTAGATGCCAATGGCAACGCTATTAGTAATCGACAGAAATACAGAGAAGAAAACGAAATAAATCACAACAGATACCATTATGATAGCCTTAGACTAAAATAGAAATGAACCAACGAGGCATAAAACGGACGTTACAGCTCTACGTGTTTACTGGCTGGCTTGTTTTCAATGCATGCAGAATCCACCTATAAATCATACAGTAGGCTGCTGAAAAGAAATCAGCTCTCAAGATATGACTTCATTTGCCCATTAAAAATTGCTCACATAAGTCTAATAACCCACCAAGGAAAAACCCTCGCATATTTTACGGCCCTAACCCCAATTGATATGCTTATAGGACTTCAAATCAGTCATTTATGATAAACCAATAGGGAAGACGTTCTAGAGTGGGTATTGGGCCCATCTGAAATAACCAGCACACCAAATATATATATAACGTTAGCAATTTAAGAGTGAGCACTTACCACAGCTCCTCCCTGAAATTCCACCAGGGGCGCAATCTTTTAAGCATCCGCCTTCGCCACATGTTCGTTGCCATGCTACTACAGTTCTCTGCCCCATAGAAGGAGAGCTTAATGAATCACACGTTTTCAAACTGAGCAACAATGGCTGTATAGCACAGAGGAGGCATTTACCATGTCCTTTGCAACTAATAGATTAAAAACAACAATCTTTCGCAGGAGCAGAGAAACTATGCCCATGCGCGGAAATCCTTCCGATTTGCAATCAACATAGCTACTTTTGTTACAGCACTTGGATAAGATTTACCTAGGGGAAAATCAAAATCCTGCGTGGACGGACCTAAGTGAGGCCGTAGAGCGGAAGTAAAGCATGGACTTATGACCTTGGCGCCTTCGAATCCAAATTGTTTCGCATCTCCTCCCACATCTAAACTGAGGCGATGTTGGGTATTAATTCTTCACTCAGTAAAAATGAGCTACACCCACAGGCTCGACGCCTTCATAAGGGTAGAAATATTTCATCTATTCACTAAGGTCAGCATACAATCCTTCATTTCTACTCGCCATTGAAGTCAGCAAACTCTTTGTCTACTAGGGTAAGGAAAAGGAAGTGCCGCAAAGGCTCTAGATGATAAGCGGATGCTCACTATAAGCCGCTGGGATAAACAAAATTCACAGTTTTGAGCACAGCAATGCGCTAGAGGACGAAAGTCGAGGCAAGACTTTACATATTGCGGTTGCTACATTATCTGCACACCGGCACCTTGGCGCAATTGTTTGGTTTCATCAAACAACTACCATGGAACCTCAAACGTTATGTCTAACCCGTCTGAAACAGTTCGCCTGCCCTCAGGTGACAAATCCATCGTTTTGGTATGCAAGTTCTTGCGCAATAACAAAAAAGCTGGTAGGTAATGATGAAAAATCAGATCCTCACCTTCCGCTAAAATTTGAAGATAAAACCACCCGAAACAGCAGACGCCATCCCCTGTAAAAAGTGCTTGGAGTAAATGGGTGTAGTTTGCACCAGACTTCAATTAAGCAAGACAATGGAATTCGAGCAAATCACGACATATATTACGCAAATGAAATCAGGAATCCTCAAAAATCGATAGCCGCACTTCCATGCTAGCATGAGGGTTTAGCTAGGAGCATATATATGTATGTTACATAATTTGAGAATTTTCACAACAAATATTCACATACCTCGGCCCACTTGCGCAAATGGCAAGCCACGCACAACAACAACCGCACCAAAACCCAGTCTTTTGCACATGCCGCCACAAGCATGAAAAGGATATTGAGCATAGTAAAAGCAAAACGCATTTCACAACAAGTATTATTTACGCTGAAATCGACAATAATTGAATTAAAACTTATTTTATATAAATAAATATAGTTTCTTAAGAAGTGCAACATTTAAAAATTATTAAAATGAGACTTCCAAACGGTGCTTCGTAGTTATAATTGTTAATGATAATACAGAGAAGAATTTTTCTACAAGTTATGTCCTTACTTGCATATTTTTTGTTTAACTACAATAAGCAATGATGATATTTTTGTGTAATGCTCATGTTTCTTCAAACATACCTTTCGGGCGAGAGGCAGGAACACTGTAGTACTTTGTTTATTAGAACTGCCGATTTCTGTCAAGGTCACAGAGGTGCCCGTATTGCCCTAGCTGCGTGAGCTGGCCTCCGGGCCATGCCAGCAGCCTATTTCTCTCTGTCCGGTGAATATATGTATTCTACCCTGCCACTTTGCCTTCTTTTCCCTTAAGGGAGCCTCGGGACGCTACAAACACAGCTTGAATCCCTCGACGCCGACGAAGGCCATCATACAATGCTTTATGATTAGCAGTAAATTTACAGTTTTATCAAAGACAACAAAAATGTTTTCAAATCGTCACCTTATATCAGGAATAGCCGCAGGAGAGGGGAGGAGAATGAATAAATCCATACGAATTTAACCTGTATAAATGATATTAGATTAAGACAGTGCGTGTTGCTAAGAGCATATTTTTTTCTGCCCTACCGCAGTCGTCGTTTTCTGTCCCTTAATATCAATCCCTCTTGGTGCTTCATCGCCAACACTCCAGCACCTACTTGTCTCAATCCCTTACGGTTTTGTGCACTGGCAATCTCACTTCCCATTGCCCCTGTTCAGAAATTTAATTCTCATTTTAAGCTGGTCGATCACAAATCACGACCATATGGTCTGCGTTTTCTACCTCTGCGCCTCGTTCGCTTTTACATTTCTACTCCCTGTTAATTTGTAGCCTACTGTTCCATGTTACTAACTCATTTTCCCTCCTTAAATGTCCACTTTCTATAACAATACTTATATGCCCCTATTTTATTCTCTTATCTGCATGTTATCACATATGAGCCCAATCCTTTACCACTCCCTCACAATTTCTTTTGAAGTACCTACTTTAAAAAACACAGTCTGATCCTCTACTCATCCAACTCAATATCTTGCTTTTCATTGTTACCAGTTGTCTAGTGTCTGCTATTTCTAAATCCAGTCATTCACACATCGGCATCCCTTCCCTTCCTGTCTGGCTAGGTTCCCACCCCTCGCCTTCATCTTCTACTTCTCACACTAAAAACTGATCTTTCTACTTATCAGCCCCGGCCTATTCTAAACCATCACTTTGTATCACCCTACGACCCGGTTTATTAACAACTTACTCCAGTCCCACTAACCGTAACTACATATTGGATGTTGCCTCACAATCTGGCCATCCCCACGACTTCCATTGTCTGCAAGCCACCTTCTCACGTTCCCAGCTCAAGCACCTACACAGGCATGCAGTTCTCTCACTATCTGCTTTATGCCCACTTTCTATCTACCCGCACCCATTTTCATATCCGTTTGCAGCACCTTCCTGTTCAGCGCCTTCATTTGTGCACCTCAGTGAGACATCAGGCTTCTAGCTACCATCAACACAGAGGCTAATTCTTTACAAAGCAGTCCAACTTTCTCGCCAGATATTCAGTTCGCATCACTCAACAGCCTGCTCCTCAATACATTTGCCTCAGCTCCTCTACAGTCATCTAGTCCCGACCATTCCACTCATATTAGGTGTCAACGTTTCTGCCTCGCCAACCGTTTCGCCTCTCTATTCCCACTTCTACCTATTTGCCTGTCTATCTAAGGCATATCACCCGAGTCCCTTACATCTCTGTTTAGCGTTTGCCTACTCGCCTATGCGGATTGTACTGGCAGGAGATGGGCATAGCAAGAAGTTAAATAAATGCCGCCTCTCCTCCAGCGTGGCAATGCTCTAACGGCTCTGTGCATGGTGTCGCCATTGTCCAAAGGGAAATGCCTTCTTTATTTGCGCTAGCTGACCCATTTTGCAGTCCAACTCAACCAAAAGCAGTGGCCTGCCTTGTCAGCCAAATTGTCTCGCCACCTTATAAGACAATATAAGAGACTGCCGCTCCCTCTCAGTGACCACCGAAGGTGGCCTAAATGCAAGCAATGCAGTTTATGGTGTTCCAGGTGGAAGCGGTAGCGCGAAACCATCTGCTATCAAGCCGGGTCTGCCTGCCTCAATTAAAATGCAACGCGATCGGATAGAATGCGGTTATTTTGCACCAGAGCAGCTTTAAACACTATGCATAGAAGAAGAGCGAAAATCTAATGACGATCAGTTGGAAGTACATGACAGTGATGGTCGAAAAACGCGCTAGTACTATTTTAGAATTACTCAGAATCCGCTGACTACTTTGCTAAAGTGACCGAGAAGTCTAAAGAAAGCATAGCACATTCTACAAGGTAACCCACCATCCACGGCCTAATACCTATCCTTTGAAAGTTGTAGCAGCGGAATTCGTGTATCGTGCAGTCATGGGACTTGCTGCCTTACTTCCTTTTTTCGGTAGGAGAGCTTAAAGCACTCAACGTACAAAATCGCTATGCAACCTAAAAAGCATTCTGACAATGGATGCAAGTCATTAAGGATCACCACCTACCCTGCACACAAAATATGCGAGTGAATTGAGGTTGATACCCGAAAAACCAACATGCAAGTCGAGCGGTTGTTCGGTCGCCTGACCGGTCATGGTACATCATTGAACGCCTTAAATGTCAAATGTGAGTTACCGGTCCGAGTGACCAATTTGGAATATCATGTGCAGCGAGCCAGAGGGAAATGCACCCACAAGGGAGGGATCGTATAAATACCTGCTCAATCCGACACTACCTTTACTACCTAGTGAAGTAAATTAGAAAAATCACCTCCAATGCAAATAAAGACAATTGATGTGTGGGTGCAAAGAAGAATCCCAAATAACTCCCATGACACAAATAAGACAGAAGGTGATCATCAAGAATGTCATCTCTACAAATAAAATGTCAGTTAATTAGGTTAATGAAACACAAAATAAATGCCATTGAAAATAATTCCACGGTATACTATGTGCGTTGAATAGGCGCAAAAGGGAAACAATCGGCACAAAACCCACCAATGAAGGTAAAAAAGCTTACATAAATCGGAGAACTAACATGCAGTTTAGCCAGCACGTTCAAGATTAACAACGTGCAAGACAGCCACACGACCATCCGTCCGCAAAGCCAGCCACAGGTGTTCAATTTGCCTTACCTGCGAATACTAATAAGGCATCTACCACTCCCATTGCTACTGACACCGCCAACGCTACGCCAAGTCAATATGGGTGGCTTCGTTCCTAACCAGAGCGATGGTCGATGAAATGTAGTGGGAAGGACAGCCCTGAGCCTCGCCTTCTGTCAGGCTGGCCAGCGGAAGGTGTCCCACTTGCCTCATCTGAGAGCATCAGATGAGACTAATAGGGAGATGATGGGGATTTACAAAGAGGGCGTTGGCAGGGGATGAGGCGGAAGGAGGAAGCAGGAAGAACTGATGCTAGGTTTTAAGGAGGTGAAAACGAGAGAAGCGTTAGGCGGGCTACGAGAACGAGACTTTCACGTGACAATAAAGAGGAAAAATAAAGATAAGGAAGTGCTGTGTAAGGAATGCTCACTCCCCTTTCCCAGTTGAGTTGAATGCATAGTGCGGCATAATGCAAAACGCAATTCTTGAGAGCATATTAAGCGAAGTAGGAAAAAAAGGAGACACTTACAGAAGTTGCGCTGCAGTGGACATGAGAAAGGAGGCGTAGACAGGAGAGCTTCTCTCCAATTATTTTAAAGACGTTATCAGACCCACTTCTTATGTGTGTGCCTTGATTCCTAATGTCTGTGAAAATGAAAGAGAAGGTCTCAATTCACATTGCACAGAGTTATGCCGAGCTGATTAGACGGGCCAAATTACAGTTAAAGGTAGCGTATAAGGCGCCTTAACCAAGCATATCATAATTTATCCTAGTCTGCCAATCTTATCTATTCTGACCCAATCCAACCTAGTCAGATCTAGTCAAGCCGAGACTTGAGCACCGTGCTATAGAGCTTTCGCAGTGGGGCATGAACATTGGGTAATTTGTTTTACATCAGCTGGTTCCCAGATGCAGCTGCTTATTTTGGGGCCTAGAGCATATTCGGGACATGAAAAGCAAGTTCGGCACAGCAAGCATAGTTTAGGATCGAATAGTGATTAAAAGAAGCGGAGATTTTACCCCTGAAAATTGCTGTTGAATTAACGGAAAAACTTTTTGTGCACCCTAGTTCTATGCATTATGAATGGCTAAAGTTGTCCATGCGTCTCTTCAATACGAGCAAAGTAACATGAAGGTTTAGCTGAAATGGGCGAGAAACTGACTGAAAGGTAAGAAGTCGTGGATATGGGGCTGTGTTTCAGCCTTTGTATTTCTTTCCCACTTTCTTCCAGCCTTTCCTAGACTAATTTTCTCGTCTACTCACTTGGTCATAAGGCTTAATAAAATGAAGTAAATGGCTTGATGGAAAGTTTGGCTTTTTCTTGACTGGCATGCAGCAAGAAGCCAATCATAGCTTATCCCATCTATATGTTTCACACTGGATACCAGGTGTGATAACATTGAAATGATACACAAAATGAAGTAACACACTGATAGGTTAAGAATATGAAGGAAAAAATCAAAAGCAGGTGTAGAAAAAGTAAAATATCTACATATTGCTAGTTATAAGAAAGAATGATGGCTTTTTCAGAAACATGAAACGCTTCTATTTCTTAAAATAATCTATTCCTTACATAAAAATGCAATTCTTGTTTCAATTTATTAGACCTTACCCTCTTTTTCCCATCTTCTCACAAGTCTGCGCTGTTACTGTTCATATCTGTACCACTTTAGCTTTGATTTGAATGCACAAAACTTTCCCTAATTTTATGTTTCGCTTTATCACCACACCCGGTTTTCTTTACTAATGCAGACAATTCATAATTTGATCGCACCTACAGTGGCAGATTTTAAAACGAGAAAGCCGCCGAACCTCAATTCAGAGAAATTCTTAATTAAAACAGATAAAAGGGCGCATCTCTAGACCCGTGGGCTCCCAGCTTCCCCTACCACAGCAGAGACCATGTTCTTCGGATATACCTACCTTGTCCGATTTTAGAATGAGAACTGTCGCCATCGCTTTCGGATGGAAACGAGCTGCTGATTCCTGATTCTGATCAATATGGATAGAAACAACAGGAAATCTGTACCCTGACTAGTCCTGATCTCCTTGCCCAAATATAACCAGCATGCTTCGATCGCAAGCGATTACGGAAGGTGGAAAGATGCTAGGATTCCTTTCAGGTTACTTTAAATAAGAAGAGGAAGAAAAGAACGTTGCTGTATGTCCTTACTGAAGGCATTTGCAGAGTAAAACATGCATCTGACTTTTAATTAGGATCAATTCTGGTCTCAAAGTTACCCGATTGTTTGGGGGTGCCGTTCGTTCATCATCGATTTTTTATGCATCAATCTAAGCGCTGTCATCAGCCAACCCTTATTTTTACAAACTGATACGAGAAATATCACAAGCAATCACTGAACGGAATAAGCTGCTGTTCTGTGATTCTGATCAATTTTGGTCGGTTTCTCAAAATAGACTCATCAACTCTCTATCAGGTCGACTTTTGGGGTATGAAAGGAGAACTATTATGGCTGCCAGAGATAGAAGAAACAGATGTATGTATGTCGAATAGAAAGCAAGAAAATTGATCGCGACTATGTGCTTATACTTACAGTTTACGTATTAAAATCATTTTATCATAACGAAGTCATTCTTAAATATTAAATGTCTTGCAGCAGCAATACACCTCAATGAAGCAGAAGTAGCTTTACACTTGAGACCTAATCTTAATTAATTAGGGATTGAAACGAACAAAACACGGTGCAGTAAACATCCGCGCTCTCTGGTTTTCTGTCAACACAGCCTCAGTACAACTGCATGGCACAAAGTGCCAGTGTTTTGCAGGAGACCGCAGCAAGTTAATAGCTGCAGACGTATTAAGACCAGTGCCAGATCAAAGTGAGAAATGCATGAAGTGCAGTGCACTTGGGCTAATTTGCCGTTGTTTCACATGTGTAGTACCTTATGCATGCATAACTCTCAACCACCAGTCAAACTCAATATCATTCAGTAACACAACTCTTTCGTAATTCGATCTTTTGTTTGTCTTGCCTCGAAGGCTTTTGTATACAGCGGTATAGCTGCTAAATAACTAAAATCAACTTGTACTTTATACGTGATTAGAGGTGTGAGCATTGTAGTAACTGGCATAAAGCTATTTTACTGCGCATCAAAAATTGAACCTTAGGAATTAGGGGCGAAGCTGAACTATCTAGTAAATGGCTTTCGTTAATCTATGCATATCAAGCATAGTAAGGAACCATAAAATGCAATTTCTTCTTACCTGGATTTTGTGCAAAGTAATGCCAAAGGCAGAATCCTGGGCCCGGATCGTTCGTTAAAGGGTTCATGCTTAACAAGTTATGCTCCCATCGGACACGAAATAATTTTCGATTTCGTAGAATCCACATCCCGCACAGTCATTACCACCAAGAAATCCCCGTTAATTTGGATGGGTCTCCAAAAAACATATCTCTCTTTTGCCGAACGCATGGAATTTTGGTGTGGCAATGGATCCAATTTACAAACGCGAATGTGTCGGCATCAGGAGAGCGACCACGCTGCTCTACGACCTGGTTCATAGCGTCCTCTCGCCTCTGACCTACAAAGCACATCTAAGGAACATAAGTATTGTAACAGTCCTTTGCAAAGATCGCTACAAATGACGATGAAAAAGCAATCCTCGCTGTCCTTCACGCCCTATCTCCATTTAATAAAACCGTCAGTGTTGCGGCTTGCTATTTAATTGACAGGACATAAGTTCCGGCTTGTCATCTCCTCCTCTTTCCTATAATTCGAGATGGGTCTAGACATCGTTGATTGGAGAGCACCTCTCCACTTACCTCGGCGATATGTGAAAGCCCCCCAGTGTGCTCAGCCCGCATCCCGGTCACGTGATGGCGCGGTAGCCCTTGTACATACTCTGGCCCTAATGCTCAAGATTATGGTCTTCAAGTCACCGCACTGAGAAGACTTGAAGAATTCAGGGGTTTATCAGGCTTGCCCTTACTATTTGGCTCCGTCTTCCTCAATTTGCCGTAATCAACTAAGAAGTGACCTCTGATGGTGTTTAACATTTTACCTCTATCCTTTATGGGTTGTTATTTCTCTGCCGAAACGTTGAAAGCATTTATTTAATTACGACTTGATTTTTAGCTATTTGAGTAGGGCATAGAAGCAGAAGCGACGAGAAGTAACAAAGGTAGAGTCATTTGTCCAAGAACCTGCTTGCCACTTCGCCGATTCCTTCAACCACTAATCCACCACCTACCTGTCTATTCAATTTTGTGAAAGTGTGGTAGCCACTTTGATCAGCATAGAGTGGATATACAGGGCGTGCCAAGTTTAAGGCATCCATGATGTTTACAGGAGGCACTCAAAGCTTATAGCGTCAACCGACTAAAATTAGTGCCGTGAAATTAAGCAAATATACTCCAAGCCTATATACCGACATACTTTTTGGAAGAGGGACAAATACTACCCGCCGGTTGGCACGTCACCTAATCTTGGGATGAAGTTGATTATCAAAGCTGAGAACTATTTTTTGGCTAATTAGAGTTCACAGCGGAGCTCCAAATGCACTGCAAATGTATCAACATCTTTTGCAACACCTTAGCTGGTTCAAGGGCAAATTAAAGATAGGAAGTATAGTGAGCGGAGAGTGGTAGAAAGCAAAAGAGGTTTGAGAATCTGCCGCTGATTGAATTACGTAATCGCTTTCTGTCATAAACAAAAGCAGATTTGTTCGACCCGGCGTCTTTGCATTCACTTATTTGTCCGCCGTAGCCTGGATCGTCCTGGGATCTTATCGATTGACAGCCTATCCAGATAACAAGCATAGGCCTCCGCACATCAGGTTGATTGACTAAGTTAACGGACTCATGCAGTTAAGTCAACAACGAGGCGTTTGATAAAAAAGAGCATAAGTAGACTTACGTAGGAGATCCACTCACCCGACTCCATCGATGGCTTTAAATTCACCACTTCTTTTCGACGTTACAGATCGCACGCCTTTAGGAAAAGGGATCATTGTACCGTTGCGGTGGAGAAGGAGGAGGCTTGCAACTACATTAACCCATAGGCGCTTTCTATACGAAAGTCTCACAATAAAATAAGGAATAATTAGCAGCAGCTTAACCCTTTCGGCCACCGCAGTTGTGCTTATGTTTAGTCCACATACTACTCGTGAACCCAGCAATAACTCTCTGCTAGCAGCCTGAGTAGATCTGCAGACGGATTAGCCTAACTGAGAGTAAAATCACCCATTTGGAGAACAGGATTGTCGACAATGAGAGCACTCAAGGGTCAGCACAGTTCTGAGATACTACTGCTACTACCGAAGTGGTGTTTACAAGTTCTAGCGACTGAGTACAACATTCCTTGGCAGAGGTTAAGGCATTACAATAAGACAACACCAGTTTGGACCCAACAAATACGTAGTAAATAAAAAATACCTATGTCCTAAAAGGGACTTCACTCTGGCTGTGCCACTCTTTTCTAATTAGAATCCAGTGCTTCTATTTGCATTTCAAAACCGATTTGGGAAACTAGTAACAACAAATGACCAAGCTTTTAATTTAGACCAACGGAACAACGTCCAGTCACAAAGTTGTGTAGCCAAAAACACAATTCCACCTGGAACAAAAGTTTGTACAATCTATTTGGGCGTGCTCGATAAGCCTTCTGTGGCAGAGGTTGCATTCAAAAGTAACTTAGGTAATCGAGTAAATTTCTATAAACGAGAATGCGATGGCATAGTCTGTATAATCACACTAGATTAGGTTGGTTGATCAAATGGACGAACTTCTGCTCAAATACAAGGAAAAGGCAAGTAGTCCTCATCAGATTCATTGCTTCAAGTGCAAACAACGACCTTGCTAAACATGATTTTATGATGAGGAGTACATGCCATAATATATGCTGCGTAGCAGCAAAAGTATTTCCGATGCATTCGATGGAGGTCACGACTCTATTGGAAGGCTTCACACCCTCCCAGTCCGACACTTCAGCAATCGCTTTTTTTATTAAAAAAAGAAAACGATGTACAACGGCTGGCCAGCATGAAAGCGACACACGCAACAATTCTCGCCAAATGCATTTATGCCCTGAGTCAGTTCAAAGTCTTGTTGATGAATGACCGCAAGATGTTTAGGCTTGTTGAGCTATTTTATTTCACGAGGTTGAGAACACTTCGATAAAAGCCATTTTAGAGGCAGTGCTGCTCTCTCATTTACCTATTCAAGCAGACATCTTACATATAAAGAACTAAGTTGGTAAAATCTGCCAAAATCTGAGGCAAGTATTCAAAACAGTAAAAAATTCTAAATACGCATTGCAGCTATTGCTTGAATAACGATGGCATGAAGGGTGACAACAAAATGCATGTGTTCTTCCAAACATCTATTCCACGATAGGCTCTCCACACACCGACCAAATCAACGCTGATGATGCGTAACATGATATTTGCTAAAAACTATTGTTGCCTCACAACAGTCCATATGCACCGACGAGAACTAAACTGACCTATTATTACAAAATAATAAATTGCTGCTTTGTGCTCTGTCTTCTTCGCTTTTTCTTACCGATTATTCGCAATAACTTGCGGACAAACCTAATTCTTAAGTGATTTACAATACAAGTTTCCCACGCGAGCACAGAAGCAAACCCACCATTAATGCCTAAATATTACGACTTTTGGATCAGAATGAAATTTCATTACAAGGGACTTGCCGCTTTAACCCCGTACAAGCCCAAGATTAAAGCCTTATTTAAAGTGCATAGAGATGGAAACGGTGAAACATATAGCGCAGCACTATTGCTGCTTTCTCTCTTCAAAAAAACTTAGTTGCGCACGTAAAATAATCAACCCTTGCTTTAAGCATGCACTGCCTTATGAATGCACGGCCTAAACGACGAGACAAGGCCCATTGCTATTCGTATCCTAATAATGAAGGTAGAAGGGAAAAGCGGCTGATCTATAATTAAAACCCTTGTTTTCTGACACGAAGACTTCTAACCACGTTTTGGCAGTAGGTAAGCACTTTGGCTTAAATAATATATTATGCATATTATGCACACGTGAGTATTATTACGATTCTAATTAAGCATCCTTATCCGTGTGTAAATCTTAAAAATATGAAGAATGAACAGCAAATGTGATTTGTCTAGTGAAAGGGTATCATTATTTGCTTTACGCATAAGTGGCATAATAGGAAATCATAAAATGCAATTTATTCTTACCTGAGTTATCAGCGAAGTAATGGCCCATGCTAATCAAAATATATTCCAGTAAATCCACATGCATTCTTGCGGAATTCAGGACCTGCGAAGTCATTGCCACGAAACAGTGACCAGTAGTTTTGATGAATTGCCCTTCTTTGGGGAATGGAGTCCCTTCTACCGAAATTTTGCAGCTTTCGATGCAGCGACTAGTTCAACAC
The DNA here is from genome assembly GCA_036345935.2 of Taenia hydatigena. Classification (NCBI taxonomy): domain Eukaryota; kingdom Metazoa; phylum Platyhelminthes; class Cestoda; order Cyclophyllidea; family Taeniidae; genus Taenia; species Taenia hydatigena. The sequence continues at coordinate 125,093 of JADWOT020001247.1, read as the reverse complement.
CTTATCGGAAGAAGAATCAATGTCACCGCCAGTGACCTTAAAAATAATTGGCAGGGTGGCCAGTTCAAAGACTTAGTTCGGATTCAAGCAATCACAAAATATGGTGCATTCATTAAATCATGCCCTTTAATTTCCGACTTTATTTGAATGATGCATGTAGCAGTTGGTTTAATACACATTTCACTTGTTCAAGCAATTTAATTTTTGCTGCGAATCTCTAGTTGCACAAATGCGCAGTTATGTCTTTAGATGGAATACAGCAACAGTGTAAATTATCCGCTTCTCCTAAGTTTAAATCACACTTCGCATCTTGCAGTGATCCCCTTATTTTACACCGCCATCGTGCCTCGCATTATTTAGCATTAGCAAGACTATATGATATTGTAGGCGATCTTTTGCCTAAACTTTTACCAACATTACTAAATGACAAAAATAACTCAATGTTTGATACACCCTCCTATGCTTTTGTGGGCATAGCTACATTGTAGTACTTGGTTTGTCTGGGCCGCCGGTCTTGGTCAGGGTCACAGAGGTGGCCATATTGCTGGTCTTATAGCCAAGTTAGAGGCTCATTTCCTTCTGTCCCTTGAATATATATATACATTATGTCTTCGTTCGTCCTTCTTTTGCCTTCAAGGGAGCCTCGAGACGCTGCAATGGCTTTAGTCGATAGTCAAGTCCTTAGGCTTTATGTTGTTGCCTAAGTATTAAATGCATGCGTCGTTTTGGACTATTAAGCTGCAATTGGTTGCTCATTTGACGCTTCTTTCTCCTTATATGGTGAACAGTGTCATTGACATTGGTGAATTCGCGGACCGTCAACTCAATTATTTGTCTTCGTCTCCTGCGACTCTACCAAACTTTGCGATCCTATAAATTAAATCATCAAGGCACTCATGATAAACGCAAAACTTATTTAACTGGATGTTGTTTTACTAGTCTACCCAAGAACCTTTATCTTCGTGCATTCCCGATTCTCCAAGATAGCACTTATTACATCACAAAATGTTAAAAATATGCGTGCTGATCCAGAAAAAGATACAAGTGCAAGAGCCGAGATTGCTTATGAAAGCAATGCGCATAGGTCCTTGTTTCAGCAGACGACTCTCTAATTCCTACAATTAATCACCAGGTCTGATTGTTACCCTTATTGCTGTATGTCCTACTCAAATTTATTGAATTTGATTTTCAAGTAGGAGCAGCAGTGGTAGAGATTATTTAGAGGAGAGGTATGTGTAAGTTATTGTGTAGGCTTTCCTTAAATCCACTGCGATCGCCAATGCATAAATGTTGCACTTCAAAATGCCCTAAATTCTTTTCAAGGTCGTTAAAATAGGCACATCAACATCTGTTGGCTACATATCCTTCTCCATCAAGTTATGGTCTGCTATGGATGGGTTTAAACATCCTATAGATACTGTTACCACTTCACAAAATGCCTACATGTGTACGCCCTCGTTTCAAATTAACTGCTCTCACTTCAGATTAAGTGCTCAATCCCCAAGCAGCGTGCGATCGAAGTCTTTTTCGTAACCTGACAATATAGCAAAATGTTAGACAGTTGTCATTATCTGCTCTCATAAAACTACATTCGACATTTTAAATAAAATGGGCGCATGAATCTGCAGTCCGTCGCTTCCTTGTTTTCACCAGCATCTCAACAATTTCACCTTAGCAGTTAAATTTCTTCAGAACCCACCAAGTGTTGATAGTAAAACAGAACTTTAATGGGAATGGATTGTACCGCCATGGTTTCGAATGATAGGCGAGGGTTTTATCTGGCAGCAGACAGTAGAACAAAAATTTTGTCTGCGTTTACCCTCTTCAATCCATGACATATTCGGAGTCATTTAATGTGATAGTTTACTCGAGCAGAATCCAAAATGGCATGTACTGTCCTCTTGTGTCACTCCGCTAGCCGTAAACATATTTTATCGCAAGGTAGCTTTTGATAAATCTTCTTAACACTAAGCAATTTTACTAGCATTTAAAAGACCACCATGCTCTACCACCCACTTCTATTACTTTGAGTTGAAGGTCGAGGCAGAAAGACAATGGAAATGACGATTACAGTTGATGGTTGATAAGTCACAGCTGAATGTCTTGGTGGATGTGTGGTTGTGATTTCCATAGGCTGCATTCTCAGCGTGCGACCCTTTGCTGACTCATCGATGCTGGCCAATCGATGGATCGATAAGTGCATACACTCTGTCCTCGTTGCACCTAAGTTACCCCGCCACGCAGGCGATCGATCGACAAGACCCATTAACCAGGGCAAAATCTCATGCATGGATGGCGAGTGGGATAAATGAAGTCATTAATGATGAAATACCATTTTCCATTTAAATTTGAGTGCGTCAATTTGATTCTTAGGAGTTTTAAACCTCCCTCTCATCTTGCTCTGCATTATCTTTCCATTCTGTAACATTTTTTGTATTCCTTGCCTGTCAGAAATCGGAAACGATGAGAACGCAAATAGGCAGGACACAGCGTCAGCACTGCTACCTCTTGAAGTCCTCTGCGCTTTCAAGATGCACCAGTAGTGTAGTCGTCGCGAAATTCCCAAGTCATGTTCTTCGACAACTTTAAAGCCTGCTCTAAGATACATTTTTGAGCCATCGTTGGGCTGTACACACATAAGATTGGATCTTAAGGACATCTTGAGCATAGTTTACTTATGTAAAATTTTTGGAACATTGTAAACTCTTTTAGTGGGTGGAAGTCTAGCATATCAATCGTAATTCGAAATCGTCATCAAGGGACCCCATAAGATGACTGTATTGCTGGTTCTTTTGCGATTTTCGAGGCATTAGACATGGCGAGACTGGTACATATAATGATGTAATGGTCATGCCCAGTTAAGCAGGAAGAGTGGGTGAGAATGCTGCTAATAAGGAGCTAAGAGTTGTCTGAAATGGGAGAGAAGCTTAAAAATTTGGATGCTGATACTCTGCTTATCATATATGCAAATAGCTGAGCATACATTTTAAAGCCCTGAATTAAACATTCAAGACCTTTGATGGCCATCTCACTCCATCATACCAGGCCATTTTTAAGTGACACAGGAATGTAATTAGCCAAGTGGTGATAGGTGCAGTATCTCAGTGTAGACATCTTAAGGAAACTTAAAATTGTTTCACAGGCATTAAGAAGGCAGGAAAAGGAGGATATGAAGAATAACAACCAAAACAATCGAAAGAAGAAGAGAAGTAGAGAAGAGGAACGGGAGGCGTAAGAATGAGAACAAGAGTGAGGACCAGGAGGAGTTGGGGTATTTAAGTATAGAGGTGTCATTGGAGAAATGAGGAAACGGTGTCTAGCAAAGACAGGAATTGAAGCAGGTGGACTGGCCTCGCGAAAGGCAGATTTGGCATTGTTGTAGGAGGAATGACTATAGCCTTGTGTGAGCAGCCTTTTATTTCCACCGATTGCATCCATTTTTCTTTATCATTGCACCTTCTCTTTCCTCTCCAACTTCTCATCACTTTTTATCCTCTTTCAATCATTGCTTGAATGAATTTGGAAATCTATTTGATCTCCCCTTTTTGGTGAAGCCAACGCAACCACCGCAGTTGTAAAGCAGAAGCAGTCAAGCAAAGCTTTGTCAACTGATCGAAACGCATGTCATGCGCATACTGAAGGCTTGAATACCTTTTATAAAGGAATGTATGTGCTTGATACCTAGTTGTTCACAAAGAGCAAAAGAATTGGTCCCAGAAAGACTACGTAGTAGCTTAAAATATAAATGTTCTAAAAGTATGCACCCCAAATTACTCAGTCTTAACAACTCGTGTAAGGTAAAATATTGGTACAAAGGGGTGCCTACAGTGCATTGCAACATTGTCAAAAACTAAAATTGCGAGCCATGTCTGTAATACTTTGTTTAAACTACCGATTTCTGTCAGGGTCACGGAGGTGGCCATATTGCCCTGGCTTCGTGGGCTGGCCTCCAGGACATGCCAGTGGCTTATTTCCTTCTGCCCGTTGAATATATATTCCACTCTAGCATTCTGTCTTCTTTCGCCTTTGAGGGAGCCTCGGGACGCTACAATGTCTTTAGTAAGGGTATGGATATTAATAGCTAGATTTGAAGAAGCGAATGCAATGCTTGGGTTGTGCAACTGCTGGTTCTGGTTAAAGTCACTTGAGTGGTCCTATAGCCGTTGTCAGGTGAGGAGGACTTTAGCTCATGCCAGGAGTTTAGATTCCTTCCTGTTCGGCAAACATTTTTTCTGCCCTAACATTATTTATTCCTTTTGCTTTCAAGGTAGCCTCAGAACGCTACATTGGTGGTGTTAGGGATAAAAAAATAAAAATCGTTGCCTTTGCACTTCCTCCGAATAAACAAATACATAAATGTATTTAAAAATTACAATCAGATACGGCTACACGAGTATGCTAATTAATACATTCGGGTTCAAAACAAGTTTGCATTATTTAATCAGGTGGAATATAAAAACCAAATCGAATATACCATGCACCATTTAAAATCAAAATAAGTGTAAATTATGAAAGCAATATATAAAAGCTATCTATCGATCGCTGCTAGCGCCATCGTGTTAGGAAAACACGCCTTTAAATTAACTAATTCGCTCTTCGTCTTCAAAGTCATTGACGGCGGAAGTGCCATTTCTCCTGTCGATGCATTGCAACCTATAGATAATATATCCAAACTACCAGGGATTATTTGACGGAAACGGTACTTAGTCCTTCAACTTACACGGAGATGTTTCTTGCTACACTAGCGTCTATATCATTGAACATGGGCTAGTCGAGTGACTACTTGGAATCAGAATTCTGCCTATGCCATTACTTCGCACACATCCCAGGTAAGAGTAAACAGCATCTTATAGCTATTAGTGTCGTTTTTCTTGCAAAATAAGTAATAGTGATCACTTGTTCGACAATTTCACTTTACAATTTATTATGTTTTTATTAGTACACAGCGAATGCTGCTTCATTCGGGTCGTTAATTCAAGCTAATAAACAAGTCTATAGAATACGCAGGTAGCATCAGTGAACTTAAAGTATTTAAGAGATACTTCAAGATGAAGGGAAATTAATTGAAAGCCATAAGTTAGCCGCTGTTCTCGTTCCACCATAATGGAAATTATTGGCAGTTTATATCAGTGCACAGCCGGAACCATTGCAAATTTGTTCATGAGTGTCGCATTAGCCGCGCTGTGTTCCATATTTCTTATGCTTTAGTGTAGAAATGATCTAGACAAGCTCTGACTATCGATGTAGCATGATTAAATGTGGTACCTGTTTCATCCTTTTCGTATTTGTTTTGTTCAGATCTGAAATTTCGAGGCTTCCAGTCTCCCGCAGCTGCTTTTGACATTAATCAGTAGCGAACTGGTTTGGGTAGAGAGGCATTTAATTTATGTTTCCAAGGGAACGGGAAATAATCGTGCTAAATCTCTAAGCTTTATATATAATTCGCTTTGATTCAGTCTTACCCAAAAGTGGCGCCCTACGGTATTTTGTCTTTTGTAAGTATTTCGTGACATTCTCAAGTTATACAGTGACGACTTAGTTCTGCTCGGCTCATATCGAAGTTAGTTGCGAATGAAACTGAATTAGTTGCATTATGCTACTGAGCCGCAAACCTTTAATTTTGGTTTTACCCTCGATCAGAAAAGAAATTCTGTGGCCTCTTGTCCAGTGTAAATATATTCTGAAGCTCTCGATTTAAGTAATGAATACTAAGTCTCGGTCGAAGCGTACTGAGATTAGTTTATGTAAAGAACCGAAGGTAGTCGAGTAGTCACTTCTTCCCGGGACATCACTTCTGATTTAGCCTTGACCAAAACACGGGTTCCGTGGCCTCTTGTAAAATTATATGTAATTTTTTCGAGTCAAGCAATGACGGCATGATTCAACTCGACACACATAAAACTTATTTAGGAGAGGTACCGAAAATATGCGGGTTATATCCCTGCACTCGATTTCATTCCTTTTGATTTAGCCTTTATTAGAAAAAGGCACCTGTGAACTCTCGTCTCCTGTTATTGTTTTCTGATGTTCTAGAGTTAAATAATGCCGCTTGGGTTTTATTCGACCCGTTTAAGTTTTATCTTGGGATCAGAATCAGAAATAGCCAGATTATGTCTCTTATATAAAACCCCTTGCGATTTATTTTAGCCTCGATCAGAAAAGGCATTCCGCGACCTCTCGTCTACTATTACCGTTTCCTGATGTTCTCGTCCCATGCAATGCGTGTTGAGTTTGCGTTGGTAAAGTAACCGAAATCAGTCGTTTCATGCAGCGGCGGTCTATTTGGTCACCTTTTATTAAGCCCCAATTAGGATAGAGAATATGCGGCATTTTGAGCATTGCAATCCTTTTTTTCGATTTAAGTAATGTCGCTTTAGTATTTTCTGTAGGAAAATGAACCGAAAGCGGCTGGAATATATCGCTGCGCTCTCGTTAACTGCTTTTAGATTCCGTCTTGATCATAATAGTGAATCTGTATTCTTTTGCCTTCGTAGTTTTATTTTGATGCTCCGTGATTAATTATTTAATGTCGATTTATAATTGCGGGTCGAGCTTATATTTATGAAGGAATTGAAAATAGCCTATCTATATTGGTTCACTCTGTTATAATTCTTTTATTTATGCTCAATGAGAATTAGGCTTTAGGGGCCTTTTCTTATATTTAACATGGTTTTGTTAGTCTTTCCGCTTCAATCTATATTTGCTTAAGCTTTGGTGCACTTGCTTGGTTCCTTTTGGTTGCACTTTTAGTTTAAGTCGTAATTAAATCTTTTAATTTTTGCCGTACCTGATGTTTTAAAGGCCTTTATTTACAGCTGAAGCCTTGAGGTCTAAGGTCTATAAGGACGATATTTTAATCTGTTTTGATGTAGAATTGCCTACTCTTAGGTACCGTTTATTTGTTTCTTTTGTAAGCGCTTATGACAGCATTCGTAAGTAAATCTTACAGAACAGGCTAAGAAAGCTTGGGACTGCAGATTTGCTTTTTCTTATTCGTTTCGATCCAAATTTGCTTAGACTGTGTGCCAATGGCTTGCTACATTTTTAAGGGTCTGATGTGATTTTCATTATAAAATGTCACAGCATAAGTGTAGCTGATATTTGCGGAGTCCCTGTTAAAAAGAAAGCTGAGAAAGCTCGCGCGTGCAGATGTGCTGTTTCTTATTCGTAGCAATCCAGAATTGATTTGGTTTGCATCTTAGCAACTTGTTTTTTTCATGAAATGGCTGCCGACCATGGGCCTTCTTGATTGCTTTTGATGTAGAATAGTGAAGTAAAAGCGCAAATTTAAACATTGCTTGCGTAGTATTGAGAAGGGCACGGATTGTGGATTGCACTTTTTGCCACTTAAAGGGATACTTGGTCTTTGAAGAACCCGTTTGCGACTGTATAATGGCTATTGTTGAGAATGTTGTGTGAACTTAATTCTCCGCATTGCATTTGCTGTGGTCACGGTGGGCAGTAGGCGTCCCTACACAACGTTTATTTGGTCAGCAAATGATTCGATTGATCATTAGTTTGGTCATGTTAATCGGTAACCGTTTTGCTTGCAGTCAGTGACTCCTAGTAAGGAGAGCATGAGAATCTATTTAAAGAAGACTTGGTACATTTAGATGCTGCGTCTCTCCATCCTGCTTTAAACCACGGTCGCACATGTCACACTTTATCCTTTTGGTAACAGTGACAGTGGAAGCCCAGCCACGCCCTCCCCTCCTCTCGTAGTCATGGCGACAATCTCAACTTGCAGCTGCTTATGCTGCCTTCGATTAGACTAGTGGCTGCATCGGTTGAGATGCTGACGGTCCTGTGCGAATGAATTTTTATTGTTTCCTTCCAGATACAACTGCTTCATCCACTCTGCTTTCAAAGCTGCTTTTAGTGTTATTTTGTGATCACTCTTTTCTTCCACAATTGCTCTGTCTAAACGAGGTAGCAGAAGTTGGGAAGGATATGCCACATCGGTTTAACTCTGGCTGATTTCTCCTTGATACATTTTTTGCACTCCCTGCGTTTTTTTTACCTCCCAGGAATTCGAACAAATAAGTGCGTTTTTGTGCATACATTCTAAATTGTTAGCACTTAACTGAATTCCATGTGCATGATTTATTGCTGATCGTCAGAATCCTCTAATAGGTCGTAAGAAGGAGTTGAGTTTTATGCGCATGCTGAATTTATTATTTAGGCTTGTGTCAACCATTGCCTCTTGATCAAATATTCTTTGGAAGCCTCCACCATTAGCGCTTTCCATCCTTCTGTCCCTTCGTATTCATTTAGCTAGCTCCAGTCAACCATACGTGTTGTGTTAGTCCATGTGCTGATCATGCATAAGCAGGATGATCTTAGTTGGCAGTACTAATACAACCTGCGGGGGTAATAATTGAAAAGCCATATTCATCTTAATGTGACCCAAATGATAGCGGAGGAAAGCATGCCCCAACTTAAGTGTAAATCTTGCCTTTGCTATCAATTTGGACGTTTTGGGTGGTTAGTTTCTACCCTGTCTTCACTTTCGATTCTACGCGCACCGACTTTGGTGCGATTTATGCAGATGTATATTGGGCACTTAGCCTCCCCTTCATTTTTGACTTTCGCACAGCTAGCGCATAAAACAAGTTTTTAGTAGCTTCTAGTGGCATAGGCTTAGTTTTCTTATGAGTTGATGTTTGTGGCTGACCCTAAGCCAAAGGAACGGCGTCTCATGGCAGTGCCAAATCGTGTGCAGTGCATAGGTAAACGTAAAGTTGACTTAGTAGAAGGGTTAGTGTAGGTGCATGATTGTGATATGTTCAGTTCTTTTTAGGAATTTAAAGCATCTTTCTTTGCCGCCTTTTGCGAGTCCAGCACAAGCCAACGGACGCTGATGACACGAAGTGCGGTCTTTGGTAGAGGAGCAGATGGATTTTGTAACGCGTTAGAGGAGGAACGAACCGGTAAGCCCGTTCTTTTGGACACAAAGTTGGACGAATTAATTTTTTTCCTGCTTACTTTGTTTAATGTATTCCACTTTAAGACAAGCAACGAGGTTGGGCGTGGCAGCAGACTTCTGACTGAGACAGATTATCAGGTCAAAAGTGTATGCTTGAGACTGTTATTTGACAAGAGCTAGACTGTTTTGCAGACAGCTGGCATTGGACTAGCAGTCGCCGCAGAAAATTGATTTGCCAGTATGGACGCTGCATCGCTGTTTCCTACCATGTCATCGCGTTCGTGATGTGATGGCGGATTAGTGCTTGTGCTGCGGGTTCACACAAAAGTACCTTGCGAACTCATCGAATACCTGATCACCGGTCATGAGAAGTGGAGTCAACCCTGTCTCATTTCAATGTGATGTTGCTGCTGCTCAAACGTCTGTGGCACTCCAGTGTAAACGTTTTTCAAACAATTTAAGCAGGTCATTCCCACTAGAACACCTTTGCCTTTCATTTGCTGCAATAGCTTCATTTTAATGTGCCATATTTGGCATTCATGGTGTCGAATCGTCGTCGTGATCGTAAAATCGACTACACTGTAAAGATTTGACATTTTTTACTATTACAGATGGTCTAGAACTTAAAATTGATAAGACTATTGGATAATAAATAACAAGGTGCCCTTCGATATTGCTTCTTACCTTGTTCACATAGGAGCGGACATTAATTTGCTAGTTATTTTGATATGTTTTGCGTCTCAACCACCCTAATGAACCCCTTTTTGGCAAGAAATAAATAATTGCCCTTTTCTAAGGTCTTTTTTATTGCCTGTGTGGTAACTGCTACAATATCCGAATCGTGCTGCAATCCATTTTGACAAAATCTATCGTGGTTGTGGTGATGGTGATGATTACAGCAGCTGCACCCCTGGATACGCTACAAAATGTTTGCTTCTCCATTGACGAGCTAAATGCATCTTCAGCGACTTTAATAGGCACCAAATGAGCAAATGCAAGCCAAAGCAGTCAAAATTTTACTTTAAGCGTAGCCTCGACGCGCAGTCTGTGCTACTGTTTGATTAAGTCTCGATTCTCAAATTGAATTGGTTAGATTAAATCATAATTGCACAATGATTGAGACTGTTGTTCTACATCCATTCTGCTTCTTTAAGCACGAGACCTTTCTCTGAGTTCGATTAGCTCACTTCTGTGGTGAGGAGTGTTTGAATAGATGAGTGGATGGATGGGAATTGTGGGTAGTATTGCGAAAAGTGGCGACGACGAATAGGCACCTAAAATTGTATACTAGCCCTTTTCTCTCTCAGTCTACGGAGGGTTGTGCTGCCCTGCCGGCGCAGTACCGCTGCTGAAGCGCATTTTGGTGGCCGGTGCTGGCTAATGAATCTGTGCCGATACCGCTAGAAGTCTACAAAGTCTGGCGCAATACTGTACTTTTCTATGTTCCTAAAGCCGTTTTTTAGGCAGAGAGCACCTTCGTCAGTGCAAATGGAGGCATGGTGGAGGAACTGGCCAAGTAGCAGTGGCGCATGACTGCATTTGTACTTCTAATTAAACTGCATTTTTGTTTAGTTACTTTACTACACTGCGGCATGTCTCTTCTCTCCTGTGAGATTTGGCCTTCTGCATCAGCAGCAATTTTGTGGCAACTGGATAAAAATGACACTGGAGTAGATAACTTCCGTGGATTGATTGTGTATATCATACTGATCAAGGTTAGATGTTACTGAGCCCCCTTCAAATGCATTTATCACTCTAATTTGTTGTTACTTGTTGCATTGAAATAAAACGTTTCGACTTCAAATGTGCATTGTGCTACAGAGTCATACGCATCAAGGTGGTATCAACTTTAAGAGGTCTGGAGGCGGTTATGGAAGAAGGCGCCTTGTTAAGTTTCGAATAGTAGGCATGAAATAGAATGATTGTTGTCAATTTTATCAAAACAGCACTGCCTAGAATGCAGCGATTTAAGTCGAAAGTAGGGATACTCGAGATTTATGTTTTATCTGCGTAAAGCGGTGTATTGAATTAAAACTGATGTGTAATTGATTAACAACTCGAATCCTGCATAAAAGTAGTGCGTGCTAAATAATAACTGAAGTAAACAAGCACCAGTGGGAACCTATTCCACTACATGAAACCAGTAGGAAGCCTTGGCGGGCAAAATCCATTCATATTAGGGTTCGGTCCCACTACTTCCGTTTAGCGGGTTAAGGAGTCATTTAGTTATTAAAAAGAAGCACTGAGCCTCTGTTGGTAGGAGAGGGAGATTGGCTGCACAGCCATACATGCCCTAATGCACGAAAATCGCACAAATAGCGGGTAGTAATGGTTATTTGATGTCGCGCCGAATCGCCACGCTTGAATTTAGCCGCCGACAACACGGAGCTTGTGGATTGAGTAATTATCCTTGGGAGGAGACAGCCCATCTACAACGAGGGCGTCCACGTATTGCCAATTTTCAGATAACGGGTGCCACATCCATGCATCATTTGATTATCAGGTCCAAGAAAAGACTATACTGAAGCCATACACTTACCTCAAATATAAACCCCACCACCATTGCTAATTGTAAAAATGGACTAGAGAAAATTAAGCAGAAGCGGCAAAAAGAAGAATGGCCATTACGCCTGGTGATGTAGTTTGCGGTTATTGAAGGCAAATGTCTAACATAGAGGGGACTTATGCGCATTGGTGACACCTCTGCAATATTTGCACTTCTGTCTTTAGCTAATATAAAATGCTATCAAATAGCATTGTGTGACCGAATAAGGTGAAAATCCATTTCATCCCTAGATGTTGAGGCGGGGTCTAGCAATGGCTTATTCAATTACTTCATTAGTAGCATGTTAATTTCACTTCAAAAACGGTATCCATGAGTTGACTTCAAACACCCTTTTAGAAGGGATTAAAGCTGTTAAACCTATTTGTCAATCAGCCGGTAGGTGACAGGCTGTAAGAATTCGAAGTACAACACTACATAGATTAAGGTTTCTAATTAGACTGTCGATAAGTATTTGGTAAACTATATGTTTTGCTTGCCATGCACACTGTGCACACTTTCTTAATAATTTGAAAAACCCTGCCTTTGGGTAATCGCAAGAGAGGAACCTGAAGTAGTCAGAATTTCGTCTGCCAATGTGACTGCAAATACACAGCCTCTCACACGGAAAGATGTAAAATAGATAATCGCTTGGAGCTCAATTAAATTGTGAATATATCTGTTATGCATAAATTAAGTGGACATATACCTCTTCTTAAGGAACATGTGTGTTCAACGCCTGCGGGTCAGCAGAAAGCACAAGATTTTGCCTCATTGATAAGCGCCGCGGCTAGGTTTGCAAATGCTTAAATTGGGTGAAACGAAGCTCGCTTTCGCATATCATGCCATGCGATGGATACAGCTTTGTGCCAAGGAGTGTCTAGCATGTGATATACCACTGTGAAACGATCAATATTGTGGGATATGCCTGTGGTGGAGCTGAGAAGACCCAGTTCTAGATTCGGAAAAGGGGTGATATTTGATAATGATGCATAAGAGACGTTGTTGTGGCATCTTATTTGGAGACATGAATATGACAAATAAAAATAAAGCACTCTTTGCTAACTGTGAGCACATGCTTATTATTAGTGATTGGTTTTGTTCTAGTAAGGCTTATACAAATTAATCATTTGATCCCCTATGTTAGATGAAAGACGGTACGTATTGTTCAAAAGCAAAAATAAACACATTTGAGCTTTGTGTTTTTCAAGACACAAGTTAACTGCCGACTGCATGTTTTGCGAAATTAACAGGTATTTTATTCATGTAATTCGCTCATCATTTTCAAGGTCACTAGCGGTAACTGCTTCCCGTCTTGTTGGTAAACTTGATCCGTTTTCGAACTAAAATGCCATGCTTTTTGCAAAAATAGGCAGCATTTTTCGCAGTCTTATCTTAATTAATGGAAAATACATGAATTTTGCAAGAATGCAACGCGTTTGACTGGAGCATAATTTGCTAAGCATGGCCTCTTTAGCCATCGAATCGGAAACAGAATTCCGCCTTTGGCGTTATCTCGCATATAACTCAGGTATGAACGAAATGTGTTTTATGAATTCTTACCTAGCCTCCCATGCATAAATTAGCAGTCGGCATTTATTCCAAAAATCATTTTCTTAATACCCAGTAAATTGCTTCATGCGACTTAATATATACAATGTAAACAACAATTTAAGTTATTCAACAGCTACAGGGTTTTACTCAGAAGTCTTTTGGGCAATAAGAGAAGAGGATTTAACTACAAAAGAGATTCTTACCACGTTCATTACCATATTAAATAAATAATTTATGTTAATTTTGACCAGTGACTGGGATCAATGCATGCATACAGCAAAAAATATTCGATGCAAGGTTTCTTTTGATTCAGTGAAAAACAGATCATCAGTAAAGTGATTTTGATATAAAACACAGCTGAGTACTGTCTCTTTTATTTATATCTCAAATTTCAAATTTTTGCTTAGCCGTTCAGTCTGTTGATGATTGTTGTACCGTTTCTCGCATTATATGATACGAATTTGGACCTAGCCGATTGCAAAGGGGCCTATTATGGCAGAGAAAGTTAAAATGACACAATCATATAGAGCGGTGGAATAGTCTGCCCATTTAGGTTCATAATTTATCAGAATTATAACATAGCAGCTTGTCTGACTTTGCAATCACTTGCGGCATTTCTTGCGCCAAAATTTTGTCTCATTTATCATTCTTGTAGCATTGCAAGAAGGAGAGGCATTTGAGCGCCACCCTTCTCTCTTCCTTACTCACTCGCGCACTTTGATAACAGTTGCTGTTGAAGCTGCCATCTCTATTATGACACCCGCATGACTGTTAAAAAGAACGGCTTATACTTTCGAAAATCTATCAAATCATACAATCATGCTATGGGGTGTGGGAATTAGAGGGGACTTGTTGCTAACTAAGGAACGTCAAAATGGCCTCAGAGTACCTTTTCAGCGTTACGTTATGGTCCTTGACTTGAGGAATGACTAAAAAGAAGCCAACAGAGAAGTCGTGTGTTTGTTCACACACATTGTAGCAGCATCGCAGCCCTGCCATTTGGCTCCGATACACTCCAAAGACCCCATTCCAGCGCCTACATATTGGCCGTCTTCATGAACTACTGCACCGCAGTCAATCTTCGACGCGGTGTCCTCCGAGCATCATTTGAATTTCCACAGGCACATTTCAATCGTAAGTGTTTCTCGGCAAACCACTCTTTCTAGCCAGCGTTTTGCGCACCCAATGCACGTTGTCATACATTTCGCTGCCTTGTAGACCCATTATTCAAAAATTCCCTTGATTGCACTGCTCATACTTGGTATAGAAAACCACGATGTTGACTACATCAAAGTACATACTTACACATTTTTCAGTTTGTGTCGCCTCTGGCTTAACTGCCATCTTCGCTAAACTTTGCCGACATTGATTTTGCTAACCACCTCTGCTAAGCACTGTACTTCGGCACAATCACATCTACAATTTTGTAAGTCAATTTTAGATCCCATTGAGACTCACATTGTAGGAGTGCATGGCTTTAGCTCATACAACCTCATGGCACGCATTTGTACTGTAACATCTATTCCACGGCCGCTTATTTGGGTGCATGTGAAAGTGGTGCAAGCGGTGCATTAAGATTATTTGACATGAGTCTAAAAGCATAAAGCGTAGCAAATGGGTCCCTAAGCTCGATGAAACGTGCAACAGCGGATTTGCGACGTCAGCACCCACTGAAGCACGGCTGACGTAGCAATTAGGTAGGTACCTCAGCAGTTATATGCCCCTTTAGGTTGCTTTCCAGCGTTTTATGACTAATACATAAAGTGCTACAGTAGCAGAAATTGAGTCCTGATTCGTCCCATAGTATCTTTCCTTCCCCAAGCTTGGTTATAGTTGATAAGTACAATCTTTTTTCGCCTCTCTTTTTCTCTTTAATGAAATCTCATGGTCCTCCTTTATTACACTTTTAGAACCGAAATTACACCCAAGACTCAGAGTGAACTGCAGGATTGGTCCTCACAGAGGTCCTTGATGTTTCCGCACTTAGGAACCAATTACCTTCCACATATTTCACACCCTATAGCATTGCTGTATGATTTGATAGAGATTTCCCTTAAATTACGCCTTTCCTTTTGGCGTTCTTGTGAAGAGAATTGTGTAAAACTTCCACGCCGATGACTAGTAATTATGTGCGTGGATGAGTTGGCGTCTAGGGTGTGGCTGTGGACAAATTTTAGTAGTGTCTTTGCATACTTGCTTTTCTTACGCAAAACCACTTAACGCAGATCAACATTAGATATGCAATGGACAATTGATTCCCTCTCACAATCATGGAATAATCCGACCAATATACACAAGCTTAGCGATATTTCAAACGCGTACCTAGTCCTACGGTACTCTTTCTGCCAAATGGCTTCTGCATTTAAGAGAACAATGAGGGCAAGGTCGCACATCTTAGATGATCTTTGATCATTCGCAGTGTAAAAGATGCGGTGAAAGAAGGATGACTAGTGGCCGGCGAGCAGCAAGAGCACACCTACAGACACTTCAGTAAGTAGGTAAAAGTAAGCTCTGTGCTAGACTGAGTAGGTTTGGTATTTTGGTTCTCCTTGCTCGCACGATGGGGCGTCAAAGAGGAGGTAAGTCAATATGCTTAATCTCTGGTGGTGAACAAGTGGCATGCAGATGAATGGGTAGAACTCCAAAGCCGTGTGGCAAAAGGAAAACCTGTCGGGATTGATGCTTGCTGATTCTACCTGGTCGAGTCAGGATCAGACGTGCTGTTTCCACAGATTTCTTATTGCCTGTGGTTTAAAAATGTGATCGAGCGTAGCTGTGCATGGTGGCATAGACTATCTCAGCGCAACGTATCCTGATGTAAAATAGCACAATGTGGTGCAGGAATGACAGAGCATGGCGTCTTCTTTTATCGCCTGATCATGATGCTGCTAACAAAAATCATGTATCCTTCACGACTTTTAGCAAACAAGGCGTCAACTACCACTATTTTTCATCGTGAGCTAATGCAAAGACGAATAAATCTCACCACAACACACTGTCATGCTTTCATCCAATTTTATTCAACTTCTAGCAATTTGTAGAGGCGGTATGTCTCGCCTGTCACTTCCTCGAATTCTTTACCGTCACCATTCTCAGAACTTGCCTTATGGTTGTCATCCGCAAGTGCCATCATCAGCAGACCTTCATTGCGCTAGTAACTTGAATTCCATCTCATCTAGTTGTGATGAGCAGCGACGAATCAAGTACAAGGCGTGCACTGCAAAGCAAACTACTTCAAGCTGAGATGTTTTTCATCGACTAGAATGCAACTTATTCCATGGGATCAGCCCATATGTTGGTGCCAGGTCTTTTCATAAAGGACGCAAGTCAAAAGGAGTTTCTACTTATTAAGAGATCGTGCGCTTTGAGCTAGTGTAACCATGAACACCGCACTCGTTCGATTATTTTAAATAAGGAATGTCTCATTGTTTAATTTACTCGTTTTGGGTAAACGAAAGGCGAAAAGTTAATGAAGGCATCCAAGTGTTGAATTGAGTTCCTCAACTGGCGAGGCTTAGGGACACACTAGCCTTTTTACAATACAGCTCGATTCTATCTCACATGCTAAAAGAAGTATACCATGTGATCACATGGACAATTAAAGACAAGGTTTTTAAGACCGCCACAGCCGTAGAAAATCGGTTTCTGCTGCAGTCTTGCATCGGCCTTAGGATGCTGATTCTAGGACCGACAAAGCGGTTGTTTTAATTTCTTCTCATAGACAGTTTGCCAGCCTTTCTGCATGGAAGAACTAGTATTCCGTGCCAAACAGATGGTCAGAATACTAGCAGATAAAAGCGGAGAAGCAGACAGTGAGACGATAAATTAATTAACTTTGCATAGTCTACAAACCTTACCTTAAATTCAAAAAAAAATGTCGATTTCTCTACAGATGGATAAAACCTGCTAAAGACCGCGGAGAACAAGCAAGGGGTTGGATAGCACTAAAAATTGAATGGAACATAATGAAACGCGAAAAAGGGCCAGAGTAAGTGCTCTGGCCTGTATTGGTTTTAGACTTTCTCGACTTTTAAGTATGCGTTCAACTAACTGCACAGAATGCTGCCACTAAAAGGGCAACTGTGACCAATATGGCCTCATGGGGACAACGAAGGATAGGAACAAGCCATCACTTACACGAATGCTAGGCTTTGCATGAGATGCTCAGCGAAACGTCATGTTTCTGTGCATCCAATGTTAGGGCATTTGACACAACCTAATATGGACAGGTTTCAATAATGGATCATCAGACACTAATCTAGCTATAAACAAAGACAGAAAACTTTGAAAATTGGTATGCGGGACAACAGCACTCTAATTCTCTAGTACAATACGGGTAAGGGAATTTGCACAGCGTTGTATATGGCGACGCGTTCGTAAGGAACACAGTTATGCAAAAACTTTTGCACGCTCGAAAAAAAGTAAAATTCTTACCGGCGTTCTTCTGGTAGCAACAAAAGAGACAAGCTTTATGAACAGGACGGTTAGATAAATGCGAAACCATTGTCAATGCCTTCTAAAGGCAGTACAGTAGCGATAATGAATAGGCCTTGTATTCCCTCAGCAAAAACAGCATTCCAGGAACTGTAGCACCAGACTAGTGACATTTGAGGAAATAAAATGTGAAACGCCTTGAACAGAAGACAATCCTGGAATGTGCCAACGCCGCATATGCTCGTAATCTGTTGGTTAGCGTTGCTTAATGCTTAAAAAAGCACACTGCAAGTGAAAAGATTATTTAACAAATCGAATCTTGGAATGTACAAGCAATCATCACATAGCTTCCTGTTTCTTAGTAATCACAGACTGATTGCGTCACAACACCAATCGCATCAAAACCGCGCCTAATAAACTTATTAATTAGTGTTGGTAACTACGGCTGCATTCAGTGCAAAACATAAGCATTACACTATCAGTCTGCCTTCTTTTGCTTTCAAGAAGGTCTCGGAAGGCTACAGCTGTCTTTGCAACATAAGGTTATGCGGATGAGATTCTTTTCCTCTTCCTCATTTCCTTTTCATTCCACTTTCAAGCCCATCGAATCATCCATAACAATGTACTTTTCGTCGTTCTCCTTCCCCTTGTAAAGTAGTCTCATTGTCAATCTCATTTTCCTGCAAATGTGCATGTTTATTCCTCATTTGGTAGTCACCCCATTCCTTCCAAACGCTAGTATAAAGCAAGCATATTTTGTTAGTTTTTACACACTCATCCCCCTATTACTTCATATCTTCGCCACACTTTCCAATCCACCGCTCTTATTTTCTGCGTTTCTCTTTCTCCACTGCACCTCACCATTATTATCCACGCGACAAATGCTCAACTGCTTTTCGAATATCCTTTAGCAAAGGTCTCAACATTGTGCTTTAGCATTCTGGTGTCTAAACCCATTCGGCTCTCACTCCCTACATGCATAGTTTTCTTTTTATTGCCCACATTTGCTTGGCAATTGCGTCCTATCAGCGTGACATGATATTCTCAAGATCGCCGATGTCCTCATATTTAGGGACAAAGTTCTTCTTCCTTTGCGTGCCTTCAGCTCATAAAACAATACAACGCCATGTATTTATCTTTAAAATGATTCGCCCAATACTTAAACATTAATAGGATGTGATTACAATTCTTTTCAAAATTTTCTGCCTACCTTAAAAACCATAAGTTCCTAGGATCCAGAAGGCAGCTTTTAATTTTATAGCCAGCGCCTACTTTACTTGATGCGAGTCCAGCCTCATAGAAAAGCTTTTCAGAATACTTCTTATCTGCCGATTCTTTAATCCTCTTGCATTGTAACGTGCATCAAACGGCCCTACTATGTTTAAAGACAAATGCGAACAGCTAGAGGGAGACTTCACTGATCTATCGACAAGGCAGAGACACGACGCAAAGGACTTCAGGCACACTAACAGATGTTACTTGAATTCATTCAACGTTATGCCCGCCTACCACAACCTCCATCTTATCTGACCATTTCGTTCACCATGCTATTTAAATTTACGTAGTTGCTTAATCGTGGTGCTAGCCGTCACATCCATTCAAAGATACCGCGTGCTGAACTGACAACATGACGCCTTCTTGCCAAATACGCTCCCGCACAAAGTAGTTGGAAACACCTTGTTTTCTTCTCCTTAAACACAACCCTCCCTTCTCATACCCGCTCGACCACCTACAAGATACGCGTTCACCACCTTTTAAAGCTATTTTCAAGGCTAAGTAGTAGCATCCCACTTTTGACTATTCGCGGCACACTTAGCAGTAGGATTGGAGCACCAAATGGAGACGCTACTTCGAAGTGCACTCCACTCGCGCTACGGCGCTCCCAACTTTTCTCCTCCCCGGAGACGGAGAGACGTCATGCTCTGATAGAATACATACACATGTATTTAACATACCAACTACTCACTCCATTAAGGTACAACGACGAGGCAAATAGATGGCTCCATCAGTAAAATCCGTCATCTAACAAATCATCGGCGAATTACATAGCCGTCTTCGCCTTGTTCAGTACCGTCCTCCATGCTCTCCCCGACAAGAGTACTGCGTCGTCAGCCACCCCCATCTCCTATGGTGTAAGCAACTTCCTCACGAAATGGGACAATGTGCGAGCCATCACACGTGTCCATGACTAGTGGAGGAAATACGGGCCCAAAAGCGAAAGGTCAATCTCCTGTCAATGATGCGACACCACGACAACTAGTGACAGAACGGTTAAGATCTGAAAATGGTTACCAATCCGAACTCTACTGTTGCATCGCAAATATGCAAAGACAAGCCCAACCACTTGTCTCAGATAACGGAACTACATTCAATACCATCGACTACCAGGTGACCGTTAGCAAACACAAAAAAACCCTTAAGTCGCACAACTTCGTGTCGCATAAGCTGCGTAGGTAAGAATCTGCAGAGGCAAATGGAGCATGAAGTCGTTGGGCATTTTACGTGTTGCTCACAAATTAAGCTCACCTGGCAAATAAGTCATCCCACTCACTGCAGCAATCACACATGGACGTAATTAAAATGCCTCCGGAAAGTTACCCGTGCAAGGATACGGGCCAATAGCTTACGTCTTAAGCCCCGAACATCAGGCAAACGATCATCATATAACTGCCCTTCCAATTATTTCATACCCATCTGACATCGGCTTCATCTAATACCATAGCGGCAAAAGCGGCAAAATCTCAACATCTTAGTGTAAAAACGAACATGCAAAACGAATAATCTTGGGACAACAACATATAATTCAACTTATTCAACATGCTCACAAAGTTACCGGTTCACTTTTGTTTTGCTCTCGCGTGGCACTCACGTACCGTACTCAGTCGTTCATAAGTCCTCCAAGCACAAAGCCGCACCTCATGTCCGGAGTGAATGATTAGACCACACTGAGCAAAAGAACTTTCGGTAGGATTGGTAGGTAGAATGATTGCAACACCACAGCTGCCAACGACAGTGAGGAGTTCAAAGGCGCTTGGTGCAGTCTTAGTAGTTTCATATGGGTCGGCTCCTACGTCCGATTCCTGTTCACCATCACCACCAACGGCAGCGATGGATGCTGTTGACAGCCCGACGAGTCCGCGATGTTGTTAAAGTAATTTATAACCGGCCGGCAGGAGAGCAGATGTCGATCAGCAAGGCAGCTCACTATCACGATCTGCCATTGATGAGAGGCCATTTAACACAGAAATGCATTTCTGACGAATACCATATGCAATAAGCGAATTTTGAAGACGAAATCGACACTCGATGTTGTTAGCTAAACAACCTAATGCTTCCTACAAAAGGCCCCATGGAAGAAAATTTTACTCCGTACTTTGGGCCTGCAATGACCTTAACACCAAGTAAAGCCAAGCAGGTGGTAGACCTCTCTCAAGTTCTACAGCAAGTGGGACTTCGTTCGCTGCAATCCCTCCTTTTGAAATGACGCACCATCCAACAAACCGCCAGGACAACTCAAACGTATCCATTCCACAACTGTTCAGCGCAACGAACAAACGTGAAGGTGCTGTCCACGAACAGCGAAAACTTGTCTAGTTTTTCTCCATGGATCTCATCCAACAGAAAAAAACTCCGTGCATACACAAACAAATAAATTTCATGCGTTACAAATGGATGACCTGAAAACAACATAAAATGCACCTGTACACAATGAAAGATAAATGGTAAAACAAAAAAAGGAATACTAACATTTCGAAGTCGGTAAGTGCTTGAACTATGTCTCAAAAAGCTCTGTAGCACCTACCCCCATTTTATTCTTTTCAGGGTTGACAATCACCGCCGCAATTCACCATCTTTTTTTCAGCGACACAACAAGCTTTCCTATCTTGTCAACGTTAATCTCACATTTGTCTCATCAATTTAGCTTGCGTCCATGTGATTTTCCAATGCTCGTGCCAAACGAGGCGACACCTATCGCAATGTCATTAACCACGCAGGCATTGTCCACGACGTGATGCACATCACAAGACCAAGGAGGCACCCCATATCCCATTATCCCACAGATTCGTCAAATGCCAGTCCGCAGCCATTGTAATCCCATAGCATCTTAAAAGAAAAAAAGGCCGAGAGGTGAAAGCCTAACACACTGCAAAGCTGAAACATGCATGCGTAAGCAATAGATAATACCTTGAAAAGCAAGCATTCAAGATCGCAACAGGATCCAAATATATCCAAGCAATCGATTACAGGCTGCCAAGTAGCCAGTCTTTTGCTTCTGGTTCCACCTCAAACACCGGCTCATATCAAAGTTGAATTCACGGCTGGGCGATTATTGAGACCCTATGTAACACATTTCGCGAAGATGATATCAACACTAAATCAAGGTCGCGAAATTAATTAACAACGAAATTTCAAAGTGTCCTGTGTCCTCGATATATGTTTTACAGGCACAAATAGCACTGCAATGGATGCAATCCACCATTCACCATGCATGAAGCATGAACACGCTTCTGCAGAATTATTGGTTCAAAACGTTGCTCATACCAAGTACAGTCAAAAGCTCATTGAGGTTTCCCAAAATTTACGCAAACAAGGCCTCTCAAAATAAGACGCAAGCCCACCTAAACGCATTTGCGAATCCACACGAATGCGAATTTTAAGCTAGCCGCCTCAAAAGAGTCTCACATAAGAAGTAAGCGCAATTGGCTTATGTCATTATAAAATAATATTAAGGCGGATTAACAAGCTAATTTAATTTCTTTTATATTGTCGAAGAATTGTAAGCGTCGAATTTTATGGATATAATATGCGTATATTAATACCGATGTAAATTATTATATAAAATAGCCTACCTTTAACTATGCGTTATCAGACTCAAGAAAGTAGTAAGCACTATAAATTTTAAGTATTAGCAGAAGAGTTATAGATGATTCAGCTATGCGAAAAAATTATTTTAATTTGCAATGCTAAGTTAGCCGGCTTTCTCGAAACACTACTTGAAATCAAAGGCTAGCTTGAGCTTATCGTTTGCTGTTTTTTGTACTGTGAGTGTAAATGTTTTAAAGAGTGATTTTGGCGTTCTGAGGCTTATTCGAAGGCAAAATTAGGCAGGATGCTAGAGTAGAATGTATATATATTCGACGGACAGAGGGAAATAAGCCACTGACACGGCCCTGAGGACAGCCTACGCAGCTAAAGCCATACATTTATTTCTGTTTATTTAACCAAAACCGATAGTTGCAACAATCAAAGTACTACTTCGTTCCTCTCCTCTTTCGCGCGTCGCCCCGACGCACCCCTTGGTACACCTCTCGCGTCAGCCATCACAACATACTCAGTGCTACAGAAAGTACTTACGAGCTAACCACGCCAGTCGCCGACTTATGACGTGGTTGAGGCGGTGCTTGACACCAACACCAGGGATCTCTCTTGACAGTACATTGGACTTCGATATTCGTTTGGCTTGGAAACAGAGTTCAGAATAAGTGGGACGCCGCATTGGTGGCAGCGAAAAGCGGACTCGACTCTATGGGGTTTTTATCTTGATCTCTAACGCTTGCGACATGTTGCAGCGGTGCGAAGAAAGCGCATGTGAGACGGATGGGCCAAGAATTACGTCCGCCCCCGGCATCCACCCCATCTCCGTGTTCTACAAAAAAAACTATCAACACCTGAAACAACACTAGCCATAGACCACCTGGGAAGTTCCGTCCCGAAGATTGCCCCTAATATACTTGCTTGAGGGGATCGGCGTGCTAGCGCCCCCACACGGGCATACTGATGGTCGGCAGAACCACTTATTCTGAACTATGTCCCCAAGCCAAGTAAAACTCGAAGTCCAATGCACTGCCAAGAGAGATCTTTGATGTTGGTGTCAAGCACCGCCTCAGCCACGTCGAATGTCGGTGACTGGCATGGTTAGCTCGTGGGTGCTTCTTGCAGGTGACTTAGGACATGTACCAGGGGACGCGTCGGGGACGACGCTCGAAAGAGGAGCAGGGCAATGCAGTCCTTTGTTTGTTTGAATTACCGGTTTCGGCCAGGATGACAGAGGTGGCCATATCGCCTTAGTTGCGTAAGATGGCCTTAGGTACATGTCAGCAGCTTATTTTCCTCTGCCCGTTAAATAGGTATATATTTTAACCTAGCATTCTGACTTCTTTTGCTTTCGAAGTAGCCTCTAGGCTTGACAAAGGTGACAGTTCGAAACTTTTTTATTGTTCTCGATGGAAGTATAAGTTTGTTGCTTAACATAAAACATTGTATGATGGCTGTAGCGTCCTGAGGCTCCCTTAAGGCAAAAGAAGGCAAAGTGGCAGGGTAGAATACATATATTCACCTGACAGAGGTAAATAGGCTGCTGGCATGGCCCGGAGGCCAGCCCACGCAGCTAGGGCAGTACGGCCACCTCCGTGTCCTTGACAGAAACCGGCAGTTCTAACAAACAAAGTACTGCAATGGCCTTTGTTGGTGTAGAAAGATTCAAGCTGTGTTCCTGCCTCTCGCCCAAAAGATATGTTTAAAGATGCATGAGCATTACACGAAAACATCATTATTGTTTTATGAGGTAGTTAAAGAACCAGAGGCAAAACAGTGAAGCTAAGAAAGATTCACAAGTGAGGACGAAAAATTGCAGGGAAAGTCTTACCTGTTATCAATAATAATTAAAACTGCGAGGCATCGTTTTATAGTCTCTTTTTAATAATTTCCAAAATTGTACTTTTAAAGTGCTTGTATTTTATTTATATTTCAAAAACAAGTTATTTATTTATTGTGAATCCTAATTTAAATAACAATTCCTGAGAAACGTATTATGCTTTTACCACACCCAATACCTTTTTGTGCCTTTAGCGGTATGTGCAAAATGCTGGGTTCTAGTGCGATCGTTGTTTCGCGTGGTTTGCTGTTTGCGCTAATGAGTCGAGGTATGTGACTATTTGCTGTGAAAATTCGCGTCCTCTGTAACATATGCATATGTATGCTCATAGCTAAACCCTTATGCTAGCATGAATGTGTGGCTAGCGATTTTTGAGGCTTGCCGAATTCATGGTCTGTGTAATGCTTGTCGTGAATTGCTCGAATTCCATTGATTTGCATGATTGAAGTCTGGTGTAGACTACACCTATTTACTCCAAGTACTTTTTACAAAGGGATGGCGCCTGCTGTCTAGTGGTTTTATGTCTTCAAATTGTAGCGGAGGATAGGGTACCTGGTTCTTTATCATCCGTTGCCAACTTTTCATTTTCGAGCAAGAATTTGCATGCTAAAACGATGGATTTACCACTTGAGGGTAGTCGGACTGTTTCAGATGGGTTAGATAATGTTTGTGGTTCCGTGTTATTTTTTTGATGAAACCAAACAGTTGAGCTAAGGAGCCGGTGTGCAGACGATGTAAAGCATTGCCTCGAGTTTCGTCCTTTGGCACATTGCTGAGCTCAAAACTGTGAATTTTAGCTGTCCCAGCGGTTAAGCGTGAGGATCCGCTTATCAGCTAGAACTTTTTCGGCCCATCCTTTTCATTGCTCAAGTTGATAAAGAATTCGCTGACTTCAATGGCGAGCGAAAATGAAGGATTGCATGTTGACTTTGGTGAATAGATAAATAGTTTTTACTAATTTTAAGGTGGCGGACCGGTTAGGGTGTGGCTTATCCATTTTTTTACTGAGTGAGGCAGTGATACCAAACATCGTCTCGCTGGAGGTGGGGGAGTAGATGCGAAACAATTTGGATTCGAAAGTGCCAAAATCATAAGTCGATACTTTACTTCCGCCTCATGGTCTAACGTAAGGATACTTACGCAGGATTTTGATTTTCCTCTAGGTAAATCTTATCCAAGTGCTGTAACAAAAGTAGCTATGTTGGTTGCGAATCGGAAGGATTTCCGTGTATGGGCATAGTTTCTCCGCTCCTAAGAAGGATTGGTGCTTTTAATCTATCAGTTGCAAAGGGTATGGTAAATGTCTCCTCTGTGCTTTACAGCCATTGTTGCGCTGAAAGAGCTCGCACCCTCCTATCGTGAGGCTTGTTGCTCATTTTGAAAACATGTGATTCATTGAGCTCTCTTTCTATGGGGCAGAGAACTGTAGTACCAAGGCAACGAACATGCGGCGAAGGCGGTTGCTTAAAAGATTGCGCCCCTGGTGGAACTTCGGTTAAGGGCTGAGGTAAGTGTTCGCCCTTCAATTACTAACCTTACATATATTTGGCGTGCTGATTATTTCAAATGGGCCTTATACCTACTCTAGAACGCCTTCCCTATTGGTATATTATAAATGACTGATTTGAAGTCCTATAAGCATATCTTTCTTGGTGGATTATTAGACTTCTTTTATGTGAGCAATTTTAATGGGTAAATGAAGTCATATCTTGAGAGTAGATTTCTGTAGCGTACTGTATGATTCAGCCATTCGGACGTCTTTATAGGTGGATGCTGCATGTGTTGAAAACAAGCCAGCCAGTAAACATGTAGGGCCGTAACGTCCATCTTATCCCTTGTTGGTTTATTTCCTCTTTCGTGGAGCGCTATCATAATGGTATCTGTTGTGGTTTATCTTATATTCTTCTCTGTATTTTTTGTTGAATCCTAGTAGCGTTGCCATTGGCATTTAATGTCTCTGATTTGTTTCCTAATATTCCACTTATTTTGGGGACGGAATCGGAAAAACGAACATTAATGGCGTACTGATTGCCATCAGAATTGATTTGGTGGGTTGAATCGGTGTCTCTAAATAAAAAGTGATTTTCTGTGTTGCTTGGCCTGTGTCATTGCGTTAAGTCGAAGATGGCTGCAAGGATTGTCAAATACACGCCAGAAAGCATTGCGTTCGTGCGTTGTGGGCGGGGGGGAGGAGAGGAGGCAGATGCCTCTTAGTCACCCCGAGTACTCAATGTGGGGTAAAATTTGTCCATATGAATTTACGAGAAAAAAGAATTATTGGTGAACACACTTATGTAAGCGATCAGAAGTGATCTTGACGTTCATTTGGCCACAGGTTTTACCTCGGGGAATAAAGTAAAAACCTTGCGCCCACTTAGCATACAGTGAGGGAGTCAAGTACGAATGTTGAACTAGCCTATTTCTCGAATTCAGCATAGTGATCGCGTGGTTGTATTTGCTTACAAATGCTGCTTTAATTTTGCTTTACCCTGCCGTTAGTTTCGGTTGGTTTTCGGTTATTGTCCTTGCTTTGGAGCATATAGCTACTCTTCGGTGCCTTATAGTGAGTTTATTCATCTTCTATGCTGTCACTTTCATTCACGAACTCGATACCCTATTAACAAATGATCTCCGCTCCACCCTTATCCCTACTTTCCTTAGCGGTAAGGATTGTGATGAGGCAAAAGTGGTAGCCGAAACCAGCACGTCCATACCTCCTTGGGCGTCTTGCTACTGTATCGCCATTCGAACCGTGAACTTGGGACCGCCAACAATCTCTCCAACATATCTATTTCCTTATGCCAAACTTAGCGCTCGCGCGGGTACCGTCTCTGGTATAAAGGCGAATGACCACCGCGTCTTTGAATTAGTCTTTCCCATTGTGCCCCTCTTTCACCAAAATCGTCATTCCACTAATAACTCGCGCCCACCAACTATACTTTGTTTTAGGTGGCGTGGACCCATGACTACGTTGGGAAGTGGCAGGTCAATGCTGCTACCGATTTGCTGATGACTCTTAATTCTCCTGGAATCAAGGCAGCAATGCTGATATTTCTGTTGTCACCTCTGCTTCCTCAGTGTCTTTCGGTGCGGCTTCGAATTTGGTAACGCGGCTCGTCGGTGTGTTATCGATAGTCAGGACATCTGGGGTGAAAGATAGAATGATCTCTGGGGGTGGTGGGACCTGGAGCACAAGTGGCTCAGTCGATCGTTGATGTCTTGCAGGACGAAAAGGAGGGATTCCGGGACGTCTATTTGCCAAACTGCAAGCCTTCTCTTCCCCATTACAAACGTTGATCGAATTTAACTAGACCTTCATTTTGCTATTAACTAGTTATTGCAATTCAGCTTAAATACTTGCCTTTGTTATTTCTCAAGCTAATCAAAAGGCGTTGAAGGCTCCCATTATTCGACTTCTACTAATTTGTGGGATTCGATTTTCCATTGCTAATGTTATGTGTCCCGAAATTCGTCGTGGTTCCTAAAAGACCACCCCTGCATAAGTTTCTCTTACCTGCCGAGATTTTAAACTACCCGGACGGCTACCCGATCGCTGAAAACGGACGATTGTATTCTGCAGAAGACTTGTGCGACTCATTGTATAGTACTCCCTAGGCCTTGACGGAACATTTTGAGTTGCGTTAGTTCCAGTCTTGCATCGTGACCACTTTACAGTCTGTTACCGGAAATCCTAGGCCGCTGTTTTGTCCACGGCATGCAAACTATCCTTCATCATTGTCAAATATCTAACGGGTTTAAGTAGTTAAGCCGAACAATATTCACCAGGTTATTACTTGAACTTCTGCTCCTACCAATTCACGGGAAACTCGATGATGCATGAGATGGTCTAAAAGGATTGTGCGGTTTCCAGCAAAATTCGTTGCAATCACTTGCTAGGAATTGGGAAACACATGAGCCACTACTGGCATGGTAATCAGGTGTTCTCGCTCTGATTTTCCATACCCACCGGCTGAGACTGAATGGGGTTTAGCTTGGTTCTAAAACTGGAGCAAAAGCTAGGTTGTCGCCAAGTATTCGCATCGTATTAGGCAAAGTAGAATTTGAAATTCATGAATATTTTGTTCCTGCACTTTTTGTACGCGTGTAGGGTGGTTTTTTTGAATGTCTGTCCAACTGGGTGAATAGTTCATAATGAAGATTGATATACATTGCTACAAATGCTATGCAAATGGACACTTCATTGTATTTATCACTGAATTGCCCACACGTATGTCACCTCGTAGGTCTGAAGCACTCACCACTTCCTGCCTAACAGACTATGGTCTGTATGTAGGTGCAGATGCTCGCGGCGAATCGGTGTTGGCTAATATCTGTCCACTCTACAAAATTCGATGTTATTAGAAAGTGTTTAGAAGAAACTTCTTGTAAACCGTAAGCGTTAGTGAATCATTGCTGAATTACCTGCCCATTGGAAATGTGGCGTGACGTGCATAAACATTAGGTTTTCCCTCTTTATCCTTCTTATTTAATAATTTTGTTCAAGCTCTTTGTGGTTAGCACCAGGTATTTGTGTCGACAATTGGCTGAGAACTGCAAAAGTATGGTTGGTTCGAAGACTGCATCGGTAAAGGCGAAGCGTCGACTGACTATTGCGCTTTTGTTTTGCCTTCAAAGACAAAAGTGTGCGGCACTTGTTCACTGTAGGCAGGGCTCGTATAGTGGATTGAAATGATGTAGTGATAATAATAGGTGATAAAATGGCGATAGTGCCTTCTTACTTCTGCAAAGCACCTTGGTTAGAGTTCTTACTCTTTTACTTTTTTTCTATTTGGTTAACGATTGATAATAGACGCGGCCTTATTAATCGCTAAGCACTTTGTCCCTGTTCAACGACCTTTAGGTGAAGGCGCTTGATCACCAATGCAGGGAAGACCGCGAACATCTGGAGGTTTCGTAGGCAGGCGTTTCTGCTCTTCTCTACAGGGTAAGTTTGCCTACGCCTGTCAGATGTTGCTACATCAAACGGCCTTGTTAAGGCTTTTTATTTGAAGCCAATTTCTTTGAGCTATTTCTAATTGGGGTGATTTTTACGCTTTGCCATCTCATTCCAAGCAATGAAGCGCGCCTTTCCTCTAGCAGTAAGTGGACTATTTTGGTCAATGGCGGGTTATTTTCTTTGGAATACTTTTTGCTCAGAATTCAGCGATAATTGTAAAGATGAGACATGGTTGGTTGAGCGCCACCTCAGTTTGTAAGAGTGAATGCTGGAAATATCTGTGCCTTAATCACTTTTCATGAGTGAACAAGTGTGCACTCTTCATTTTGTCAAGTGACGGTTAAAGTGGTTATTCCTTCCAATTGACTGAATCTTCTCACCTCAACGCGGATAAAGTACAAATCACTTTTTATGTAGTGTAATCTAGTCGTTTTCCGGCTCTAGTTTCTTGTTGCTGCCGAGGTACGCAAATTCAGTCTTATTGCAGCGGCATTCAGTGTAGACTAAAAGTGCCTCCTCCAGAATGAATGTTATGGAACACGCTCTTAGTTTTATGCTATCTGTCCCGTTGCTTCTTCAAAATCATCATTGAAATTAGCGTTGCTGTAGAATATGCCGTTTGTAAGGGATCCATCCAAGAGCCAAATCTACTTACTAGTTCATCTACCCCAATTCATTTCCCAATACGAATGTATTTTTGGCCACCAACTGGGGTTATTTTTGCTTTACTGCGTTGAGGAAGATGTGTCTGAGGTTATCTCAAGCTTCCCAAAATAGCGTATAAGGAAAACCATTCATCAGTTGATTAGAAATTCAAAGCTAAATTATTTAATCAGTTCAGCCATCTGTATATTGGCCCTTTAGTCCATCCATACTTAACCCAGTCTTCTATCTATTTATTTATCCATTCACTTGCAAGGCTTCTACATTATTTAAAGACGTTTAAAAGCAAATGAATATAAAAGCGGTGCTAAAACATAGGTCAAGCAGTTGGCAGGTTAGAAGCATATATGAGGTTTTCGGCTTTTAAGTCATGTTACTAAACAAGTTTCCTTCGCATACCTTAGCAACCGACACCACCGACAGCAGTGCAGACAGATCCATTACTGGAGGATCACGAAGAGAGAGCGGCGGAGTTCAAAGCATGTGCGGGACTTGCGCCATCCAATGCAACACCGCAGGCTATGCACACTCGGCTGCCGGAGGAGCTAGAAGCAGCCTAACACAAACAATGCTGCCTCGGTGGTCACGGAAGTAGGGTTAAAGGAAATGGAACGGAGCCTTAATCGAACCCAGGCCATCGCTACGGAATTTGAGACGAGAGTAGCTGAGTTCCTGGCAATAACTACTGTCTTCTGCTCCTTATTTTCGTAGGCTTTTGTTGCTCTCCTAATTGCCCATTCGTCATGCTCAGTCTTTGGCCACCTCATATCATTTCATCCCTTTTCCACATACTCACCCATTATGTTCCCCATACTATTTCCTTCTTTCATTTAATATTTTGTATGCATATATTGTTTACAATTTTATTTATCAACTCAACAATCTGCTTCATTTGCTGGAAACTTTTAATTTTGACTAGTTGATGCTCCCGATCAAATGATTAGGTGGGGTTCATTTTACATTTTCTGACGATACTCTTGGACTAGCCGCGTGTTTTGAGATTGCCTTAAGGTTTCCCCCATTAGAAGCCACGGCCTACGTGCAGAACTGTTAGTACGTTGAGGCTGTAAGGGGTTGATATGTTCTAGGTACGCACAACTTCTACTAACCCAGTCGTACCTGGCCCACTTGCCTAATCCCTTGGAACTGAAAATGAGTTTGTCCTCCTCCACCGTACCTTCGTTGGGTGGGTCGTCGATGCGTGAAATAAATGTGCATTCTGCCCGAAGACTGCCCTTTTTTCGACTTCTTGGGGGCTGGAAAAGGCTGAAGGTGATACGTTGCTCTTACTAAGAAACTCGTGTCCTTTAAATGTGCTTTTTAGGCCAGGGGCAGGAAAAAAATTTTGGTCTGATTGTGGACTAATGTGGTCACTTCCTAGGGCCTGAGACGCTCATGTCTTAGATATTTCGACCGAGTTATCTCATACCTTATTTCAGCTTATAAAAAAGTTGTCTAGAATCAACCAACCTTCCCATTAGTAAGAGTGGAAGAAACTAAGTCAAGGAAGGGGAGAGTCGTCTATACTGGTGGCAGCGTTGGCAGACCTTCTTTACTTCAAAAAAGGCATGAACTTTGAGAACATCCACTTACATCCACAGTGGGAGAGAATCTCGCTGGTCCTCCGTGCTCTTTCACAAGCGCTATTATCAGTAGCGATTGATGTAGGGGTGTCTCCTGACGCCGACCTTAACCAGTGCTGCAAGACGTTGGCTCAACTTGTCAATGACCAGCGAGAGCAGCCGCTGGCTAAAGAATTTTCCCATCTCCGTCAATAGCCAGGCGACGATGATGATGCGTATGCCAGGACCCTGCAACTCCTAGCAGAACGGATTTTTAGGGATAGCCCACTAGAGAGTGACTAACTGGGTGGCCGCTCAGTTCAGAGCGGAAATCCGAATGCGATGCAACATTAGACAAACGCTGAATAATATGAGCTATGCCTGCAGGGACGATCCATGTCTAGATTTGAAGAAGTTATGATATTTGAGAGGAATGGATAAGAAACGTTGTTACACCCTTTTTAAAAATGGAGTGGAGTGCAAACAAGCGAAAGAACTTACTATGTCTGCGCGCATACATATAACTAATGATTTACTTGTTTTCAAATTTTTAAAAACATATTCCTTTGGCCATACGTGGTAAATGGAATGCACCGCGTATTATTTAAAATAAAAAGGAGATACGTATAATGTTTGTGAATCCTAAGAAATAGGACTACCGTAAATCACGTATTCTGTTAAGCGAAGCATGTCTTTAAGTTAATCATTTTGCTTAGCGTTTTCAAGGTCATTAGCGGTAACTGCTTTCCACCTCGTAGGTAATTAGGATCACTTACGCCACCAAAATATCATGAATTTTGGCGAAATGGTTCATATTTTTTTAGAAACATATCTTAATTACTAGGAAGCGCTTTATGGAAACGGCATTGTTGGTCTTCAAATCCACAAGAATGTGTCACCTCTGGCTGGTACATAACTTACCACGCATGGGCTCTTCAGTGATGGATTTGGAATCAGAATCTCGTTTATAGTATTAATTCGCGCATAACTCAGGTAAAATGGGCTGTATTTCGTGGTTTATTATCATGCTTCCCATACGTACATTAGCAATAGTCAAATATGAAACATATCGATTTTGCTCTTTAGACTCGAAAGCTTAATTAATAATGCGCGGCAGACTTGTTAATTGCAAATTTCTGGAGCAGAATACTCATAAAATGCACCTTAAATACTGACTAATCAAAATTACTTAGCAGCTTTGAGAAAAACATTTAATCACTAACGAGCCACTCCGTTTCACCACCGTAGAAAAGATCTGAATAAAATTTGATTTTGACTTGTGCTTTATATCACTGCATGCATAGGACACCACACATGTGAAATAATAGCAAGGCAGCTCAAGCACTATGAGCTTTATGTTTTTTCGGTTTTGATTTAAAACGGACACTAATAAGGTCCCGGCTGATGGCTTTTTAGGGTGCCGAGAAGGCGAGTCTCCTGTCAAACTACAGCATCATGTCATGTTGCTGTGCAAAGAGTGTGTCATGATGAAAAAGCAGTGGATGCGTGTTAATCAAACTGCGTCATATCTTTTGCTCTAATCTAGAAACAATTAAGGTTATGCATCAAATTTTAGGTTCCTTCCGCACCTGTGAAGTGCAGTTCAATTGTAAGACATTTGATATTTAGAAATGACCGCAGTGCATTATGAATGAATTCGATGGGCGAACCGAGCCAACATAAGCGCATAGCTGTGATCCACTTCCCAGCTCTTCGACAGTCTTTTTAATCCCAAGCCCAGCTATTTTTTGGAGTCCTGGTGACTATGAGATTTCCCGTGTTATAAAATAAAATTTGGACACGACTGATGATTAAGAACCTGTTTTGGAAAAGTAAGCTCAAAATAGCACAGGTATGTAGATCTGCGCCGTATTTCGTTCGCCTGAAATTTGAATTGATCAAAAATTAGCGTGGCAGTATAATTCATTCAGCAATATCTTGCCCTAGCTCCCATGGTAAATTTTACGAAAAAATTAAGGTTTTGCCAATGATAAAAGTGCTAAGTTTGGTACAGAAGATTGATAATGCAACCTGATGGGACTGGAAGAGTGATGAAAGCGATACCAAGGGTGGTAATGATGACAGAGGTGAAAAAATTTTAATCTATTCACATAGCTATTGCTTCATCTGTAATAATAATTTGGGTGAAAATGTTGGCAATGCATTGAAGGCTGACGTATCACAGGTCGGGACCTATAAATATTGTTGATTTTAATTACACTTATGTGACGATCAACGTATGTGCATAAATTTTTCACGCAAATAATTGAGGTTCGGAATCCGAATTACAAAGTTACTTTTAATAATTCATCAAGTTCAGATGTCTTTATTGATTTTGTTCTACACTTACCTAATCTTGTTGCTTGCTTTTGCATTCATTTAACATGCTTTTTATAGCATGTTCTCAAAAGAAAATTTTAGGAGCAAAGTAAGTGATTTATCCAAAATATTATAGATTACGAAACGAACTTTAGTTGCCATTGAAATGCTGCCTGTGCGATAGCAATGGCATGAAAAAATTCGTCGAATTCTTATGAGGCGATCGATCGACGAATTCTCATGGGAAGCTTTATTTAGGACAAATGTAAACCACCGAAAGCATATGACAAGTCCTTGCACTGGAACAAACTGCCATTTATCTATTCATTTATGTACTTATGCTTTTATTTTTTATTCCACTTTTGCCCAACTTGCAAAGCTAACCACCAAGATGTAAGTTATTCTTTGAAGACAAAACTTTTACAGGTACCAGACTGCTGTCAGACACCAATCGTTCTCTGTCATAACCAGCTTATGCTACTACTACCTTATCCTCGTTTCATTTGCTTACACGGTCAACTTATACAAGGCCACAGCTGCCATCCAGTATTCCTTGCGATTTGATTGGCTCACATTTCTGGTGTATCTATCAATTGCATGCTTAGCCTTTTGGAATTTATTCACTTGAACTTTAGAACATTGCATAACAGGCAAAATAACCTAATAGTAGCGATTCTGCCTAATCTTCGCGTGCATTTTCAGCCGTCAATGAGGACCTCTTCCATTTTGTCGAAGGGTCCGCAGATTAAAAAGTAGTGCATTTTTGTGGCAATATTTGCTGGTGTAAGCGTCGCAAAGAGCATTGGTCTAGGAAAAGTTGCTCCTAAACTGGTCGTAGTTGCAATTGCACATGTACCTGTCAGCCCATTGACAGAAAAAGCTGGGTGTTGAGAAGGTAAGTAGAGAATCTGCAAGAAGAGGAGGGCTTGTGCACTGATTGAAAAGCATAAATGCGTTAGGCTTGAGTGGTAAAAGCGGATACGTGAAACCGAGAAATGCAAGAAAGGAAAGTAGATGAATGTAGGTTTAACTGTGCATTTGTTAAGAAGAAGGGATAAATTAATGGAGCGAAAAACTTCTGTTTCCTCGAACCGTTGTCTTTCTTTCTTTCTTTCTTATTAATGCCATTAAGCAAAAATTTACTCTTCACTCCTGCTTTTGCTTTCTCTCACTTCCTATCCATTACCCATCTGTGTTACCATCTTCACCTTATTTCTCATTTTAGCTTAATCTACCACGTTACTTCCTCGCCACCAGAGAGGCACCATCAAGCCATTGTTCCTCCTGGTACAAGGTAACTATTGGCTTAGAACATATATTTGCTAGCTCCACAGTAATTACTAAGAGTGGCTCACCAATTTTTTTAGTTCTGACCTTTGTTGCCCTGATCGTTCCTAAACGTCCAAAAGTTATTTGCTTAAAAGGAGACATGGGGAGCATAAAGGCGTGGAAAAGCGGTTTCGACATGGTAGCGCATTTAGTTCAGAACACATTGGTATCGGTGGCTCTTCTTATTCTCTCTCTTGCCTCCTTTACGTGCGGCGTAATGCGAGAAATTCAACTAAAAGAAAAGGCACAAACGCAAATGATGTCCACATCTACAAACCAACTACGAGGGATGCTGACTGAAGCCCACAGCAGACGACGCTTAGAGGCACCACGCGGCACACGCCGTTAATCGATTTACACGTGTCAGGTTCGAACTGCTCCATCAAACGACAAACCACTAAACATGTTGTTTTACACGATGCGTCATGTTTTATTTTTCGTATTGCTTCGCCACACTGTCGTTCCTACTATTCAGTTGTTTGTCAGTGCCCTCCTTCTGATTCGTTTATCCTCGCTTTTAAACTTCCTTTCATCCGCCACACCCGTCGCTCCCAACATCCCACTACGAAGATCCATAGACATCAGAGGGCCAAAATAGATCGATATAGTGGAAATTAGGGATACGTTGTGTTAACGGCTTCTCATCCTTTCCTCCTAATGTATGTCATTTGAAAAAAATTTCTTCCGTCGAGTCAAGTTTGCCATATTTCACGCAGTCATATGGCTAGATATGTAAATATGTGGATCAATTTGGGAAAAATTAGAAAAAGAAGGAAAGAAGTAAAGAATACTGGACCAAAACACTGTGCAGAGTCATCCTACGGTGCCCATTTTTGATCCTCTTTTCCGCTTTTTATCCTCTCCTCTTTTTTATCTACGGATTCTCACCTCTTCACCTCCATCTCAATTATTCTTCTGTCATTCGCAGCTGAACATTCATGTTTCTTTGCTCCCATGGAAGAAATTTCATGCAAGGCAAGAGTTCGTCCAAGCATGGAATCAAAAA
Organism: Taenia hydatigena; assembly: GCA_036345935.2. NCBI lineage: Eukaryota > Metazoa > Platyhelminthes > Cestoda > Cyclophyllidea > Taeniidae > Taenia > Taenia hydatigena. The sequence continues at coordinate 89,146 of JADWOT020001247.1, read as the reverse complement.
TACTAATCGGAAATGAACCCTTGTTGCCTCAACAGCAAACTTTCTGGGAGAGTCAGGAAAATTCTCAGCTAATTCCTGCCCTGCCTTAAGCCTTTTCTGCCACTCACTTTTCATATCTCAAATATGGATTTAAAACCACTAGATGAGCAGCAGCACCATGAGACCTTCAGAAACATGGTAGCACGGTACGCATGACTAGACTTGACTAGATCTGACTAGACTGGACTAAATTAAGAACAGACTGGTTTAGTCACCTAGGTCAGATTATGACAGACTTGGATAAAATAGGAAAGAAGAAGGTGGACAAGGCTATTCGAGCTATCCTCCATACGGCATCCTTAGAGGCGCCTTACACATTGCTATTGAAGTCAAACTCTACACTCTAATTTGGCCCACCCAATAGAGTTGACGCAACTCTATGCCATTCGAACTGAGGTCTAATTTTTCTTTCTCTCAGATATGAGGATCAAGGTGCACACGTAAGAAGTTGGTTCAATGACATCTTCAAAATGGGTGGAGAACAGTTCTCCTATGCCACGCCACATATCAGCACATCTTTGGTGAGTGTCTCCTTCGTTTTCCGTTGCGCATAATAGGCTCCCAATTATTGCACATAACATTTTTCTCGCGGTGTGCTCCCCATGCGTTTAACTCAACCGGGAGAGGGGAGTGAGTGCGCCCTGCATTACATTTCCTTACCTTCATATTTCATCTTTGTTGACACAAGAAAATCTCGCTCCTCTGTCTCTCTTACGCTTCTCTCACATTCCTCTCCTTTGATTTCATCAACGATTCTTCCCTGCCTACTATTTCTACTCCATCATCTGCCAGCGCTCTCCTTGTAGGCCTCTTTTCACCTCCACACCAGCTTCACCCATGATTATGGCATAATTAAATGATGCGATGATTTATAATCCAGTCCACGCTAGTCTCAATTTCGTCTCCTACTTCTCTTCCACTTACCTCTTCGGGAGCGAAGATGAGTACATTGCTCCCACTTCCCACTTCGTGTTTTGTAGACCGACACAAATTCTACCTGCTTACCTCACTGCCTAATCCTTTTATTCCTCTTGCAGTAGATGCCTTTACCAGACACTCCATAACGCATGCCCCGTTTCTATTATGCATCTGCGCCTGTCTGTCTGTTTACTTAAGTTCGTGTGCATGATATTGTTCCCTTTTATTTCCGTCCTTTCGGAGAGTCGCCTTAGTTGGTGCCACACACCAACAGGTAGGTAAATGCGAGTGTGCTTGTGTGCATGTGGGTGCGAAAGCACATTCATCTCATCTTCTCCTCCAAACCTGTTCTTTTAGCTGACCAAATCAACAGTTCTGTTCTAAGCAAAGTAGGACCTACTTTGGTTGCTCGTCTGGTGGCTAGTAGGATGCCCATTTGATCTCAATTCCATTGCTCACCTATTAGCTTACTTCATTACCTCTTATCGCAGTTCCCTTCATGCCCCCTCTCAGCTCCTTGTGATATTTCAAACTGAAGTGGACTTGGCCAATGGAACTGGCAAAAATCTCGCATCATATAAAGACAACTTGTTTTCTGATAGATGCAATATGGGTAAGCACATAGAACGCGGTAGGAGACAAAGGATGCACTAACTGACGTTGCGTTGATGTGGGGCATGAGAAAGGAGGCGTAGACAAGAGGAATCCTCTCTACCCGCTTCAAAGACGTCATCAGACCCACACCTTATGTCTCCCTCGATTCCTAATATCTGCAAGGAAGAAAGAGATGGCCCCACGTTGCATGGCATGAAGTTGTGTAGAGCTGGCTAGTCGGTGACTAAGACTGACTCCAATGGAAATATAAAAGGCGCCTATGGGGATGGGTCATGCACAATAGATAAGAAATCGGCAACACACCACTAAAGGTTGCTATTGAGATCGCTAAGGTGCATTCTTAATCCTATACTTAAAAAATTACTGTTTTCACCACGAAATGAAATGGTAATATATGCGTTTCTTTGATGGGAGCTGAGCAACATGAATGGTCAGCCGAATGAGACAGGGAAATGATTAAGCTAGAGGCGAAGGGATGGGAGCCGCTGGATTAAAGGGAGTTGGGACATGGATGAACAAAAGGGGATTGAGAATGAGCACTGTAGGATGACTTCGCACAGTGCTGTAATGCAGCGTTCCTTATTTCTTCCCTTCTTCCCATCACATTTTCCTAAGCTTATTCAGCTGTCCACTCACCTAGATATGTGGTTGCTCTTCAAGAAAATTACTCAAATGGAAAAAATTTGAGTTCGTTTTGAATGGCTCACTCAAAGAGGCTAGTCACAGTTTACTTTCCATGCGTTTACACTGGATGTCAGCTATAGTAATATTAAATTGGCGCACGGAAATGAATTCTGGCAGGAGAGAGAGGATATCACATCCAGTTTGGCCATTTCAACGCATCTAGGACGAGGAATTGAATGATGTGGAGTGACGAGGAGATGGAGAGGGTTGCGATAGAAGTCCAAACGAATAGCTGAGTGGCAAATATAACAGCGCCGCGTAGTGAGATTAATAACTGCAGAAGATACGGCAAGTAGAACGGTATGATTGACGGTTTAGTCCTCAATAACGAGTGAAAGAACGAGCTGATAAGTGGTGTGATTATCGCACAGGATTGTGTAATTTAGCTATCATAGCAGTTGTCAGCATGGTGTAGACCAGCTGAGTGCTTGACTGCCGCACCAACGGAGTCGCTTAGCCTGCAAACGTGAATGAGATAACGGTCGCCTTGAGAGCTAACGCAAGCATGATTGTTGATTAACCGATGTATTAGAAACCGATTAAGTGAGGTTTGTACGCCTGACCATCTTGAGTGTAAGGGGTGTGGAGGTGAGTGGAGTAGTCATGACACCCAGAACTACGACTACGTGAAGGACAGTGCTTTGTTCCATATCCTGCACAAGGATCTCGCGCATCATGCCGCGTAGATTTGAGTGCAGACGATAGTCTATTTAACGGTCTATCATTATGCGAATTTACAGGAATTACGTGAGGGTTAAATAATGTATGCAAGAGTTAGGTGAAGTAGGTAGAAAGGGCGTTGGGGATGACAAATCTGCACGTGAATGTGAGAGCTGGAAATCGAAGAACTAAATGAGGGATGGGAGGAGGAAGAAAAGGAAAAAAGGAAAAAGCTTTGAAGTTAATGTCGATTTCTCTGGGCTGCTTCCATCTCAGCAAATTAAGAAGCAAATGTCATGGCGCAGACAGTCGCATCGCTCATATTAAATATCTTCGTTTGACGACTTGCAATAATCGCATTTTACAAATGCAACCACTTCACGCGCTGTGGTCAGTGGATCAGTAGTATGCAACTGCACTAATGAAAAAATTGCATAGCCACTTGTCTGCTAAGAAAGGCTGCTTACATTTGTGCTTACTACCCTTCTACTGTGTTTTCAAATTGGAATGGGTTAGATTGTTTGCAACCGTCTCCTTAATCTGCTACATGGAGAAGCTTGATAGTGTGATTTTGGTTAAAACGACTTGAACAAACCCTATCTTGAAAGCGTCAGTTAGATGGTTGGGCAGCTAGCTTAAACGATCTTCTTTTATCCACATGGGCTTTAATATTCCCCTTCCTAGTGAAGTCTACACCGACGGCCTCACTGCCTAAATATAGAGAGATGTAGCACAGAGTAGGTTGAGTCAATGTAATCTTGTGTAGAGTGACACAGGTTATTTTGGCCCAGACTCGGCTGGTTCATGGTGTCTGATCCAATGGAAGTAGCGATGAAGTGTTGTTGGTGCAACAATGGATTCTTACAACACGGTAGCGATTTTGGTAGTCCAGATACGTTTCAAACGCCATTGCGGATCTGATTGGCAGAGTGGCGCCAAAAATGTGTTGACCATCAGCAATAGGAATCGTATAGAAGGAAGTGATGCAAAGGACACATAAACTGGTCAACAACTTAGCAGCTTTAATTAAAAAACTCGTAAAGTGGCAGCACTGCCTAAATTTGTCGACTGCTCCTCCTCTGACATCTCTCACTTACCACTCACCCAAACAGACAATGATGGTGAAGCCCCGCATGATGCTATCTACATCAAAGCTGAAAAGAATAGTATTATTAAATAGAAATCTTTATGAAATCATTCATTAGTGCTGTTGAATGTGAAATAGAGAAGAGTTGATCGGTTTCTAGCTGCGGAAACTACAAAGCCTTCTTTGAAGACAAATCCCATAGATCCTTCTAAGTCCCAGGTGGGGTTCAGGCTCTGAAAGTGTAACAGAGAGATCACGGAAAAATGGAATTGAAGAGACAGGGAGAGAAGAAGAGACCTTATAGATACCTGCTATGGCAAAGCTAAAAGAAGGATGCTACAGGGGCAATTTGGGCTACATTCGGGCAAATTAATGTTCCAGTTACACGCCCACTATTATTGATCGTTAAGCACTAAAAGCGCCTTAAAGGTAATGTAACTGCCATGCTGCCTAGCTAATTACCGCATCAGCCGTACTTCAGTGATTTGTGTGGTTGAGTTGCTGATGCTTCAAATCCCTATCACAAATTGTATCGAGCTCAGATTTCCATGCTTGAATCTCTGCGCTCTTAGGCTCAAGCCAAAGCATCTCTTTTCCTCACTTGCATCGCTTGCGCTCGCATCCGCATAGGAGGCTGTAAAAGTAGCTCTTGCAGCATAAATGCATGATACAAGGTCGTATGTTATTGAGACGTGGATTAAAATTAGTTGAGACGCAGGATGACGCAAAATTGGCTCACACAGTTTTGGATGCTACTGTGCTAAGGTGCAGTTTGCAGAAAAGATAGCAGATTTTACACTAGGTAGGGTTACACCTACGAGGCCATAAAAATCAGCATCGATCTAGTCCTGCAAAGATGTGTTTGGGCCAGAGGAGACGTTCTAACCCCATCTGAAGGTGTGATTCTTTGCTTGGATGTTGTCATATCTTGGATTTTGCACTCAATTTAAAAAGCAAAAATTAGGTATAAATTTCTTTGAAATGGATCTACTGGGCGGCAGAATATTTAGCAGTATGAACTGAGTACAAGTAAACTCTGGTGTCTAGATGGCAAATCATGTCATCGTATTGATCACAGTGCAGTAGTTCATAAAGGCGACAAATAGGTAGGCGCTGGTTAAGATTGCGCAGGGTTAATCGGAGTCAAATGACAAAGCGGTGGTGCTGCTAACGTGTATGCCCATTTCTTCTTTCAACTAGAATGTGTCACAGAAATAGATTTTCAAAGGTTCATTGACAGTGTCTTAGCAACGAATTCCTTCCCCGTCTCCTGAAATCTATGGCATGTTTGCATAAATTTATGCAGATTTGTGAGTCTAGGCCCCTCCATTTACCTTCCATACAGGCGGCGCCACATTTCACCAAGCAATAAATTCTCAAAAATGCATTTTCTGACCTAATCTAACCAACTTTTTTTTATTTGCCTCGTATTTTCACGCACCGATGCCGCCAATGTACAATCCCGATACACTTTAGCATTTCTATCGGTTCGCATGCCTTTCTTCCTTTCCACATTTCCTAATCCACATTCCCCAATGTACAAAATTTGCGTTTTGGTCACACCTGAATTGTCAGAATTTGTCTTTAGGAATTCAAAAAAGCAGCCTTTTGATTCCTAATTTTGTGCGATTCTTGATCAAAAGAGATAAAGTGAGCGCATCTCTATCATTTTGTTCTCCTAACTTTTCTTGTCAAAATAGACACCCCTTCCACCAGACATGAAATGCCTCAGTCTCTTGCAGAACTAAATGTGCTGCTGAATCCGAATGGACAAAACCAACAAAACCTTGTACCCTTCCTATTCCTGACTTTTTTGTTAAAATGTAATCATTGCTCTTCGGTCGCATCTAAATAGGAAAATAGCAAAATGAGAACTGCTGCGGACATTTACAAAAGAAAGCCTGATACCAGGTTTCATTTCTGATCAATTTGGAATCAATTAAAGGAGAAAAGACTTTTGCTCCACTTCCATTAAAAGCTGATTTAACCGCCAAAAGTACCGTGGGTGCGGGTGGCGACGCACAAGCATTTCACAATCATGGATAATAGCTTCAATTGTATGCTAAATTCAATTCAGCAAAGGTCTAAACGGGATTGTCAATTTAAAGGCTACCCATAGCCAAAAAGGAGAAAGGAAACAATTCATAGTTTACCTGCAGTAAAACTAAACGTTAGCCACTTGCCGAGTGAGCCGTAATTACCTTTTTTCAAAAGAAATTTCTGTATTTTCTTTGATCCAGCTTAGACTGAAACTACCAACAGAATTAATATAATAGCATCAGTCTCTTGCGAATCTTTGTTCGCAATTACTACACTACTTGCCTACACTTGGGTCCCGGAACTAGTAAACTAGGCCGCTCTAGCAAACATCCATTCAAGGTCATGCCGGTGTTGCAATTCTTGCACAACCTTTGTCTCGCTGAGCGTGCACAGCGAAAATATGCTTCAGTGATCCTTTTCACTTTATCGTCCTGGCTAAATCCTTTTTTTCTGTTGTTTTTTCCTGATTGGCGCACTTCTCGAAGACTACTGCCCTTCGATGGCAGCCCTAAGTGTGTGTAGCAATTATGTCAAATGTCTATCTTATCGTCACCTTTGAAGCGTCTTTGCCCTCTGCTATTATGGCAAAAGGAAGGCCTATAGTGCACTACTCTTCGCTTACGCAGTTATTGTTAAATATATCCTAATGTAAAACTTAAAATGAACTGACTGCATCAATGTTTGCATTGAAATTCTACAAATTTCAACAGTCAGCTTCGTCGAATAATAGTGACTTTCTTGTGCCATACTGCACCGCACAACCTCAAAAATGGGAATGTCACGTTGCATTCTACAACCCTATCCTTATTCTCTACGCTGTATTCTTTTGAAGCATTTTAAGATTTTGCATTCTTACCTTAATTTCCCAACATTTTAATGAAAATTTTAGCTATGCGTATAACGGTGACCAAAATGAAAACGATAGCGCTGATAAATGCAGCACGCTCGCCTTATATCAAACACATGCTTTCTTGAAGAACTAATAGCTGCTAAGTTTAGACAGCCTGCTGCAGAACTCAAGAAAGCAAACATGCAGGTTTTGGTTATCATACTTAATAATGCGCATACAATTCGTTAAAATAATTAGTGACTTATAAATTCACGCATAACTGTCGATGATGTGGCATTTCTGTGACAACATCTAAGTTATCTAAACTAATGATGGGGCATTACCTAACGCAGTGAAACACGATGTTTGCCTTTCCATATCTATCAAGCATTCTCACTTAATTTTACACAGTCAGACAATCCCTTATAAAATCCTGACGACTTACACAAGCATGTTCTGCGCACTGAACCTCTTATCTTACTAGGTTGTCAGTTTAAAGTGGGAAGGCAATATCTTTAAGTTAACATCACTAAAACTTACGAATTTTGCTCACAGAATAGCCCATGTCTGCATTCTACCAAAACACCTGGCGCTAAATGTCTACAAAACAGAAGACACTGAAGCGTTACAACAAGCACTCATTACAAAGTAAGTATGTCAAAGGAACACTCACGGGTATGATGCGAACGCATATGAACTAACATCGCTTTGAAAGTTAAATATCGTGAAAAGCATTCTGTACAGTAGAGAAGCACTTCCGAATTCGCCATTCTTTGGAATGAAGCATTGTATGACAAAGCAAAAATTTAGGCGAAGTTTGTGTGGAAAGTCAAAGCTGCGGTTGAGAAGCAGCACACGCAGAGGATTATAATTAAGGGATAGCAAATACTCACTCGCTAATATGTGTTCCGATGAAGTGACTGAGAAGAAAAGAGAAGCTTGCGAATTGAACGAGGCACACATGGCATACACAGTGTTTCCAGACTATCCCGGGGACCAAAGGAAATTTTTCGACATATGAGAGGTCATGTGGCAAAAAATGGAGAGGTTTGGTAATTTCCCTTACCTTTTTAATGCCACAAGAGCTTCCCGTAAGATCTGAAAGACGTTTGGCAAATCGAACAATGCAGTTCCAAGGTGACTAAAATACGCTATGCATGCGCAAAAGAGAAGGCTAAGATCGTGAAGCGACTTACTTGATTCGACTGTTCATTGTGCATCTCATCGTTATTTGGACTAAACCAAAGTCGGTTTACTTACTTCATTTTACTTATATAATAGCCTTATACAAAACCAGTGGGCATAAGCACAAATACATGAATGAGAGACGCCTACCATGGTGCTCGCGAATTAAGTGCTTAAGGCCTAAAATAACGTTGGCGAATAACGCAGAGCAAGTTGTACAAATATAGAAATACATTTTAACGGTGGAATTGACAGGATGTGCAAGTCCTTGCAAAGTAACTTGTGCTGAATTTAACGGATAGGAAAGTGGACCTTCCGGATCTGTTTTCAGCATTACATGTAATCAAAACGCGGAGGAGCGAAACTCGTAAGCAGGATCAAAATTTTGAGCAATAAGGCCATGCAATTGGGGTTCATCGTAATGTAAAGACTTTTTCTTCTCTAAGATTTCTAGTTAAGGATTTATTAAGAATTATGGTTTCTTTTCCTAAGGTATGAAAAGCTGTTTGTCAAGAATGGTTTTTAACGCACCTCACATTTTCGAGGAGGATATTCCAGTATGTTCGACCGGAACCCACATTAATTTTTTGTCAGCAGAGAGAAAATACTGTTCACTAATCCATAACGTGTGCAGACAAAATCAAAATCTTTTAATATTTCTCTAAGCGACACAAAGATTGTGATTATTGGAGATATCTTCGAATCGCTTAATGGCTCTAAACTTCTTGCATCTGCCCAGCAACGGGAATGGAGCACATTTCGGGCTCTTTACTAAGCGTGCATAATACTTGTCGTATTCATCAAGTGGTCGAGTATGTGAGGAATTCAATAAAATGCTCAGAATCTTGCAAAATGAATTACCTGCTATAGCTAAACAAATGACAAGTCGACAGAAATCGTTGAGCGTAGCAACTCACTAAAATCGGACTAAGTTTTCATTTGCTTGGAATAATATTTAGTTCTGAACCAATGCGGCACATTTCGAGTGGTTTGCACTTTGTGACCCTCATTATGAGTCAAATGCTTTTCGATGCTAGACAAATCAGTGCTCAATAGTGTCATGCTAAATTGCGGCTGTCTAATATGATTTCTTGTCATCTGTCTGCAATTCATTTCGGAAAGTCATACACTCATGACGAATCTTTATTTATAGTAGGTCCGAAATTCGGAGCCTTGCTCAAACTTGACTTGAATTTGCTTAGTATAAATTGACGAGGTTTACATGCTTCATTCCACATGCTTAGTCAAAGGATGTCGCAGCTCATATAGATCAAGATGACTTTTAATTTTACTCAAACGTTGGGACACAAAAGGGTTGTCTATAATGGGTGGCTTTTATGATTCTAAATCATAGTACTGCATGGCTGTGATCGTGCACAAACGCATCAGACAGGCTATTATTGCACAGGCAGTTTTAACTCGGATGTTTTTCAATCACGTTCATTCATTGCATATCGCGCCATCCTCCGTTTCAATACAAATTTTAACTAAGGGCCACTGATGAGTCAACTCGAAAAGTCGTTTTATAAAATTTGCTTAGATGAGTAGCAAGTCGTCCAGTTTTCTTAATATAGGTGTTGAAGTGTCTAGTCGCTAACTAACAGGTAGGCAAAGTAGTTACCAATATAAACCATCGTGCATTTTTGATGCATGGGCCCGGAAATGTGTTACCAGTTACATTTGAGCTACTTATTTATTTATCAAAAAGAGAATGCAATTAAGTGCTTGTGTTTAATGCTCGAATCGGTAACTGCATAAATGCATGCAAAGCTGTTAATAGGACTATCCGTGGTTTGTCGCTAGGCGTAGAGGCCAAATTTTGCACAATTAAAGGCACGAAAGCCTTGGAACACGTCCATTTCCATCAAAATGGAGAATGAACTCGGGATAAAATTTATGCATAAGTGCATCCTATTTCATCAGCCGAAACAACGTGCCTTAACCCTTAAATATTTATTTTGCTATGATTGTGCCTATTCGAAAGTCAATTACCAGCACGATTGAAGCGTTCACACTTTGGTAATTTAGCTGTGTAGTTGCGGTAAGTCGGCGATCGACGACCAAGTTGCGCGTAGAAGGGATACAAATTAGCGAGTGGCAGCCGGATTTTCAGTAAAATGCTAGCTTTTTTAAGCATACTCAGAAAGTCTGCATACTCTGATGCGTGGACTTTAGGATCTTCTCAAATGCTTGCAATGAAGCTGAATTTTCGTATCTTGGTATGTGAGGTCAGGAATTAGATCCGTAACACAATTCCCGATGCAACACGTTTTTTTTACGATGGCGCTCGTTCATCTTTGTTGCAACTTTTTGACACATTTGACGGCAATAAAATTCCCGATAGAAACATTGCTGCGATTTGGCTGCGTGTATTAACAAGCGACTATTTATAAAATGGGTCCATTAGCAGGTTTGTTGCATTGGCAAAGGTAAACTTGGACAGGACATAGGGTAGAAGTAGGAAAAGAGGCAGATCGGGGCCAAAGTGATGACTTCGAGGATCTACATGAGAGTAGAAGGTGGGTCTTATGAAATGTTAATAATTGCCACATGCGCATGAAGGACTGCCATTAAATTTGGGAAGCCAAAAGCATAATTCCTTAGGCATAAAATAGCAAAGACCATCTAAGAAGTAGCAGGCTGAATAACTACTCGCGACCCTTGTTTTCGCGCGCCATCTGGGTCATAATTTGAAGTAAATATTTGAAGTTAGGGAGTCAGCTACATCCAAATTTTAAAACGTGAAAAAATAGAAATTTTTAGGAAATTTGCCAACAGGACAGGAGAGATAAAAACTAAACATATTCTTTGCAGGGTTAACCACGTGACATAAATGTATGCTAAATTACGCTAAAATATTTGGCAGGTTAGTAATCGGTGGCAATTTTCCAGATTGCATCCTTGTTGAACGGTACCAAAAGATGGACCTCAGAAATATTCACACAATTTTAGCACCTCGAATAAACTAAATTTAAACACCTGCTCTGCTAAACAAAAACATAGGCTACCTAGTTTGTGTCGTTAAATTGAAGCGTTCAGTGCTCATTTTTGCAAGAACACAATAAAAGCGTCAAGTCGCGGTTGTATGCACAGGGCAAAATGGGTGATTGAGGTGCCACCTCCGTTTGCATAGTAGAAGTTATGAAGCAGACAAATGATCGACCTTGGACAATAAAGTTGCTCCATCCAAAGGCCAAAGCGTCTCTGCCAATGCATTAAAACAGACAATGGGAGCATTTTTAGCCTCTATTAGTATTTTTATTTTAGTTTCTTTCGCATAAAGTTTGTAGATTGCTGTGCATGGGCAGTACCAGAATTCATTTAGAGTTATTAAAAGCCTATGGTAAAGGAGCAGTGTAATTACGTAAAATAAAAGTTCATATTTTAAGCTTTACAAGAGTCGTGTGATTTGCGCTACGTTAAAGCTATAAGCTTCGCGTCAATTTTTATTCGCATGAAATTTGTCGACACCATTGAGAATAAGCTAACAACGCCTAGTAGTTTTGATTGCACATGCACAAACTTACTCTAGAGGTATTTAGTTTGAACAACAACCTTATATTTGTTTTAACAAATTCTCCTCGACATCTCGTTTCGGATTATGTGCATAGGTGATTCCAGTTTGTTGATTTTTGATTGCTTCAAGAGTTCAGTTTTGATTTATTTCCTGATCGCAATTATTAACGGAGTATCCAGAGTTTACTGCCTCGTATTTGGCTAATAATCACACAGTTTTGCTTCAGCATCCCCGTGCTGCAAGCGTCTTCCTCTACGTAAATTAATTCACATTAGGGACAAGTGTAGCATGGTTTGCTTACTGCGCCTACACTTGCAGTCTGCATTAGGATTGCTGCCACTTGTCGGTTATAGCCCCCCCTTATTATCAAAAGCTCGCTATATTTACTGTAAGTTAATATTTGCCTAACTGTTTCACTCTTAGCTCCAAACCGCCTACAAGTAGTAGGAACTTTTGTATAATTTACTCAGGAAAGTGTGTTTAAAGTAAGCGATAGTCCTTAATTAAAAAAATTGCCTGCTAACTTAGTACGACTTTGAGGAGTAAGGCTGTACTACCAGCGTGACACGAGTAGCTATTGTAGCGTATTTTCAGAACGGGCAGGTCATAAATACGCAAATCTGTTGCATCTATGTCAGCGAGTTTTGTAGTAATCGGCTTTACTCATGCGTTTTTTGCCATTCTTTTATTGCTACGTTGTCGCAAAAAGCCTCCACCTAATTATGCGGAAGATCTAATAGGAAAAAAGGCATTAATGGAGGCTAAGTGCTATTTAAATACTAATAAATTTAGGCCACAGCACAAAGCATGCCCTCCATCATGTACGTATTGTATATGAAACGTGATTGCTCTTATTTCTAGATTGTGTGGGTTATAAGAACCATTCTAGAACTTAACTTTGGTCTTCAACAAACCTGAGGGAATTTTGATTCACAGATTCCATAGGTATCATGGCAATACGAGCTTTCGCAATGAGTTGCTTTTAACCATCGCAGCAATGTTAAAATTATCCAGCAATAATAACAGAGCCTATAACGTGCAGAAAAGTAGTGTTTACTAATATAAATATTAATTTCATTAATTACACAGACTGACAATCAATAAATTTTCATCGGACTACGCGTGCACGCTGCTCACTCGGTGCCGGTTTTACAAATCAGGTTGGAACGTGGTACAAATTCGCACGGCCTGCAAACTTTTAGGAGTTCGCTGATTTAAACGAATAGAAGCTGGCGTCCTTAGCCTTTGCCTCCACACGAAGACACCAAATGAGTTCTGTCGCATTACCGACTTCTGCTCGCAAACTCCTCAATTAATAAGTCTTTTTGCTCCTGCTTCAATCTAAACAAGATCATTAGGGCGCTTCGCTAACCTGATTTTGATATGCTACTTTCTACAGCACTTTTTATACTCCACGATATCATCTTGTTATAATTTTTAGGTGATTTACTTGCCACTGGTCTCCAATTTCGGCCCACCTATATTTGTGCCCTTTTGTAGAGACGGTTCTTTGAGCTTAGGCTATTAACTTTGCATGATCATAGCTTCGGACCTTCAATCAACAAATAGGCTCAACGATTTTACCTACGGGTAACATTTCCGAGCTTTGGTTAATTCACCGACTCCTAGGCACTTTCGAGAAGGCAACGTTGTCGCGTGCATTGATACTGACTAAGGACATTTGTTAAATATGAATATCACTTATTCATTTAACCGATTTCGATAATAATTTGTAAGGCGCAGCAAAGATGATGTGCAAAAGTCGATTTTCCTACTTTTGTTGCTGCGCAGCGAGGATTTTGACTCTCAGTGGAAGAAGCCGTGAAAGTCCAAAAATTTTAAGCGTTTCTGAACTGGTCAAGCGGATCTAAACACCGGCTTGTTGGACTTAATCTTTTCTCAAGCTGTAATATTCTGCGTCGTAGAAAGAAGATTATCAGCCTGTAGAAATACTTGTAGATGCTTTAAATCAAGAAACATGATGCACTTCTTCCTATAAAGTAAAAATGGTCATTCCTCCAAACAATGGCGACTTAGCCACCACACGTTCAAGTTGCATTTTCCAAATTGACTTTAAAACGTTAAAGATACTAATGCGGATTGATGAAATTATAAGTTAAGAAGTTCATTTTTGCTTGCATTTCACCAAGAATGGTAGATGCCGTCTTTACTATAAGTCAGCAAGCAGCCCAAAGTCTTATAAACTCTAAAATTTTGCAATTTCAATGGTGCTAATGCCAGAATAATCCGTCTCATCGTGTCATTAATTAGGAGTGAATAAGCCACCTAAATTGCATAAATTTCAAGGCTGAATTTGATTTGCTGTATCATTTTTTAATTTTTGTAGTTCGTTGGTTACCATAAAGATGCAAATATAAAATTGAAAATAGAGAATTAATTATTCAAGTTTAGGGCAAGCGGTGGTCGTGGGTGATCGCAATCGATGAGTGCATGCGAGTTGAGGCTGGCTGTTCTTGAGAGTGGAAGAGACTAGGACTAGAAATAGACAGCGAACATGAGAGAATTAGTACAAAAGAGCAAATAGTGCCTAGAAGTGGGATTGTGGGAGTGGAAGAAGGATGACAATTAGAGATACAGGTGGTTGCAACGAAGCATGCGTCTAAATGGGCGAGATATTGCTTACTGAGAAGGAAGTGGGTAGGGTGCGCATAAATGCTTGCCGCTATTTGGGATCGATTCATAGGATAGTAAATAAGGGAAAATCGAAGGGTGGAGAGGTGAGTGATTAGCAGAGATTAGAGAGAATTACTCACAAATGTTGGGAAGCGTTGCGAGAGGCACCCTGCGATGGTGGCTGCGATTGGCGGCTATGTGATAGGCGGGGATCAAGTGATGACAATCTAAAGCTATGAATGAATGTCTACACAGCCAAAATTTCCTAATAGTGCATCCCTATCTACTGTTGTAGGAAATCTATAAATCTAATATATGATAGCGTTAAGCCGCAAGGTTTTGTTAAAGTGCGTTTTTTTACATTGTCTGATTGATATTTTCCCTTAAGCAGTTGTTATTTTTTTTATTCTAGGCGGTCATAACTTGGTCTACAATTAAAAACTGGTTGACCTTGGAATTTCACCAAAAACCGCGGCACTGTCCTTAATGCATTTTCAAGGTTATCTATGCCTTAATAAACCCTATAGCTCAATTTTTTTTACAAATCTGCGAAATGGTGGTCTTCCGTGCAGCTTCCTTTTTGTGTTAACAATGCTAATCACAAGCGGAATTGAAGCATTTGCTCCTTACTTAAGACTTTTGTTTTCATTTTAAACCCTGCCTACTTTTATAGGCATCTGACAAAAATAAATTCTACTCTTTCGACGCCTTGAACATTGATGGCAACAATGTATCCATGAAGAAATACAGGTACATTTACCGTATTTGTCCTTCATATAGCCATTCTCTTTTTGTTTTTTAGAGACAACGTTGTCATTGTTGTAAACGTCGCCACTCAATGAGGTTTGACTAAAAAGAACTACGCCCAGCTGCAAGACCTGTATACCCAATATATTAGCCAGGGCCTTACTATTCTTGCCTTTCCCTGCAACCAATTTCAAAATCAGGTATGTCGAATTTCTCAATTTCGAAACCATGTAACGCTGTTTGTTGAAAACACATTTCACTTTCAGGAACCGGGGACCAATGCTGAAATTAAAGAAACTGCACGAAAGAAATTCGGGCTTACCTTTGACTTCTTTAGTAAAGTTGGCGTCAACGGTCCTAATGCTTTACCCCTCTTTATCTACCTCCAAAACATTCTTAAGGATAAGCCTACCAAGTAAGCTGATGCCTTTGCGCATGGTTATTGGCAAAATTTTGCGTCATCTTTTGTCTCCTGAAGCCTTGAATGCGCATGCGTGAATAGAGACGGTGAGTGCTGCCATTTAGCAATGGGACCTTTGGGCTAGGGTGGTAGGGTCTCCTCCTTGACCGAGTTATTTCCGCTTTTACCGTTATTTAGTGTAGTTTGGACACAGGCTACTGAGTATTTATCTCGTGAGTTGCAATCATGGGTATTTTGCTATTGTGATCAACCCTTTGCTTCTTTACAATCTTGGTGAAATCAAGTGGAACTTCACAAAGTTCCTCATTGATAGAAATGGCGTTCCCTACAAGCGTTACTCCCCCGCCACTGATCCAAAGGTAATCAAAAACACTTTTTTAAACTTCTTGATATACTTTATAATCATTTGTTATCGCCGCTTAATATTTGATATTTTGGGTTTCTATTGGCATGGCACTTTAATAAAAGGGATCTTGCTATCATTAAATACCAATCATTTTTACCTTTTAATTAGCCGCCAAAAATCAAGTTGTGGGGCAGTTTGGTTCTAAATGCACTAAACTAGCATCTATCCAAAAATTCTACTTCAGAACTAAAGAATTGCTATGCTTCAATAACATAAAGTGTTTGACTTCGTCCCCGATAACCTGTTGGTAGTGTAGCGACGTAAAGCTAAATTACATAGTCGTTCTTTAATATTTTTCAAGGGAACGTACGTTGAGGTTTTAAGCTGTTCCCAGCATTATAATATAAAAATTAAAACCAATTAAAGTATAATTTGATTTCTAGGCATTAAGTTACCCTGCAAACTGGGCACGCTGAATGCAATCAAGAAAATTGCATTGAGGGTCTTCACACTTGTACACTTTAAATCACCAAGGCTGATTACTCAACGACTTCTCATTGTCCGTAAAATCATCTTAGGATATTTTGAGTTCCAATTATTTTGTCATCTGGTAACTAACAACAATATCAAAAATGACTTAATGTTCGAGTCGAAAGCTTTAGGACTGCATAATCGCAATTTGATACGTAACATGCTTAAAGTAAAGCCGCTGCGGATAAAGTCGTCACAGCTTGCAAATGTGGCACAAATATCTATTTTACCCGAGTACCTATATTAATGGGCATTTTAGATGCTTGCAATCTGTTTGAGGCAGCGCTTAGCGACTCTAGAAGCGATTCATTAGCTATCTGAGGTATGCGATATATGTGCCAGGATCTGAATTCCTACTCATTTTTATTTAATTCTCTTGCCTTTGAAGGACATGACAAAAGACATAGAAATGCTGCTCTCCACTCCTTGAGTGTCTACGGTGTCGATTGGTCCTTCTCAAATTCTTCATCTCTAAAACTTGATAATTTATGTGCCGCCGTGTCTCTTATGACAAAGCTGGTATACTTTGCAGAGATGACGCAGCGTGCATTATCCCCGACTTCATTTCCTACCTTTGCCTCTGCTGAAGGACTTGCGTTTTCTCATTGCCTTCTTCCTTTCTTGTTACCGTTATCAACATTGAGCTGGTTGGGTAATAAATAGACGTTCAAATGAGTAAAAGGGGACTTTCAACAATTGTGTAATAAGATTGCCTAGTAATAATATTTTTGTTTATTTTATGCGCCATGTAAGCATCTCGCTCTAATTTAACAGGAAATACCAGCACTAACGCTGATGCAGGTTTTCCATTTCCCGCAGATTTTTATCTTACCGTGGCGATATGGTGGCATAGCGCACCTTCACTTTTTTAAAGTGCATTTAGGGTGTGATAACAATCATACAACTAGACTTTGTGTTCTGGATCGGATAGCATACAAGTAAAGCATTGCGTAACCTACTTAACAAATCTATATCAAATCGCCGATTCGTTGGCTCTTTTACCTGTTCGTGCACAAATGCAGCCAGCACCCTTTGGGTCAAATATGTATAAGACTTTTGAGGGCTGATGTCTGCGGAATTCACTTGATTTGTTGATTGCTGCAAATATACCTTCGGATGGTTTTCTAGCGACGCTGATAGACCTCTTACCTTTGCTCTTTAATTTTGCGTTCTAATCACTTTCAGAAATTTCAAACATTCTTAACGCTTCTGTCCACTAGTTTTTCTGCGCTTATGCCATCAGTTACAAGGCCGGATCATAAGTGCGGATAATCTTTGATTAGTTGAAGTAATGCGCAATACGTAATCATAGACTTGCCTTATTAACTATATCCCTAACCTTTCGATTCCCTTAATCATTCTCTCTGGATGAGTCCGAATGGAATTTGCCATCCGGAAAGAAGTGTGCGCTGACAAATTTTGTGTCGCCCTTTCATTGAGCTTATTAAGTATATTTTAGGCCCATACAAAGAGACCGTTGCAGATGCAGAGGATTTTTTGGCCACACCTATATTTTCTCGTTTAACTGCCACTGAGAACGTAAAAATGGAAACATTCGCAATTTATGAATTTCTACTGTCTTTTCTCCATGGATTAAATTTTTCAAACCAAACTCCATCTATTTTAAGGAGTAGCAAAGTGCAAGCGCTCCTTTCTTTATATCAGTTAAGCGTGTCCTCTTGCAAAAGCCCATGCAGGTTTTTTAAAACACCGCTTTTAAATCATATTTCGTGGGACCCAAAGCGTTACCTCCAGGAGGAATTCTGCTACAAAATATAACATACAAGTTTGCCTACGGTTCACGCACTTTATACATTCCTGACCCTATTTGACCTATGGAGCACAAAACCAACTGACATGTGTCCCTGTCTGGTGTCCTCAAATCTTTACCTGTCGCACAAAATACCCGTGAGCTTGTACTTGCATAGATTGGAATGTTCTTCCATAATTGTGGAGGTGTGACATGTAAAACAGAATTCTTAGGCACCACGTGATTGACGTCGCAAATATAGACAGTCCCCATTATTATCCATTTTCTTCACACACTTTCCCCACCTTCTGAGTAAAAGAAAACACAACTTTTCTTTAAAGTTGTGATGAGTGCAAAGCATTGATAGCTTGCGAGGTGGAGGAAACTATAATGTGCATTAGACAGCATGACAAAGCTTTGTTGATGATGGCAATTTTTCTTCAAGTGCTCCCACAGCCAACCGAGAATGTTGAACACTGTCTTCACGGTGCAATATTAGGCGGTCCATCAGCAACTCGCAATCAATTTCATATCATGTTTGACGAAAGGCTGCAATTCACAACACAACGAATGCAAATACTTTGATCGGCAAAGCAAATAAAGTATTAATTAACTGTATGTAAAAAGGAAACAGAACAATTCAACACATTTCCCTGGCGAATGCCAAGCAGCAAATCTCCTACCTTTCATTTATCTTTTCCTCGACTAAGTTCTTCTCCTTAGAACAGCAGTGGCTTGCTGTTCCCTCCTCTGTTACAATATCACTAACGATTAGCATTAATGTTCTTGCAGCACACTGACGACATGATGTAAATTGTGTATGTTGCTTGATTTGCAAGTCATTAGCAATTATTTTACAGATAAACGAAGGCCAATTCAATGTAATTCACCGTAAAACCTAGGCAAATGTGATCATAGTCGGTCCACTCTAAAGGCTTTTTAGGGTAGGGCCATTATTAAAAAGGGAGGTAGTGTGCTCCTTCCATGCATAACTCTTCACATGCTCATACTTCCAAAGCAATTCATATCCCTTTCCTTTTACCACAAGCTCACCACTCTCGATGAGATTGCATGCCAAACTGAAGGTTATGCAATCTTACCATGGGAATCATGACCACAGATTCGCAAAGAAGTAACCTAAATATCTATTTTCTTCGCATTCGGATATTAAGAGTGCAGCAAATTTTTGTTTGTTCAACCATCACCTCTCATCGATAGCAAATTGAGAGTCTCAGGTGAAAGAAGCCAGGAAAGCGAGTCCCAGTTAACCACCTTATTTGTGCACTAGAACTATGGCACCTGCATGGTCAATCATCTCGAAAGTCAATTTGTGATTGGAGAACAGTAGTCAAGTTAACCTCCAGTTCACTAGAAACTCGGCATCAAAACCCGTTCAGTGCGTTTTATTCAAGGCTCACTTCATCGCATGCACAATGGAACGGTGATCAATAAGCTTTTTTCTGCTGCAAAAGCCACCTCTGGTATCGACAAACTTTTAGGAAATGTAGTCTCGGTGTATAATAACATTGCCGACCTTTCCGTTATATCCATGGTTCATGATTTGGACACCAGAGATGCTTAATAATATTTTAGCCTTCATCACAGCAAAGACATAGCGAACAACCATCTACCAGAGCGCTGCATCTTTTGGTTATGACTTATTGTAAGGATCAACAAAGCAGCAGCCACAGATTATTGACAAGCAAAGGCCATCTCTTATCCAACTGGTAAGATTGGGCAGCAGTAAGCAGAAGGGGGGCACTCATGGCATAAATGAGTCAAAGATGTAAATAGAGCGTCCAAATTTCAACAAACTGCAACGTGACAATAGTGCCAGTAAATTTGCGCACCTTGAACGCAGCTGAGATTGACATTCGTACATACATTAAACCAAGCACGCCCTAGGTAAAAGGCCGCAACTTGTAGTAACGTAAATTTACACATTATTTCTAACGCTACTATCCTCCCTGACATCGCCTCATTGCCTTCCTGATAGACACAGGTATGGATAATCTACTTTCATTTGAAATCAATGAGCCGCACAAAACAAGTGAGAACTGGGCCGGCACTAACTAACCAGGCAGAGCCACAGAGTTTCCTTAGCTTGGTAAATTACTGCAGGCGTTTCGTCAAAGACTTTGCAAAAAAAGCTGGCCTCTGCAAAAAGTGACCACAAAGCTGGAAAACAAGTGTTTCAAGTCAGAGAATGAGCATGACGAAGTAAAGCACAGAGGCAAGTGATGCCTGCCTCATGAAGCCATCCCGCAGCGCGTGTCACCGACCCAGTCAGAAAAGGTTAATCGCACAAATAACCACCATGCATGCACGTGTACGCATTCCACCGCCTTTCAAGTTCATCTTGCTTCCCACGTTATCTTCGTCCCCACCATCTGGTTCTTTGTCACTGCATTTGTCCCGCCTAGTTATCCACTCACCTTTGGTCCATCCCTCATCCTTCACCTCCGCCACCTACCTTGCAATCTCTCTGTCAAATCTGCCAACCTGCCTTTGTCGGTCTTTCGAACATGTCACAGCGCATGCAGATGCACATACGGAAATGCCGTTTAAATCTTTATAACAAAGAAGATCCTGCTTCCATTCCAATAATTAATCCTCAACTCGTAATTCGTTTTCATGTAAGAGTTACAGAGGATATCAAACAAACCTTTTAACGCCGATTGATAATTCAGAGCAAGTGTGAAGATTGCAACCTGCCTTTTTAGCTCGCATGCTTCCCATTATAAATCGCGCCTCACATTCAAAATTAATACACATGATTTAAAAAGGCACGTCTTCTAGAAACCTTATTCGAAAAATTAAGGATTATTAAAGTAAAATATTTATTGAAGGAATATATTGGATCTCACATAGGCATGACAAGTGATACAAAGGAACTGGTCATCTAAAACAATAAAAGAATTTCATTGTAAGGCGCAGAAAAATCAAAAACGGTGCTGTGCAACGTGTGCCTATATAAAGGCGTTTGTGAAGATTAGCGCATTTAGAAGTAAGGGAGAAGAAATGCTGATGCGCTTGACTAGGTAAAACGTTGCATTAAGCTAAATATGCGTAAAGTCATATTTAAAATCTATGCAGAGCATAACTCTCAATGCAAAAGCTGCGTTTCTTGCACAAAAGTGGGAGAAGCTATTAAAGCAGTCACCCAAAACTCCTATAACTGATAGTTATGCAATCCAACGAGCGCATGGGAAATGGTGGAAATAACACTGGTAAAGGCAAGTATACACCACACCAGGTGACGCCCTGGCAAACACTGAGTGGTGACATCCGATACACCATGATAGATTAGTAGCAGCCTGTGTAACTCTTTTTAAACTTGAACGTCACAGATCAAAGTGTTAGTAATGCAATAGCTTACTCATCTTAGAGTTCATTAACCATTTTAGGATCTAATAGAGTACCAGAGTCCGCTATGAAACCGTCAAAAGTCACGGAAACTTATTCGTGATCGTCTGCTAAAAAAGGAAAAGGAGCATTTAAAATTGCACTAGCAAGAGTTATAACGGTCGTTATGACCCGTGGCTTATAAAAGATCCACCTTCGGGGCGCTTTAACTGAACTCTTAGTCTTTTCCTTCCCAAAGCATATCCATCCATTGCGCGTATCGCGTTCTGCGCACTCACTGCATTATCGTAGCTGACAAAGCCTGTGGATGGACACACCGCGGTTAACAGAGATCGTGGCAATTTAAAGCGCAGTTAACCAAACATGTGTGCTTACCAAAGCCTTTGCTTTGGCCTATCGATCTGTCCAAAAATATCTTCAGACTCAATGCGCGCCCAAATGGCGAGAACAGATCGTGTAAATTCTTTTCACTACATTCCTGAGGAATATGGTAAATGAACAAGTTAGAGCCTTTTGGACCCCTTCTCATTGACTCCCATCCAACGGGTTGCTGGTTAAGAGGGGTATTTGCAACTACTGTTGAAGGCAGAAGACAATGCATTAGAAGGAATTTTAGAATGAGCAAATAAAAGGAGAGGCTAAAAGTAATGCAAGATGGTGAATGGCTATAAAGACATAACATCCGCAGCAAAGGACGGCGAATGACAACTCACCTACGCTGTTATAGGAAGTGCTTGGCATTGTAAGCTGCACATTCCAACTCGGGTAACGTATGTAATTATGAAGTACTTCAGTAGCAAGATTTCGCTGTTGCTGCTGCGGCATGAGTTGCTGCAAGTTGTGTTGAGCCGCCGTAGGTTCAATGTACTGCGCCACCAAGGTATCATTTATTGCGCCCTCGTAATTAGCTTCTAGCGCAGCAATTGTGTTGCTGATGGCCAACCCAGCGTTGTCGGTTATAGCAACAGCTGCAGGATTCAACCATACTGGGGACAAAATTGCTGCACTTGGCGGGATCTGTGCAACTGCTGCGGGGCCCTGCAATGGTAGAACAGCCCTTTTGTCTCAGCCTTTGCCTACATGTGTAACCTCCAGAATCATTTGAGTCGTCAGCGAATGAATAAGGCCATCCGCATATCGTAGAAGCATAATTTCCCTAGCTAATCCTTAGACGAATGTGCTTACGGATTGCAGCGTCGGAAGACAATGGCTGAGGTCACTACCAAGTGAATTAGTAGCAGCCATGGGGCAATTTATACGGAAATTTGCTGTAAGCTGTGCAATATTATGATCTCCGAGAGAGATCACAGCTGGGGTCGAGCTTGGAATCGATAATGACGGATAGCCTTTGAGTAGAGGCATCGATCCAGCTGCCTCCATGTTTCTTTCGTAAGGTGCACCAGTAGCCGCTTTTGACGGCAAATCATCTGAGTTCTATCAAAAGCAATCGTCGTTGTTAAATACGACAAGGCACGGATAGGTCATGGCCATACTGCAGCCCAAATCCAAGTACTTACGGCTACTGAGGAAATCCCACCAGAAAGATTCGACGGGTTAAGTTCTCTTGGCTCAAAAGAGTCTTTCGAGGCACGATCTCTGTTTTATTTGAACGTAATTGTAAAATAAAGCAAAAATGACGTCAGTGGAAATAAGAAAATATGAAAAGTATTTTCTAACCTCACGGCCTCCTAAACTTGCATAGCAAGCCCACTCTTTCAGTAGTAGGCAGGCCTTCCTATTTAATACTGACGAAGTCGGTCATGACTTTTCCACACTAAAATCAGTCACAACCTTAAAAATTGCCTTAAGCAAGCTAACTTAGGAGGGCGCATTCAAATATCAAAAAAGACATTAATTCTCAAATGTGTCACTTCGCTGGGTGTATGCTACTAACAAACTAAATTGGATAAACAGGGATTTGGGTACGTTCCGCTCTTGGTGACTCTTGAGAGTACCGCCATAACATCAACAAGTAAAGAGGATAGCTTAGCCAATTCCGCACACGAAAACAATTGAATTAGGCAAATTTTTCCATTTAGGTACGGCAGCGAACAACTTAACTTTGAATTTTTGCTTATCACTATCGTATTATTAAGCTGCAAAGTGTCAAGAAAGGGAATAATCTGGCTGATACATGCAGAAACGGGGTGATTTTATAAAATGGTGAAGTTTATAATCCTAAGAACACGCCATTTAAAAAAAACACTATAAATTTAAAGCACTCACTAAAACTTTTGTCCTCCTGAACTTGAGATGCAACACTAGAGTTAGAATTGGCTGAGTTCGCTTTAGGACTCATGTGTGTAGGAATGTAGTACAATGAACGATTCAGGACTACGTGCCGAGCGAGCACGAAATCTCGGAATGAATAGTGCTGCTACTACGCAGCTTCGATCTTTATACATTTCTTTGGTACGTCCGTTGTCCATATTCTAAGCGCTTATTCGCTAATGGATGAATCATAACTCCCGCTCTGGTGCATTGTTGGTTGGGAGTGATCAATGAGAGAATGAGGCAGCTGATTGGACAAGCCTGTGAGTCTGCACAACTTTTGGGTCAGCGCCTTGTGCCTTACGTTATGGATGAGCATGCTAATCTTCTACATAATATTGACCCAGTTAGTGTCAAAACTAGTAAATTTTATCGCGTTTGTCATAAACTAAAAGAGACTGCTAATATTATTGTCAGTTTTATATGACTTTACTCAATAAATGAGTAATGGAATGTCCATTTGTGATGATTTGGTGTATAAACGCAGTCTACGATGGGTAAGACTCTTAAGTCAGCTGCTGAACTTGATAATGTCTCCTTACGAAATCAGTGGAATGGCAATTGGTGTGACACTTATTTTATCCCTTAAAGCAAACAAATCCCCATCCACGTGAAGTTGACCTAAGAATAAGTAGGACAAAACGGCTCGGGCCTTTTGTGGGGCCTTTGATTCGGCTTCCAGCAGTGAAGTACAAATATGCATTATCTCGAGCAATTCTGGTTGATTTGAGGAAGCAAGTTAGCCTAAATATAGAAAGGGAAGTGTGAAAAGAATTAAACACAGTGATAAGTGATCACTGTTTGTAATAAACGCCCTATTTTTGCAAGAAAAATCCAATGCAGATTGCAGGAACACACCCTTGGGATTTAGCCACACCAGAAATTCCCTTCACACGATTTTTGTGAAAGAATCTCGGTATTTATCTTGTACGAAGGGCAGGGGTACTTCCATCTATGCATACACTCCACCATTTAAACTAGTCTAGGAGGACGTTAAATGCAAAATTACTTGAAGTTGCGGCAGTTCCTTGCTTAGCTTGAAGCGTCTAACATGCCTTTGGGTTTGATGCAAGGATGCCATCTTCGAGCCGAGATCAAAATACGCCTGGCAGGATCTGTATCGTGATACCTTTTATGTAAGTTACTTTAGAAATTCAAAAAGCAGAATTTATTCTGCGACATGCACAAGCACTTATTTGGAACTGATTTTCCTTTTTTGATAAGATGATTTAGGTAACGCCTAATAAAACCATAGAAATTAGACTCGTGATTCCACAAAAATTACCTCTGCTGGAGAAACACCACAGAAAACTATTTGGTGAGACTTGTAAAAGTCAGTTGCTAACTAATTCAGTGCGCATACTTTGATAAGATTTTGTCTGCAATCATAAGTTTACCGGTAACCCAGTTCGCACGCTTAACTGCACAGAAATTCTAGCTACGACGCGATGATCACAATAGCATACGAAGCTGTGGAAAAATAGACAAATGTATGCAATACTTCCTTCCCCTCCTTTTTATGTCTTTGTCTCCCGCATCCAAATGGGATCCATGTAGATGGTCAAATAGTGCTGAATTGAGATCGCTGTTATACAATTAACCTGGACCATGTACCAATGGAATGAATCTGACGAAAGGCGAGAGTCGCCAATCATAAGCGAATAGACTTTAATGAACTCGTAATGGAATGCTATCCAGTCGTAAATAGCACACAATTTGCCAGATTGAACTGATTTGTCACTTCATCTGAACAGACGAGTCATCACTGGCAAACAAGATAAACGCCTTTGTATTCTGAGGAAGACTGCGTACGTCCTTTCTTTGTTTAATTACAGCAAAGACGAACAAGAACGCACTGCCTTGTTTCGCACTCGTAAAAGACAGGGCAACAAAAGTTGCTTTTAAGGCTGCACCCATTCGCAATCATTGTGTCCTGTTTCTGTGCCCATGAATTTTGCTCCCAAAACAAGCCCTACTCTTCAAGTTTTAGGGGAAAACTAGACCGGTAAGATATGCATCCGGGTTAAATTAATTTCATAAATTAGTCTTTCAAAGTAGAGTGATGAACACCCATGCCATGGCTACTTTTGTTTCGAAGAGCTATTACATGGGTCCGTACAGTATTCACATTCAACCAGCGTTAATAAAATTTAATTTAGAATGCACAGTGGCTTTCCTGAACAGGAGGTCTGCGTGACAATTAGCAACAAATTCGAAACGCTACTTAGCCATGCAAGCCTTCTTCCAAGGCAAACCATCCTGCACCCAAATCTAGATTCTACCACTCGTTCCGCCGAGTAATTTTGAGGACATTTTTTTTACAAAGAAGACGATGTTGTGGCCATAAGTAGTGGCAATTCGCATAAAATCCTTAACATTGGCTGTCTATAGACGCATAAATTTAGCTAGAGATTCATCAGGATATTCCATGAAAAGCATTTAGTGTTAACAGGGGTGGGCTGAATTTGAGCTCTAACAAACTCCTGTGCTTTAATCTAACAGGGTGATACTACATAATGATGGAAGACAATCTTGACCGTAGAGCTTATGGGTTATACAGAGGTAAAATCTAGGAAGGGCTAGAGTTGAGTCAGCATAGAGAAATTCGCGACCGCGCCTTACAACGTTCATAGCCGAGTTCGAGTATTTGGTCTCACATCTGGCATAAGAGACAACCACCACCTATGCTTTTGAAGGGCTACGGTTAATCGCAGACCATTCATTAACGGTTCTATACGACAGCAAACTTGTAAGCTCATCCGTCTGCTTCCGTCCAGTCAGTGAACGTTGATTGGCCTCTTTAGGATAAGCTGTGCAATCGCCAGCTTAAGTCAGAAACGAACTAAGCTTGACATCTGCTACTGCTTTTCAGTAAATAATGACAAAGTAAAAGAACTAGCCAAATGAATTACTCGAACTGCAGTTTCGTCGCTTTCATCATATTAAAGTCAAAATCAAGTCTGCCTTGCATGTTCTAGGTAAAATAGACCTCGCTGTCTACACCAAGTTAAGGTGCATTTAAAGCTGTCACTTCGGTTTAAATTAGAATTTGCAATGGAACAATGCTGTCTTTAACTAAAATTCACGCAAAAGGATGCAGAAATTAATGGCGGACACCAGCGTCAGCACGTTGAAAGAAGCACAAATTCTATCTATTATCAATGCTTTTAAAATTATAAACAATATACAATGTTTCTTGGCTGCGCCTAGGGGAAGCGAGGGCTTCACGAGATAATTTAAATGATGAGATGCAAATAATCGCAGCGCAGAGTTGACCTAAAGAATAACGCGGAGGAGGGAGACAATTCTTGTACGAGTAGCCCATATTAAAGATGGAAAAAGATGGCGCTTATGATGAGGCGCGGGTAGAATGCTAGCTGGTATCCGAGAAGTTAAACAGATATGCAGCCACTTAAACTTAATCTATTTCGTTCTGAGACTAATTTTGATAAACTGCGCTTGTGATGCTTTTGTTGAAGAAGAAATGGGTGAGCTTTAAGATAGAAATAAAGGTAGAGTCCTACAACCCGAAATGAAACGCCTGTTTTCTGATATCGATGCAGCGAGACCCACCTTGATACTCATTTGCATAACATTGGTGCAGACCAATTGCAGAGCCGTAAAGTTTAAAGGAAATGTTTAGAAGCTGTTATGCATCTGCACTGGCATTTTTCTATAGTTGAATAAATTAACACACGACAAAATCCATCATTGCCGGATTAGAAGCGCATAGAAATTTCGTCAAAATTTTGCCTCAGCCTACATAGTGGTGGTCCTAAACACAATTTGTGTCGGTTCATCTAACATCGAAAAGAGAGGTCATAAATTTTACTCAACGATCTATTGATTGAGGCTAGCTATCTTTGAAAATTAATCGCTTTGTCTCCATGGAACAGGATAATGTTAGCATCAGGGAAATATGCAGTTAATATTTTGAAGGACGCAACTCATTCCACAGAAACTCTCATCCGAGACCGTTAAATACTTCGGAACTACAAGTTCCGTCAAAATTTAGTTTTTGGTGGGCGCCTGTGTCAACATCAACAGCACATGGAAGTGATGCTCTTTTGGCTTGCGCGCTCCGACTTTTACTTAAAATGAGGTCATCGGCACTAAAATGCAAGGACATCTGATATTTGAGGTGGATTGCGGTACACGTCAAGCCTAGCTGCAACACACTAAACGCATTTTTTTTTAATTACGGCACTTGCGTGACACCTCTGGATAGCCTGTATCAGAGTCAGGCGGCGCGCTAAGTGGTCATCGTTGGTGGCCAACCTCCTGTTTTCCTTCGGAGTTTCAGAGGCATTTGAGACTTTATAAGGGTTAGTGCGACAATCACACTCAACCAGCATTAATTTGGCTATATAACGTTGATATCAGCAGTTGTGGTAATCTTTCTGACAGGAAGATTAGTGTTACGAAGGTGTGGCATGCTAGTTTTAAAAAATAAACCCCATTCCAGCATGACTATTTTTGCGTCCTAACCAATCCTCCACCATTCGTAGCATCAATTAAATTTAACAAGATTATTTCGTTAATAACAATGAGATGGGTCTTAAAGTCAGAGGTGATGGCCATTTGCTTAACATTCTCAATATAAAAATCCGCGGCAGTTCGAGCATAGCTAGAGTCACATCTGGATGTCTCATGACAAATATTCACTGTTGGCATAGTTTAGATGTTATTGATTACTGACGACCAGCTGAGTCTTTATTCGACATTGCGGTAATAATCATGGCTGCAGTGATTTTGGACTATCCTTCACAGGTCAGGGGGGTCGGACCTAAGTCAAATTAGCAAATTTCGTGATTGCGCCTAATGACACACACAGATTTAGTAAGTCTTGTGGACAGGCACGATTTTTGTCATTATTTATTAAGGTATAGTTTATTGTAACCCGTTTAATCACAATTAGGTCCAGTTGCTTCCTTGCAAATGCATCCCTGTGCTTGCGCTAATTTGACAAAACCCAATTTGGTTTTTTGGGATCAGCTAGACGATCGTCGGCTTAGGCATGACATGGATTAAGCCTACTATCTGCTTCTGCTGTTTGGCAAATAATGAAAAGGTAAAGGAACCAGTTGCTTGAATTGCGACTAATTGCGGTTTGATTGCTTTCGCTGTGTTTATACGAAGGCAATGACTGTTTTAAAAATACTCAGGAACAGATGTGTGAGGTGGACGTGTTGAAATATTTTGCGCATAAAATTTACCTAAAGACTGCTAGATGGGCATCTAAAGAGCAGCATGAATTCGCTGTCTGCATTGGATAGAGGTCTATTTAGAGCCATGACTTAATGTGCAACTAGATTTCATGAGTGGAGAGAGACACCAGGTCTATGCTGTCTGCGAAATTTGTGGCGGACACAAAAATCGATGCGTAGTCAGAAGTGCAGACTATATCCGCTCTAGATATTGAAATCAACATGCAAAGCTTCTCTGCTGTAATTTGTGAGTGCAACTTTTTAAAAGAACATCTTGACAATGAGATGCAGCTCACCATGGCGTGAAGTTAACCTGAGGAATAATGTGAGGAAGGGGTGAGATTCTGTGGGCAGCATCTCTCATTTGGAGGTAAAAAAAGGACAACGCCTGTGATGGGCACGAGCATAACGCTACTCGGTATTTAAGGAGTCACGCAGCCGTGCGACACAATGAGCCGCGTATGCTTCGCTGTTGTATTCACCTCAGTGTATATGTTTGTGTTCTTTTCGTAAGACTAATCGCGCCCTGCCGAGTAGATCTTGGTAGTAAATTAATCCTCACTGGAATAGGAATGGGTGAGCTTTAAAGGAGGGGTTGGATTGGGATCATAATATGCCTCATAAAACGACTGTTTTCCAAAATCAACTTGAAGAAACCCGCCTTGATGCACATTCACCAATTAGTAATTCGGCATACTCACAGAGCAACGGGGCCATATTTTTCATTGCTAAACTAGGTAACTTACCAGGAACTCTATCGTTGCTGGAATAAAGGCCTCTAGGAGCTTCATCCAGGATATAATCTGTAAAGTATTATGCATCGGTTTTTCTAGTATCAGTAAGAAGGGCCATGAAATTTTGAGAATAAAGGTGCGCAGAGATATGCAAGCTTTGAACTGCAAGATAGTTTGCCTTGGTGAGACAGGGTAGCACTAGCCCTAGGGGGAATTCGTAGCTAATGTTCATGGTCAGCGCAAGCCATTTTATATGAACTTATTCAAAATTGGTGTTATTGCGCATTTCAAAACTGTAAGAAGCTGCTTTAGCACCCGTGGTCATCTATGCCACCATCAACAACGGTTCAAGGTAACGATCTCTTGAAATGCAAAGACGAAAAGTGCTTCA
The DNA here is from genome assembly GCA_036345935.2 of Taenia hydatigena. Classification (NCBI taxonomy): domain Eukaryota; kingdom Metazoa; phylum Platyhelminthes; class Cestoda; order Cyclophyllidea; family Taeniidae; genus Taenia; species Taenia hydatigena. The sequence goes on along the minus strand of JADWOT020001247.1, from coordinate 59,174 downwards.
ACCTCCATTTCAAATGAGCTTACCAGCATTTGATATTTGGGGCAAGTTGAAGTGCATATTAGGTGCTTCCGCAATTACGGCACTTGTGTGACACCTCTGGGTGGCCTTAATCAGCTCCTATTTTAAAACGCGATCCACTTCTCTTTTTGCAGAGTGAACTGCTACTAGCTTTGATGAGTAGCAAGAGTTGTTCACAAAAAGTACATGCTGGCTTAAAGGCAATCCAAACCTTCCACCCTTCAATCGATTGTCTCTACCGTTGATAATTTTTATGCCACAAAGTGTCAGGAGTTATGAGTCAAATCCTAAACAGATCTGAAGCATGCGACTCCGGGACACTTTTATGCAGGCTACTTAGACGCTAGTGAAGGAGGGCATCTTGGAAGTCATGCACATAGGATTAGACTGATAGGAACGTCTAATATGCGTTGCAAGACAACTTTCTGTTTGATCAAATTCACTTTAGCAACTCCAGACGTTATATTTGCAAGCTTTTAAAATATAGTGTGATATAACTTATGAGGAAAGTCGTGGTTTTGATGGAAGTTGCGATCTATCAATCTCTCCGGCTTAAAGCGATCAAATAGCCATGAAAAGCAACAGTGAAAAGTGCAGGCTGACTTTGCAACAAATAATAAGTAGCTGCAAAGAACTGCTCTTAAAAAACAATCATCAGACTTATTTGTCATCCGTTTTTAACTAGATATGAGCTGATGCGCACTCCGCGCCCACGAAAGCACTTGTCTATAAAAGCAATGATCTGGCCTTGTCTACCTTTATTTCCAGATTCAGGTTTATAGTCCTCTGCACAAGCAGTTTTGTAGGCGTCAGAAAACTAGTGCCAGGAGGTGATGAAGTATATTAATTAAAACTCGCGAATGCATTTTCAGAGGAATGTGGGGAAAGGACATAAGATCCTATTACTATTCAGTTCTGCGATGGTTTAAAAAGCAAGAAATAAGGTAGTCATTAGAGTTTAGAATAAAGTTTCATTCCAACTGTATAAATAGCTCTGACTCCTCTTTAGTTAAGTCGCAATTGCCTTTTTGAAGGAACAAACTCGGTTTGATTAAATGCCAAAATATATGGCCACGCAATTGTAATTTTATTCTACCACATCTAAGTCTGTGTCATTCGAATGCTTCGTGTTCATGCTACTTTCATGGCGTGGGCCGGATGCACTTACTACAATAAACTTGTTTGCGCCATAGCCATAGAGCTGGTCATTACTACGCCTCTTTAGCCCACACCCTGCCTCCGCAGCATTTTGCCCGTTGTATATCCTTATAAATTCTTAGAAATAATAGTAAGACAATGCTCTTGTTGAGCATGATAAGTAATTAGCCTTCACTGTTAAACCAACGCCTACTTTTTTCAGTTCTATCAGTCTGATTATTAATGTATCAAGTAGTTGAAATATTGAGCGACAAAATGATTTTAGCGCTTACATGAATCGTTATTTTACTAGTCAATATTTAAAGCCGTTAAGGAGAAAAGGACATTTGTATAGCCGCACCACACTGCCAGTGAGCCTTTTCTTTTTTGCGCATCATATTTTAACATTTTACTCTTGTGCTTTCTAGTGAACTTTGACTAACCCTCAACTTCCGAAGATTGAGAGAATGCGACGTGCGCTTCAAAGCTATAAAGTGCTTCCTAAAACACGCATTTAAAAAATAAAAACCCTTGACCAAATTTATCCGTTCTCCCGCTCGAACTTCGTGTTTGCATCGGCATCATTGCTTGCTATTTCTATTTACTGCCATATGCTTTACGGACGACCGCAAACAAAAACGTTATCCAAACCACTTGTATTTCATACAGTGTCAGTTACGTAATACGCGATATTCACTTGCATCGTTCATTTGCAAAATGGTTTTGTTCTCAAGGGGCTTAAAATATACTACACCTGGGCACAAAGCAGGCTGTTTATCAGTGTTATTTTTGAAAATTACGAGCAAATTAAATGAAATTTTTATCTAATCAAGCAGCTACTCTCAAGCCCTTGGCAATAATTGCAATGGCATAAGCGCCAGTTGGTGGTTCGGTTTTCTGTAAAGGAAACTTCCATTTTTGGTGTGAAGGAATATTTTACCGACATTCAGTGCAAATGAAGCAAATATTTTTCCAATTAGAAGAGCAGTCGCTCTTCATTTTATCGAGCTACGACCGATAGTCTTTACACCGAATGAATTTCGGCGAAGTCAGCTGCCGTTGGATAAGCAATTGGCAATCTCAGGGAAGTCCCTATAGTGTCAGTGATAAGACTCAACTTTTAAACAAGGCTACAGACCATACTGCTGGCTAAGATAATTCTGCAGCCTTTTGGTTCCTCTTAATGACCAGATGCCATGTCTACTTCAACAGGCTTTACTTCATCTTCTACGCTGTGAATAGGCTCACGATGCTGCTGATTTATACTGGATCACCAGGATATTAGTGTGCCAAAGTGCAACTTGTCAACCCAAATGACAATTTACCGGAAAAATTTGGTCAGATCATTTTCACTGCCATCAATCCTTATCTCGACTACTGACTGCTAGTTTAAACGCTCATTGCCACTCGTCCATCAAAGCCCCACTTTCTATCATCCAAACTGCGAAGGTAGAGAGTAAAAGAGATCTCGGTTAATTTTACATGAGCACGCCTTCCTATTGCTTTCCTTTGAGCAGCACCAATTTTCTGCACATGAATGAAGTAAGTATTATCAAATCCCTCATTTTATAAAAATACCCTGTTTTAGTTTTTTATCAAGCCTTCTAAAATATATCAATGCTTGGCCAAAGCGAATTTTTGCCCAGAAATCAGCTCTTGCACACTGCGCTTGGAAGTGGCTTCAAGAAATTGATGCAGAAGGAAGCACACTTGTTTTGGACTTTAGATCCAGAAAATTGATGCTACTTAGCAGCATAGCGGCGAGACCAACCATGGCTCATCTTATCTTGACATTGGTTACATCCATTCCCTTATCTATTCCGGCAATAATGGTGACTAGCTGTGTTCGAGGTCTTGATGTCTACGTAACTAATTCTACGGCTTACTTCTACCCCTTGATGCTGCTTCGCGCATAAGCGCAGGACCATCAAATTGTTGTCAAGCCCTCTTAATGAGCTGGCAATTATTTCCAGTTATCAGTCTTCATTGCTTCTGCATACTACATGGGCATATGCCGCGACAACTGAAGCAGCAATGAAGGTAGAGGGAGCAATTCAATTATATTTAACAATCACTATAACGTTGGTTTGCTAAGACAATTTTTGTTAGGATTTTCTGCATTCCTTAGTGCTTTTCCATACTTGCTTTTATTCATTTCTCCGATTTCACGCTGCGCTGTGTTAGAGGTTTCCGATGCACAGCCATCTATTCTGATTTTTGAGTTCTGATAACACCTCGAGCATGCAGGAAGATTGTCGAAATCATCCCATTGTTACGTGAAGCGGATTGATCAAGCACTATATTTAAACCCATTAATTAATTTACGTGGCCATACAAAACAAAAAGCTATTCCTTCCGTGATTGCCTTGCATTTTGGCATCCCATCGCTGGCCTGGCTAATTAACCTCCCCAGCGTTTCGTACAGACTGTATCAAGTTATGATGCACTAACAGAGTAGATCCATACACACAGACGCACAATCACTTTAGCTTGACCAAAATTCGTGTGGCGAGGACGGATTATGCCAGCATGTGTCCTAATAATGGTGTGGAGATACGTGTTTATCTCGTTGACTGTAGTTGTGGATGCAGAAATGCGGATTTGCCCTAAGTACTGGCAGAGCCTATGCAAGATCAAGGGTGGCTCTTTGCACCTGTAAGTTAAAAGCAGAGTAGATTGCTAAGCAGATGGCACTAATTCATATGCTCAATGTCAATGCAATAAAAGAAAGTGTGTACGGGCATAAAATCCTAATGATTTGCGTCGGGTGAGATTATACTCTCCCAGGCAAGAGGATAAATGCATCAGAAAAGAGTGTACATGATTAATTCCATCACGTAGACAATTTCTGTCCTACAGTCGACATATTTCTTCACGAAAACAGGCAGGAACGTATATTCATCTTGTTTTATTTGAAATAGGTTCATTTTAATATCAAGAAAGGGCACAGAAGTGCAGATCAACAACTCTCGCATCCAGCAAGATATTATGACACCTGCTTGTAGCTGACTGGCTTACGCAAAGAATATCGCCGCGACGGTGGTTGGGTTCACTAGCGATTCATTTATCCCTTAACTATTCTACGAAGCTAGACTTAAAGGATGCAATCGCCATGATCTTTCATGACCAAGTTCATTTATGGAGAAAGTTATTCCTTGAATATAAGGTGATTTCTACACATGGAGATGATAAGACCACGTAGCATGCAGTAGAACGTACACATGGCGCAACGCCAAAATCCGTAGATCTTCCCCATACGTAGGCTACTTTTGGCAAGAAATCATTTCCTCTAGGCAAGAGGGTGAATAAATGGGTAAACGCAGATAAATAAGGAAAGGAAAATAAAGCCTCACTTTTGCCGTGAGTAGAAAGCATGCAGGGTTGTTAATAACTACTTTAAAATTAATTTATCCTCTATTTTGAAAGTTGTGGTTATTGTTTAAAAGCAAGAAGGGTCGAAAAATGGCGAAGAAGTTTGTCCCCAAACATTTGAGCCAGCGAATCGACTGACCGAACTCGAGGCAATTTTACCCAGGCTATATCCAGGTAACACTCGTAATAAGATGTAACTTATGAACATTGGTCAGATTTATGCAATGGCTGTGCTTGGAATGCACTCGCAAGTTTTATAGGCAAAAGGTTAAGAACCGGTGAGATGTTTACCCATGCTTATCCCTGTACGAGCAATGGTGTCATATTGATTTAGAATTTAACCAAACTCGGAATAGTTTCAGATAGTTTACTTAACACGAATTCGTATTAAAAGTGCTGTTTTTGCCCATTTCATCGCTTGCTAATTGTAAGCCTGGTTTATTTTCACAAAAGCTCTTCTTTTTACCACATCTTTTCAAAAACCATAGGGACGTGAGACCACAAGATGCTGTTAAGCAAACTGATACACTTAAATCTGGTGGAAAAGTGGCATTCGCAAAACTTTTTTTCTGATTGGACTGATACCGTCCTCGCGGTATTAGCAAGGCTCTGTCTGCTATCACTAACCTGGAGACCAGACTTACAGCCAAACCTTGAACATGACTCCTGGACATCGGGATACAATAGCATTGCAGATTCATTATCAGTGAGCAATCTACAGACCGATTGTAAGTGAATAAGAACTTGCATGCATTCACAATGCCTACCCGACAATGCTCAACAAACATTGATGCGCTATAAGAGAGCTGAGCTGCTATCATCGCCATTTGGCACGCTTAAGAGGTGGAAAAGGTCACGAACGCTCATTCGAGGAGAAAGGAAAGGATGGGATAGAGATGCAATTAGTGGTGCAACTAGAGGATATAAGAAAGTCAAAAGGTAGTGAAAGAACGCTTAAAGGCCCCTCATTAGCAAAACTATGCACCTGAGCAAATCCTATTAAAGCCCGTGGCAGATTCCAAGTAAATTTGACGCGCTCACTCCTATCATTCCCGTCCCACAACCACCGCTTGCGCCTGCAGTGCTGATTTGCCAGCACTGCGCAGTGCTCAAAATTTTCGTCATGCTGTGTATTGCTGCAATCCTGAATTCATTTTTTGGCATTATTATGCACCAATGTTTGCATTTTCCTTTTATTTTTGTCGCCTTTTCGGTGTTTTGGTAAGGCTACTTTTACTAATGAGTAGTGTCTTCTGCTTTACCTGGTGTGCGTCATCCATGTCAAGATCCATGTCATATTGATGCGCCTGTAGCATGATAGTGCAGAGTAACTGAAAAAACGCGTTTTTACCTGTGGAAAAAAAGGGGATTACGCTGGTAATTACCTTAAACGGGAAAATTTTCGACAGTGCGGACGTATGAGTGCAGCTAAAACGTGGTAACTTCTAAATTATTTAAAAAGAAGAGTTTTACGGTGCACTTAGCAACTCTGGCCCCTTTCAAAATATTTTTGAATCAAATTGGCTAAATGGGAGTGACAATTTGGACTTTCTTCCCTAAATTTGTGTTCGTGTATGTGCTCTTCTCCACAGTCCGGCGACTACTGAGGTCGGAAGTCGTCTTTATCTGCCATGACTGCTTCTATTTGGCTTATTTGCCCAGCCGCCAGCATGGCAATCGCTATCCACTCAGTGAGTCCCTTCGATTTTTCCTTTCTCTACCTTCCCCAAACAGCTTTTTGCGTTCCTCTTCCTCTATTTTTCAGCGAAACTCTTTAGTGATCTATTCACACTTTTTTTCTTCGAATTCTAATTCATTCGCAATTTACGCTATACCACAGCTCTCGTCGGCGTTGGATCTATTCATTTCTTCTGGCCGTAGCGTCTATATCGCACGTCTTTTAGATGCGGCGAAAATGGTACGCTGTTGGAATCTGATGAACCTCACATTAGACGCTTTTTTCAAGCCTTCCTTTTTCACAAAATCATTTTCCTACATCCACTTGCGGCAGATTCTATTTTGGCAGCCTAAATGCCATTGATATCGGACATGCGTGAAGGGGTGCATCTTCTTTTCATCAACATAGAAAAAAATATCCATTACTTCCCATGCCACACAGAAACTATGCTGTCGAAATCTGGAAAATGCATCGAAAAGAGCAAATGTTAGGTAGGAAAACGTGAGGGAAGCAAGGGAGCAGGAAAATCGCGTCGCCACCTTTACTGTCAGCGTGCCAGTGTGACTTAGTCAACGTATTTAATCAAGCGCTTAAGCATTTTTGTCAGCTTCTGGTCACTCTTATATTGCAAGTGCAAGGCACGCAGACAAGGAGAGGCAGATGTTGCTCTTACAGCCAAATTGGCCTGATTCTATGCTGTATTGGGTGCAAGAATTCGGAGAGAAAACGGCTTGGAGCACGTGGACAGCATAGGAGTAGGAGGTTAGTGCTGAACTGACAGGCAAGCTTATTGTACCTTTGGGAAAGGATGGGAATTGCCGAGCATTTGTAAAGGAGTAGCTAAAGCCCTCCTGGCTTGTCGTTGGATAGTGAATTATTTAAACGAAGAGGTTGCGGCGGGTGAGATCTAACTTGCTGGAGACAATTGGGAAATCCCGCTAAGCACTTGGCCTTACACGGTGCCAAAGTCATTGCATTTTTCCCATAGAATATTTTGTGGTTAGCATATAAACATCTGTGAATGGCGGTAGATGTTAATTTTGCGCGTAAGATTTGTCAGCGCAGTACATCTGTGCTGGAATAGTCAGCTTCGCAAGGCTTGTGGATCATGGTTGATGCTAATGAGCGACCTCGTATCATGCATTTGTGGTGCAAGTAAGGCGTTACGATGATTTGATTCGAGCCTAGAAGCAGGAAAGTCAGGGCATATAGCACTAAGCCCGATGCAATTTGCGATAGCAGCTTTGAAACACCAGCAGTCTAACCATACGAACCACTGAAGCATGGTTGACGTGATAATTAGCTAAGCAGCGTCGCAGTTGTACACACCTTTTAGGCGTCTTTTAGTGTTTTTCGACCACCAACAGTGGAAGTGTTAGTGGAACTTTAACCTGCATAAAATGAACTTAAATTCGTTACGTAGCACTCTCCAATCATGATTTACAAGTATAATCTCTCCCCTTCTCCCCGCCTATTTACTGCCATTAGTTCCATCGAATGGAAGTGATGGCCTTGAAAGGTGCCATTTCGTTCTGCGAGTCTTGATATTATCCTCAACTCTGTCCTGACCTATGAAGAAGTGCGAATGTTTAAAAGGAGTTATAAAACATCTGCGCCTTTGCTTGAAATAGAGCTGGACCAGACATCAACAATCCTCTACACTTATGCTCATTTTCATCCTAAAATCCATTAAAACTTGAATACTTACTCTCGTATGTTAGCTCTCCTTTAACCATAATTTCGTGCAATGTTCTAAAGTCTTCCTGCTGGTTTAAAAACAAAATCATTTTGCATTTATCATTAATTGGTTTTATCTCACATCGCTATTTCGACTTAGACTGTAGCGGGTTCATTTTGCATACCTAGTGGAGCATAAGGTAGTGAAATCTCAATGATCACATGGGAAAAGGAAAGGCCACCAAATAAGTATAATGATGTCTTTACCCAGCAAATGCAGTTTGCTGCCTTTGCCTGTGTCTACGCTCTTACTGCATCTTGAAGAAAGCCTAGATTAATTTTACTTTCCCATTTACCACTAGTTTTATGCCTCACCCGCCAGTTTAATGTGATACTATCTGACAGCACTCAAATCTAATTTGGCCACTCCTCTTGAAACGGATAAAGGCCGAATCCATTACGTTCCACTGACACTATCATATTCAGGGCGCCGAAGGGTAGCAAACGGGTTTGCGGTTGACAGCATAGATAGTGGACGATAAAGTTATTCAACCTAACGGAATCCTGAGTTACACATGAAATTTTTACATCTATTTGACAACAAAGAACTCTTACTGATGAAATAATAAACTGAGGTAAAACATGCCACAGCCGTCATTTGATCGTAAAATGGGCTGCGGTTGGGCAATAGAATACGTCCATCACCAAATCAGGCATATGAACCGCAGCATCCTCAACTTCTCCTTCCTTTCCCCCTAGAGACGAAAAAATACATCATACTCGGATGGAATACATGCGCATGTATTTAACATGCCAACGACCCACTCCATTAAGGTGCAACGACGAGACAAATAGATGGCCCCATCACTGAAATCCTCCATCCAACAAACCACCGGAGCACTACATAGTCGCCTCCGCCTTGTTTGGTACCGTCCTTAATGCTCTCCACGGCAAGAGTTCTGCGTTCTCAGCTCCCTCATCTTCCATGGTGTAAGCGAAATTCCGTATGAAATGGAACAATGTGCTAGCCATCATGCATTTCCATGACCAGTAGAGGAAATACGAGCCCAAAAGCCAAAGACCAAACTCCTGTTAACAATGCGGCACCACGACAACTATAGTAACGAAATAGTTAAGATTTACCATAGCTACCAGTCCAAACTTTGCTGTCACGTCGCAAACATGCAAGAACAAGCCCAACCACTTGTCTCAGGCAATGGAACTAAACTTAATACCATTAACTGGCAGATGACCACTGAAACGCACAAAAGAAACTGCAGAGGCAAGTAGAGCATGAAGTCGTTGGGCATTTTGCGTTTCGATCACAAATTAAGTGCACCTGACAAATAAGTCGTCCCACTCACTGCAGCAGTCACACGTGGATGTCATTCAAGTGCCTCTGGAAGGTTACCCATGCGTGAATACGGGTCAATAACTTGCGTTTTAAGCCACAAACATCGGGCAAGCGATTATAGAATATAGAAACGAATTGCACAGAGAATGATGCATATCAAAGCATCATAATATAACCGTCCTTCCAATTACTTCAAACTTATTTGCTATCGGTAAAAGCAACAAAATCTCAACATCTTAGGGCAAAAAACGAACAAGCAAAACTGTTGATCGTAAGACATTAACATATAAGTTAACTTATCTGACATGCGCACTAAATAACCGGTTCACTCTTGATTTTGCTCTCGCGTGGAACTCACACACCGTACTCAGGCATTCTTAAGTGTGCAGATAGGAAGGAGAGGCTAGTGAATGGGTAAGATGGATTAGGGAACTTGCCTCTCAGGCGTGGTCCCCCATTCGGTCCATTATTATTAGTAAGCTAGACATGCAAGCAAAATTGTCTCGCATATACGGACTATGCGAAATTAATTTATTTTCCTAAAAGCATCTCAATTTTGATCAAAAGTTCGTTTTTTAGATGAGTCTTGTTGGGCGTGCACAGCTTATAAAAAACCCCGGTTGACTAAGTGCGGTTTGAGCTGCCATGACAACACGCCTTAACAGCGATTGTAGCCGTAAAAACACCTTGATCAAGTGGTAGGCATGCATCTCAAATTATATTGACTTTGACGCAGGCGAATTGTAGTAGGACGGGCAATTATCAGTTTGAGCTCCTTTACGACACACAGCATGAGGGTTATGGGGAACAAATTCCAATCTTCAATTTTGATTTAAACATTAAAGAAATTGACTATTACAATGTTAGCAGTAAACTACTGTGAAATTCTGGTGATAAGGTCTTCAGCCATTCGCCTTAAACACAATTACCATAATAAAGTTTACTTAAGACTGTGTGTACTTCGCAAGGGCAAAGCAGCCGTGGTTAAGAGTGCCTCCACCCACGACTACCTGTCTGCGTACATGATTTTTTCAACTGATCGGGTAAGGCTGGCCGGGAAGGGGCTTTTAAGGTTGCACAATGCAGGCGGATGCTAGCAGCTCACGTATCGACCCCGAATATTGGCGTGCTGATACAGGCGCCACTGACCTTATACCACTGTGTCCTCGAAACCATAATCTACAGGGTTACCAAGTCCGTAGAGTCCGAAAAATGAGTAAAAGTAGGTTTCGTGGCACCATACATAAAATATTCTTAGCTAAAAGGCATAATCTCATGAAAAGTAGTGCTCGTTCTCGGTGAGTTGAGGTGTAACTCAAGGCTTCAGAGGCTGTCCGACTCCACTCACTTGACCGATAAAACCTTCGACACGTATAGTGCTGCGGTCTCGATTGATCCTACGTCACGGTGCGAATTCTCTTTGGACATCAGGCAGAGCAAAACAGACTTCCACGCCAATGGCTGCACGTGCAGCTGCTTCATTTCCACACGTGCCAACGATGAAGAAGTTGATGTGAATGGTAAGAGGCATGCTTTGAGTACAACGCCTTCTCGCGCTTCTATTGTAAATTCAGTGGGATTCTTATAAGTAGTCACTGGACTCAGCAGTTCTAGCATTCTTCATTATGATGACATCTGCTCCTAGGCCACTTCGTCGAATACCTGGGTGGAAACCTCGGTATATACAAAAATTGGAAAGAGAAAACTTGATTAAAGCAAATGGCTGGCAGCAGATGGCTGACTAGACAATGCTTTGAAATCCTATTTAAGAAATTAGAATTCGTGCTCGCTCTGCTCTAAATCCACAAAAAAACGTCACCTGCCGTGGCTATGGAAGTGAGCGCAGGTGAACTCCATATCACTGCCATCTCCTAATGTTCTCTCTTCTCGTTTTCACTCTTTTGGGGCCACAACCCTATCCATGGATAAAAAGGTCTATGCAAGAAAGCAATGCACTTATTTTTGGTCTTTTATTAAATGAGCAAAATAAGCTTGCAGGAGTGTAGTTCGGCAGTTTTGACGGTTCCTATGAATTTATGGCTCAGTTAAATGGACTCCGTGTCGGTACATCATCGCACCGCCCCCTTCGGCTCATTAAACTACTATTATGGTGGGAATGCTTCAATTAGAGATGGCTACTAAGGTAAGATCCAATACTAGACTGAGAGGAATAATGAATCATTCCTCTGGCAGATGTATTTCTCCTTTGGTCGCTATCTTTCTTCCTCCATTCCTATAGGCTATAGTACACTGTCACGCAATTTCACTTTGCCATCTTCATCTTAAACAAGTGCGATGCTGTTAGAGCATCAGATTCATGAATGTGCCTCTCTACCCTCTATTACTACTACCGTTCGGCATGCTGTGCCACCTTTCTGACCGACTTTCATGCACCTACCTTCCACCGCATCGGTCTGACAGATACACGAGCGATTGTCACTGCAACCTGTTAACAACTTCACTCTTCGCCACTTAAGGCCTGTCATCATATTTTAGAAATCGAACGAATGCGTAAATGCTACCTCGCTTAATCAAATCGCTGACAAAATAGCTCAACAGCTTGAACTGCTTAGGAATGGCTCAAGAGTACTCTAGCGAAATTCGAGAGCTCTACGTTCACGAAATGCAAGGCATGCGCGAACTGTGACAATTTCAATCTATCTATTTCACTCCGCACATGCTGTGCAAGGCATCTACATTCTGATGTTCCATCGACCAAGCATCCAACACATAAATGGACAACATGGTAAAACACAGGTTAGACAACATGTTGGTGGTGTCAAAATACTGATCAAATGAGTCAATAAAACAAAGCCAACCAAATCATAATTTGCCGTGGCTTGAGCAAAGTATGGCGAGTTACGCCTTTTAAAAATCACCCTCATTTTACAAGTGCAAACACTTGAAGCTGGACAAACTGCGCACATACACGTTGGCACGAGGATACTTGGGGCAATAAAGGCAGTTGATGAAATTGTTAGAATGAGTTGGTCACATTCACTGGCTTGTGCTTGTCGTACACGCGGCAGACTCGAGTGCAAACGACACGGGATTAGTCTTCCCACCCTCGGTATTTATACCTCCAGAACTAATAAAATGATTAGATAGGGTCATAATTATTTTGCACTATGTTGAGCACAGAGCAAAAACCAAAGTTCGCTTTTCTCACATCATAAATCAACGAAAACTACGCTTGCAAAGAGATTTGCGATCACTGGTCGCCTCATGTCTAATAGGTGCAATGAAGCAGACTTTTCCGACGCTGCCCTTTCAGGAGGCCTACACAGCTGGAGAATTCGCTTCACCACTACAAATGTGAGTTGACTTTAGTCCACGTGTTTCAATGAGGTCTACCCAACGAGAGAACATAAACACCTAGTTGAACGGAGCATTTCAAGCATGCAGCTGCATAATGGTATGCGTTCATCACGGTTAACAAGCTTAGAACAACCGAATTTACTAAATCCTGCCCTTAGATCGTACTTCTTGCCGCAATTATTATCTAGCATCTACGAGTGGTTTAGTAGAGCGATTTCACCCATTAGCATTCACTAGCCTTTGGCAGCCTCGTCAGCATGAATGCATTGGTAGGGTCGTCATACCGTTTCTTCAAATTTTACAAACAATATTGACGACTTGGAACATTTTGAGGCTCTTGCTAGCGATCTTCCACTTTGTCTTCCTTTTATGAGCAAAACGCTAACTGAGCATTTACTGTTTAGCTTCTACATTTCTTAGGTTGCATGCTTCAAACACTGGATTAGATAAGCTAAATAATTTTTGCCTCTATTTTTGGAGATTTGATTTCGTTTTCTCATGCTTCTGCCCAGCCATCTCCAGCGATCTCTTTATAATAGCAAACGCTACTGCTGCGAGGCTAATTATTGTTAAATTAGATGCTAAAAAACTTGTTTTGTAAGCCTTATTATGCTCGCTTCATGCGTTCTCATCTCAATGCATGATTTTTTCGCCATTCGGTGGAAGGGTATTTGCTCCACATTGATTTCTACAGACAAGGTGCAAGTGCACACCAGCTCTCATCAAGACGACAATATCCTCTGGTAGATCAAACGGAAGCCATTGCCTTCCCTTCAGCGATAAAAAGCTAGCCATTGAAAGCGATTTGTCCTTAACCCGCCAATGTTACAGACTTACTCCTGAAATTTAAAATACTTCCCACTGCGCCGTTTAATAAAGGGAAATCTGTACTTACGATGCTAAAAAAGGTGCTTCGACATAATTTTGTCGTAACTGTAACCGAAAATCTTTTTCTGGCCAGAGGGAAAGTAGAGTCCAGCTGGGTTGTGTCCAATACCACCCCTTTTAGAAGCTCAAATGTTTGGGCCGCAATGCTGTTATCTGATGGACAACTCAGTCATGCCACAGTTATCCGCCCATCTCAAACCGCGATTCCATGATGTATCGTAAAACTCATGGAAAGAAGGGGGAGTAAACAGTTGATGTGTCTTTGTCAGAAAGTACTGACTTGTCTAGGCAATGAGTACGATGTGAAAGAACCACTAGTGAGGGTATCTGCAAATGGGTAAAGTAAATATATTAACAAAGGCGTCCGTTCCGTGGTCTAATGGATAGGGCGTCTGACTACGGATCAGAAGACTGTGGGTTCGAGTTTCGCCAGAGCCGCAAAACTCCTTTATTTCTCCTGCTGCATGTAGTAGCACCGTGCCTGTCCAACTATGGATTGCATCAGGAAGGATGGATGTGACACCTGCTTGGATGCTTGAAGGAAGGGGCAGTAAATTGAGCTAAAATGGGGAAAGTGGAATGTCATCATGCCTGGTGAGAGGCTAGAATCCATAACATCCGCGTTATTAGAACGACGCCTCAACCTACTGATATGCCTCATCACCACAAATCCTCTACCCTCATTTCTCTTTTGCTTTCACACTACCAAACCCTTCCCACTACTTTTCCCCTGCACTCACTTCCTTATGTTCACATCTTTTGTGCTTCTCACCCTTCTTCTTTTACTCATCCGCTCCTGTTGCTAACCTCTCTCCTTCGACCAGATGCCATGCTTCGCCGTTATGACACGTGGAATGAAATGTGTGATAGATGAAGTGTGACCAGTGGAGTCGCCTATTGCACCAGTGGACATGGAAAAAGTAGGGAACAAGTTTTAGCGGTGTCCGTAGCCCAGGAGACAGACCACTTGTAAACCAGTTGAGTTTTGCCTGCCTCATCGCCTCGGCTTCGCAGTGTCCTGTTTCCTTAGCAGCTACCCGCTCTAGCATGGTGCACTCACACCACATCCAAACTGATAGATCGAATGTGCAGGTGGGTGCATAGATGAAGGCCATTTCGTATTTTGCAGAAATTGGGTTAATGAGGAAGCTGCCATTTAGAACTTTTTAGCTAAAATAAATTCTAGGCTGTACACTTGGGGTCCTAAAGCATTCCTGGACATAACAATCCAGGGATATTAATGAATAGGCTGTGTTTTCAGTGGATGCCTGCTAGCAGGGATTCTATGATGCAGAAAGCTTGTTATTGGTGACACTATCTGAGAACAATTGAAGCTACCGCCTGCTTATCATTCACTTGCTTTCGACATGCATGCTGCCCGGGTAGGTGCTTTTCCAAGGCACATGTGTCTCGACGCTTCCCGATCCACTCATTCTTCTTGCATCGAACGCACGCACGATTCGAGCCCTACCGTGGGCGATGTTTTACAGCTTGCGCGTTCTCCATCCCAATTGTTTTCAGCGGTGTTTGATTTCTCCTGCACGCATTCATAGCATGGGACAGTCCCCTAATCACTGGTCAGTCATGCGTTGCTGTGCTGGAAAGAGAAGGTGGCTCCCTTATGAATCAATCAACTTATGAATAACTGCATATAAGAATCCATATAATTTGATTTTGTTGTATATTTTACCCGGATTGTATTTCCTTTTGGTTCCATTGAGCGCAGTGAGGGATGAACCCGCACCACCCGGTCAGTTATGCTGCTCTATATCAACCACTAAAGACTGTAACTGCATCAGTTAAGGACCAAAAAAAACAAAGAAAGCAAAGCGATTACTGTGCGTTTCCTTATCATGGACGCAATGTGCAAGCGATGTGATCGAACCTGTAGAAAGTCATTGTCGTCAGCTGCCTTCTTTTCATACATTGTCGTAATCCCGTAGCGTCCCTCGTGAGAATCCAAAACGCATGCAGATAGACTCCCATCAATGAAGTTGAAATGAACAGGATTTGCGTAGCGTTTATAAAGTTGCGTTGGTGCAGAGGAATGATCTTTCAACTTCCTGCTTTAGGAATCACCTTACGGGATGCATCTGCACCAGCACTTTTCGCGCATAAGAGTGTTCGTAGCCGTTTATGATTATCTTCAAGCTATTTTCCAAGTTCTATCTTCATGACTGACTCAAAATATCTGCTTTTTTATAGGTTTGTCAGATGCGGCAACCACCAAAGCGCGCAGACGCATCCGCAGTCAAACATGGTTAGGCTGTAAGAGGGTCTTCAGGATGGAGGCAATTTACATTTAACGTGTATGGGCCCATTGTGAGAGCTCTATTGGAATCACTCTTGCGAAAGTTCCCACCTTGCAAATCAGTTGTCGAGACTCCAATGTTCCACTGCACTCTGATTCGCAAGGTGTGATGCATCTCAAGATTAAATCCAATGGAGCTCATATTATGAGTATATACACGTCAATTCTAATTGCCTTCATTTCGCAGGCTTTTCTTCTTTGTTATGGTGGAATAAAATTCAGCGAATGGAGTGGTCAGGGCTACTGGCATGGCCCGGCGTCTACCCATCTGGCTAGGCCGATACGTCTTGAAACATGCCTCCTGGGTGAGCGGCAGAAACACAACGTGAATCCTCCGACACTCTCTATTAACGTCTTGTCAAAGACAATAAAGATGTCTCAAAACAAACAGCCTTTTTCGTATTTGGCGTAGTCGAAGGGATGGGTAGAAGAATAAAGAAGTCCCCACAAATGCTGCCTTTGTAAATGACGAACAGGGTATCTAGAACATTGTTAGCATGAACCACAGAAGCATCGCCTATGGGTCAAAGAGCTCGGCTGGTTATACTTGAAGCAAACATCCTGCCATCACAATTTAATCTAGTAGTAAAAATACTTTGGTTTCCTAGTTCCTATTCTTTGTGTTGTTTTCCCTCCGATATTGTTATTTGACTCGTAATGACAAAAAAGATGAGTAGGAGGCACTACAGCTCCTTGATCGCGACTCCTGCAATCGTAAAAATCAGATCTGCCATCTGATTCGTTACTTTTCGACTGTGCCGCATCGCCCTGATTGACAGACCCTTTGTTCCAGACCCGCATAGGCAACACAAAATGGTAGCGACACAGGGGACGAATTGCCTCAACCAGACGTGAGAGTATTTGCCGTGTCCACTTCAGTCTGAATAACGAAAAGAAGTAGGGGAGCCAGAGGAGGGAAAAGCGATTAAATGTATTGAAGCGATTTGGTGGGCGTGTGGGTAATGGCATGTTGGCGGAGGGTGGAGTTGAGATTAAAGGAACGGCCGGCTAAACACGAAACGAACAATTAAGTGGTGGAACTGCCTCGTTGGTCGTCTAGAAGGATGAGTTAGGAGGCGAGGATGAAACGAGTGCTCCTTCTCACCCACATGCATTCAAGCACACACACGCACAAGTTTCTACCTGTTTTGCGCGACATTAATTAAGGCGACTCCTTAACAGGGGGGAAATGAAAGTGTGCAATGACACACACAAACTTGGGCAAACAGACAGATAGGTGCAGATGCATGGGAGAGACGGAGAAGGCGATCAAGGGCTGGAAGCTCACATTCTTACTCGCTATTGTAGAGGACTAGGTGGGGGCATTTTCTACTAAAAGGAAAAGAATTAGGCAGTGATATAAGCAGGTGAGTTTGACCAGTTTACAAATCGCAAAGTGGAAGCGATACGCTCACCTTCGCTCTCGAAGAGGTGAGTGGAGGAAGGGAGGCGGCGTAGTGTAGGACAAAAGAGGGACAAAAGGAAAAAAAATCGTAAACAAGATAAAGATTTGGGTAGAGCGTGATTTGGTCAGATCCAGTGTAATCTGTGCAAGCCTGATCTAGGTTATGAATGTTTGCTTTATTTAATCATGTCATAATTGGGAGTAAGACCTGTGGCGAGATGACGAGAGACTTACAAAGAGAGCGCTAGCAGCCGATGAGGTAGGAAGATGAGACAGGAGAGAATTGCTGATGAATTTGGAGGAAGGGAAGATGAGAGAAGAGTAAGAGGTGCATAGAAGCAAGACGTTCTTGCGTCACTAAAGTGGGAAAATAAAGATAAGGAACTGAAAAGCACGGAGTGTTCACTTCTTTTCCAGTTAAGTTAAATAAGTGAAACACACGCGGTGGGAGATAATGGTGGAGAGCCCATTGAACGTAGGAGGAAGTAAAGGATACCCCCACCGAGGATGCTTATGAGTGGAGCATGAGGTTAAAGACGTAGACCGGAGAGCTCCTCTACACCCATTTCAAAGACGTCATCATCCTTAATATCAGCAATAAAGAAGGAAAAGTCCTCATATCGCATAGAATGGAGATGTGTTGATTTTATTAGGCGGGCAAAACTCAAGCGTTGAAGTTGACTTTAATGATAACGTGTGAGGCGTCTCTGAGGATGAGGCATACACGATAGATCAGACAGTCCTGTCTACCTTCCTTTTCCTATTTAATGCGAGCCTGTTATAATCCAGCCGAGGTGACTGGTCTGCTCTGTTCCGATCCATTATAATCCAGTCAGATCTAATTTAGCCTAGTCTCGCGCACCGTGCTACAGTGCTTCCAGAGTGAAATATGGATATTGAGCTGCTTACCTGGTGATTGTAAACGCATGTAGGCGAAAGCTCTCACGCTAGGTTTGGGCGATTTGTCTCCTGTGTCGCCACTGTTCGGCATCTGCACAGGCAACATAAAATAAAGGCGTCCGTCAATCAAAGCGATGCGTCGAAAGTAACAAGTAATGAACCAATTGACAGAAGTAATTTTCTATGCAAAAACCTCAACCGGAGAGCTGCAGTACATCGCTTAAATCCCCGTGGAAATGAGAAAGTCGCCAACCATGTCAATCAGACACTGTCAGTTAAGGAATCCGATGACTCACCTCGCCAGGATTGGTACGAATCTAGCGAATGTGAGTTTCTGATGTGTATTCCCAAATTGTTGCTACGCATTACAAAAGGCAATATCAGTCAATGCATTTCTTAGGGGGTAGCAAATTAGCATGAGTATTTAGCTAAAAGGAACAAAAGAATGATTGACGCAGACGTGGAGGGATGAGGAGCTGGCAAAATGAAATGAGTGAGGGTAAGGAAGGGGAAGAGAGAATTGGAAATAAACTCATGGGATAACTCTACACAGTGCTGCGGCGCGACGTTATTTATTTTTTCTTTCTATCCCTAAACTATTCACTCATGCACTCATCCATCCATGTGACTAAGTAAAAGGCGAACAAATTCGGAATTATTAATGGCCCATTCAAAGCGGCTGGTCATAGTTTCCCTTTTTTGTGTGATTTACGACGGAAATCAAGTAGGGTAAGGGGTGAGAATGGCGCCAAAATGGATCGTAGACAAGATGCGAGAGAAAGCAAAAGTAGAGGTGGAAAAAGTAAAATATCTGCACAATGTCACTGCTAAAAGGGAAGAAAACAGTCTGGGGAGCATATACTATGCTCTTAATCAGTCAAGCAAACCATTTTTTCTTGAAAATGCACTGCTCGTTTTACCCTAATCGAATTTGCTTTCTTTGTACCATATTCTCACAAGTTCGCATCGTTACGGTTCGAATCTGAACCATTCCAGCTTTGGCATGAGCCCGCATACTTTACCCTGCCTTCGCATCTTTTATTACCCTACTCTCTCAGTTTTCTTTGCAAATATAGACAATTCACACTTCAGATTTTATAATGAGAAATGCTGCAAGGACTAGCAGATTGAAGTAAGTTGCTGAATCTCATTTCTGAGTGATCGCGACCTATGCCCTTAATCTTCCAGCTTTCCTTGCCAAAGCAGACATCCTAAAATGAAAAGTTTCGCAATCTCTTTGAAAAAAAGAACAAGCAGCTAATTCTTGATTCTGGTCAATTCTGGAACAGCATGGATAAGAGTGAAAGGAGCTCTGTACACTTGCTAGTCCTGATTTCGCTGCTCCGATCACACCGGAATCGTGGGATTGCAAAATGAGTACTACCACGAGCAAATGCAGCAGGGAACCTGCTATCAAGTCCTAATACTGATCATTCCTGGAGTGAATTTGCAGATTTATGTGCTATCGCAACTTTCTTTTGCAAACTTGGCTACTCACACACCAAGCATACCAAAAGTGTCAGATCTTATCAGGAGAAATGCCGCAAACAATTACGGAAGGGAGCAATGCGCTAAACTTTGTTTTTGATCAACGTAGGTTCAAAAGGTAACAAAAGCGTTGTGCTTTAGACTCTTGCTAAAAGCGATCATAGAAAGAAACACGCACAGAGGAATCCGAATGTTTGAGTGTGTGCGTTCGCGCATTATCATTTTTCGCACCAACTTAGGCGCTCTTATCATCGACCAAAGCCTGGTTTTCGCAGCAAAATACGAAAACTGCTGCAAGTAAGTACCAAATGGAGTAGGCTGCTGTGCTTTGAATCCAATTGATTCTGGGCCTAAATGAACAGGATATGGCGCAGTTTTATATGCTTGTGTCATCTCAGCCTTCTTTACCAAAGAGGCTTCCTCGACTATCGACGGTGTCCAAATTATGTCGTGCAACACGAGGAACATCATAGCTGCCAGGGACGGAAGAAAGAGCTGAGTTCGAGAGCAAATAATTGCAGACAACAACTAAGCAAATATGTCACAGCTAAGTGCCTATGCTATCTAAGTTTTCGTATCTAAATCATCGGCATTACACTGCGGCCATTCCCAAGCATCAAATGTCTTACAATTGAACTGCAACTACTTGGAAGGGAAATAACCTAACCTTTGTTGCCGAACCTTAATTACTTCCAGATTAGAGCGAAAGTATGACGCAGCTGATATTTGCACTTTCCGTTATTTTCGTCATATCAAAATCTTTTTACAGCCGCAAGACAAAATGATGTGGTTTAACAGGATCCTTGCCTTTTTGGTGTTGTAACATACCGTCGGTAAGGGTCTTGTTGGAATCAGTTTCAGATCAAAGTAGGAATAGCATAAAACAGCGCACTCGGGCTAATTTGCCATTGTTCCACATGTGTACTGTAATTTTTCCTTTGCCTCGAAGGCCTTCAGCTACAACCCGGTAGCAAATGAATAACTTGAGTTGACCAGCATTTTTAAACATAGCTCGCAGATGTAGACGATTCAGTAATTCGTGTAGGGGAAATTTACTTCCCACTAATAAATAAAATCTTGGGAATAAAGGGCAAAGCCGAAGAGTTAAGTAGCTATTGTTAACTCATGCATGAGAGGTTAGCCTAGAAACCATAAAATGCAATTTATTCTTACCTGAGTCATGTGCGAAGTAATGCCAACGGATCGATTCTGATTCAGAATCAATCGCTAAGGAGCCCATGCTCTGCTAGCTATGTTTCAGTCAGACGCGATGCATTCTTGGGAGTTTCCTATGCCGCAACGCCAGTTCACCAAGTAATCCTCAGTAGTTAAGACGAAATCTCAAAATTACATTGCGCACCTATGCCATAACCATGACAGTGCATTGCAGCAACGAATTAAATATGCCGGAGAGACAGAAAGCATTTACCGCCAATGACCTCGAAAAATGATGAGTAAACTAGTTAAAATAAAGACTTGTTTCAACTAACGTAAAATGCAATCTACAGTTGACTTATGTCTTGAAACTTGCAGACGTATTTTGTGTCTGTATTTACTTTCGTTTTTGGAGTGATGTGTGGTATATTCCTAAATGAATAAGTCGCATGAGCATTTTAGGGCGGAAATTATCATTAAATATATGTATCAACTATTTTGTATAAATTTTAATTTATTTGAATTTCGTTCTTATGCCTTCAAACAGGATATAAAATAAATGCGCTTTATCCATTCCCCACAAGTTGTGCATCATCTTCAAATCTAAAAAGAGATAGCCCTTGCTCACTATAGTTTGGGCTCACAACAATGGTATGTGCAATTGTAGAGAGATTGCTAGAGATAGCTGGGTTGGGACTTGAGAAAACTGAATCTAGTCTCTAAAAATACAGAGGAAACCTTTACAGGTTGTATCAAGCGCCTAAGCTAAAAAATGAAGCAATTAAAGCGTAAAAAGCTCAACTGAACCTTAATCTATGCAAGGAAAGCACAATTGAAAGTCGCTGGCAAGTCTCAAAATATCCCAATTTTTCTAGACGTGTAGGCCACTCAAATGGGAGCACCTGGAATGCCTGCTTGATTGCTTTAATTAGACGTGAGACAATAAGTGAACGCAAATCTCTTTGCAGGTTAGATTTCATCGGTTTTTGATGTGAGAAAAGCAAACTCTGGTTCTTGCTCTGAGTTTAATGAACTGAGAATAAATTATGGCTCTTTCTATTCACTTTATTAGTTCTAGGAGTATGAATGCCAAGGATGGAAAAGCTAATCCATTGTCGTGTAAACTCGGGTGTGCCGCGTGTACGACAGGCACAAGCCAGTGAATGTTGACTAACTCATTCAGACAATTTCATTTAACTGCCTTTGTTGCCTCAATTATTCACGTGCCGAAGTGAATGTGCTCAGTTTGCTCACTTTCATAATTCGCATCTGCAAAATGAGGATAATTTCAAAAGGGCATAACTCACTAAACTGTGCTTAAGCCACGGTGAATTATGAATTAGCGGGCTTCGTTGAATCAGCCTATGTAATCAGTATTTTGAGGACACCAAAATACTGTCTCGGCTGCATTTTTTCATGTTGTCCAGTTATGTGTTGGGTGTTTGGCTGATGGTACAACTAAATATAGACGAATTGCATAGCACATGTGGGGTGCAATGGACATTTTGGAATCATCACAGTTTGCGCACGCCCCGCAGTTTGTAAGCGTAGGGCTCTTGAATTTCGCTAAATTACTAGTGACCAGTTCCTAAGCAGTTTGAGAAAGTAGGCTGTCTTGTCGGGCAGTTTATCAAGTGAGACAGTATTTGCGCATCCGTCCGAGTTCTAAAATATGATGAAAAGCCTTGAGCGACGAAGAGTGAAGTAGCTAATAGGCTATAGTGACAATAGCTTGTGTATTTGTCAGATCCATGCGAAAGAAGGTTAGTGCAGGAAATTCGGTCAGCAAAGTGGCGCAGCATGGGTAAGTCAAGGCGCATGTTTGTACTTGTGGGTCATTCGTGTGCACTTGCTGATACATTCCCATACTTTATCCATTTTTGAAGACTAAATCTACCGGTTTTGGGTTTAAGATGTTTGCTCATATTTTATCCTAAAAAGGTGATCAGTCCTGCAATAGGAAAATAGGTTCTACTTTGCATTTATTTGGTCTGTATCTTAATAACAAGTACATCTCCTATTTTTGCATACAGTTAACAAATATGCGTAAGTTGTGGTGTCAAGTCAACCATGATCTGGAAATAGGTTCTGAAGCCCTTTCAAGACTTTTGTGATGTAAATTCATTGTAGCCATAATATTTTAAGAGTAAAGTCATTCCTAGGGACTATTTTGTGCCTATATACAAAAAGTTACGAGTTGTATATTAGCACTTTACTTCTGTTTTCCGATGCTTTCCTCACAGCATCTGCCTATTTTGAGGACCCAAAGGCAAACTAGAGGTGTTTATTCCTTCTGAACTTGGTGCAATGTGGTTCAGATATCAGCATCTCTCAGTCTAGCTATGCTTTCCGCTAAATCAAAATGAGCTTATAGGTGCTGAGGTTTTCTTCTTATAAAGACAAACCTACCCTGCTCATTGCGTCGCATTTTTAAGCTTCCGGTATTCGTGTGCCATGCAGCGCACTTGAATTAGGCTCTAATTTGATAGTTGATGAGGTGGATTCTAGGAGATGTCCAGACTAGTAGTTTTGCTTTTAAATTAAGAGGGGGTTTCTATCTCCCATGTTGCCATAAAGTACACTAGTGCTTTGTGGACCACAAAGTAGTGGTTGCGATTAAAGCAGGATGAGCTGAAGGCGAACTTAAGAGGGACGGATCGGCTCTGCTAAAGGAGCCTTAATTAAAAAATTTATTTAAAATATGCAACACTGGCCACTATCATTATTGACCTATTCAAGATTGCTCTCGCATTTCTCTCCTTTTATTCTTGTTTTCCGTAGATGAAGTGCTGTGCTCTTTCCATTACCGATAAGAAGCAATAAATACAGACTCACATGCATGATACACGGCGACGCATTTTAATACCAGGGTCTTTTATCCGAACCATGCCTCTGCTGCTGTCAGTGCGCCGGGACTTACGTTTTTAATTGGCACGATAATACATCGCGTAGTAGCTCTACATCAAGCAGCCATTAGTAGTAATGATGCGCGGATTGAGCTTTTAGCCATGGGAGAATTTATAAAAGCGCTAACCAGGTCATCTGGCTGATTAGTTGGTGAAGCTAGTTATTGTGCAATGATTCGCACTGAGCTGACTTGGGGACCCGTGATGACATGGTTTATTCACTTCTTAATCATATAGTCAGCAAAATTCTAAGAGCTGAAAAGCAAATCAAAATAAAAAAAAATAAGCATTTCAAACACATTCGGGAAGGCAAGGAGGTAAAGAATGAAAGGTATTCCCAACCTTTTTATCGTGTATGAAATTCTACCAAAACTTTGTTAGTAGCAATGATGAATTGAAACCGAGTCGACACCCACTAGAATTGTGCATTAGCACGATAGTTAAAACATCTGCCAAAGTGTGTGGTTCTCGCGAATCAGACGTAGAAGTGTCACGTGCGCTCTGATGATGAAGAGAAGAGGGGTCGCCTTAGCACGGATCCACCGCATTGATAACTCATAGAATGCCAATTAAGCTAAAGATCAAGGCAGCAACTAAGTAAGTACGGAGCTGAAGAGGCGACTTTTTTAGAGCATAAATGCGTTGTTTGTTGCTTAGCATTCCTATTTTACTTTGAAAACTATAATGGTTAAAATTACTAAGAGGAAGGAAGCGCAGTCACTGATGCTTGTCTTTTTAACATAGAGCAATCGAAAAGGCCCATTGTGGCATGGATTACAAAATGCGGCTTCTAAGAGGGTGATGCAGATGTCATTTAAGTCTGCTTTTGGTAGCTAAGCGGCTGTCTTTGCCTCAATGGCTATATGGGTAATACGACCTAGGACGGCTTTGTCGTTAGAAGGAGTAGCAGCACAAGGTATCACGTCCCAAGTCGCTTTAGAAAGATAAGTTCCATTTTCCAGATTTCTTTGCCTATTTGGACATTCAGCGTCGTCGTCTCTCGATATCTTTTCCTCCCCTAACTCTGCACGTACTGAAGGAGGATGTAAGCTTCGGAACAAATTTAAGCCCCCATCGGCGTTTTCTACCTCAGACTAGATATCTCTCAACTTTTGTGTGGCAATGTAGTGCCGCTGCTAAGAGCACTGCTTCAAAATCTTTAGACATGGCGTTCTTGACAGACGATCAACTCTTGATGGTTGTAAACTCAAATGCTTTTTCCACATTCATTTCAAAATATCATTCAATGGAGGCATATTTGCGTCAGCGATACAGATCTCCTCTATTTAATACTTAGAGGCAATGGAGTGGCGGTTCCGATCATGCGGGTATTCTTCTTTACCCCAAACACATTTCAATTTCTGCACATTGTTCAGTCTAAGCAAAAAATGATGGCAAGCTGTTTAAAAAATGCTTTTATAAGTCATGATCAGAAGTTAGGCACTTCAAATCGAGCAAGCTGGGTCAACATGGACATGCAGCAGCACTTGGAACTCTCCTTCCCGTAGCAGTTGACCTCAGGTTTGACGCAGTCAATGGTGATTCTGCAAGGATATGCTTAAATATGTGCACATTTTGCACATTGGACATCCTTCTAAATGGAGGTGATAGGAACGGGACCGCATCTCGGTTGACACATTAGCTTAGTTAGTCATGACAGCCGATGACATAAAATGTAGACCTTGCGCTCCCGCTCATCGCAGTCGGCGCTAAAGGACTCTCTTGCACATCCACTAAAGAAAATGTATTTTTAGGACAAGTTAAAGGTCCCTATTTACGCTTAATTAGGCTAGAAATGCAAATAATGCAAGCAAAGCTATCTGCTCTTATGATGTCATCCCATTTCTGAGTGCTCCTTCACCCTAGAGGCAAATTCTTTGTCCTAAATCTTGCTGCAATCCAAACATAAGTTCATTTAAGCTACCCTTCGTCCGTTGCTCCATTCTTGAGCGAGAAAATAATTGACTCGATTGCGTAGGATGCGGAAGAAGTAACTAGTCCAAGTGTACTTCTAATGCGTCATGTTGAAATGCGGATTAAGGATCTGTTTCCTTATGCTTCCGATGTTTGACTGATTATGCTAACAAGCCAAACACCCATTAAAATTGTGAGAAATAAATAATCTCTCAGAGAACAAGAGACTTTAATAACAGGAGCATGTCTCTAGAACAGATCTGTATATGTGAAGCACACTACAAGCAGTACGGCACCGAATATGCCTCTACGATTGCACGCGACCAATGGGCTTTTACTGCAATACATTTCGTAGTTAAAACCGTTCTTGATCGCCAGTAATATAAATTCGCCAGGCGCATCCAATCTTCTTATAAAGCAAATTATTGCAGCGTATTTACAAAGGATCATTGTTGACCAATGTAGGCGCAATCACCGCTCCAGCATCGCATCACACCCATCCGACTGACAATAGAGATGCCATTGATCGCACGGTGTAGTAGCTTCTAACCTCCGTCACACTGAGATTTTGCTACGTCGTACCAAGTTAGCTCACGCACTGGTGACGGCTGCAGTACACGTCGTGTCACTGGAGCACTTTATCACGCTTTACTCGTCTACAATTCTTTTCACTCCTTCCATTGCTCACAATCTATTTACCCCCTTCCGTAGGCACTTATAACATTGCGTGCGATCAAATGCCTTTGCACCTAATCCCCTCTGCTCTTCTCAATGCGTAGATGTGCATGCTACTGGGTGGCATTGAGTAATGCTGCTTGAAGTGATGGTGGTGATGTTGGCGGTAGCAGACTTGATGGTCGTGGTGATGCCGATATCATCAGCCGTAGGTTCACGATTGCGTTAATTTTGGCGTTCGTTGAAGTGTTGATGTCAACGCTGCTGTGGAATGTGCACGGACATGTGCGTTTCGTATTGCACTCAGCGCTACTGCTTAGACAATGAGGTTGGAGGAAGTGTAAGTGAAGTGATTGAGTGGGAATAGGAGAACGCAAAACAGGGAAAAGTGTCATGTGCGCGTGTGTGAGTGTGTGTTGCCATAGCCATGTCAGAGAAGCAGAAATAATGGATCAGCAAATGGGTAAATGAATGGACGGACTGATGGAGGGTGTGAGGCGGTAGTGGTGGAGGGTAATTGAGGGCCCAGTAGAAGAGTGTAACCACGTAGATGACAATGAAGGAGCAAACTAAGAAATGAAGAAAGAGTGGACAAAGTGGACGGAGGATAGCGGGGATTGGGGAGGAGAGTGTGGAGGAAGAGAGAGGTGATGAGGTGTGTTGGTATGAAAAGTCAGGAAATGGAAAGTAGAAGTTGTGCGGATATCAGGTATTGCTATTCCCGCATGGTGTTATTCTCATAGATTGATGCTCTTGTTTGGCTATTGACTTTTCAAACTTGCTTCTTTTTGATACAAATACTGGGAAGTGCGTCCGTAGTCCTATAGTTCGCACCTCAACATTTTACTATCCGCATGCAAACAAATGGCTACATTGTATCGACGGCAGAATTCTTCGCTTAACTGTGTATCACTCTAGAAATTTGATTTGCTTGAGTTGATGGTTTCTTCCTATAATTCTGTTTGATTTTACACCAGCCTGCTAAAAATGCTGTTTAGCTTGAAGTCTTAACTGTAGTAAAAAGATGGCAAGTGACATTGGAGACGAAATCAAATTTTCCTAACCATCATCAGGGTAACAATAAGACTTCCAACCACTATGATATCTGGATGTTTCTGACAACTTTGTTCACGAAAAATTCCTTAAAAATTCTCAGAGCACTTGAGAGCTTTTTAACGTCTATAGTTTTCAAATGGTGCAAGCCAATAAAAGGGCCGAACATCCCGCTTCAAACTTTGCCGTTATTTCCATCCCGTCAGATTATCTAGGTGCCAAAATGGGTGCTGTATGAATTGTGCTCGTATTGGTAAGTCCCGTTCTCTGTGGTACCGCAAATGGATGGTCGAATTTTTATTGATGATATCATCCAGGATCTTAGGTGATGTTCTCGTGTCTGATAACCAAGTTCACAGTGTTCAGACTGTAAACCAGGATGTACCACCATCGACAGCTGAACTATGACACGTCAAGTCGTAAAGATCCTGTGGCATCAACTTTAGCTTGGATGGATTCCGCAGTAAAAAATGAAAACGATAACGAGCCAAAAGTGAACCCTACTACCGTCTCGGTTCGTCTTTGCGTAAGACAGTTAGTTGCAAGTGTGTTTCTTATTAGTGCATTGAGTGTAATGCTCATTTAATTTTAAGGACGTCATTTATTAGGTGGTATTGGTGCTGCCACAGTACAATAAACCGGTACAAGCCGGATTGACTCGTAACGAAACGAACTTTTGCTGACTTTAATTGCACTAACCCTCTTCTTTATAAGGCCGATCCATATCAGCAAAGAGATAACGCAAATAACAAGCACCACGAAGGTAACGCTGGCAATAGAACAATTAACAGTAGTGTCGTCGTTTTCACGTGCATTGCGAACGATCAGTACTTAATTAACAGGCTTGACCGACCACTTATTGACGGTAGCATGCATCCGCGCCGCTTGAAACAATATAGAAACAAGGAGACAGCTTCCTTGCGAAAGGTGGAAATAATTGAGATAAAGAAAGTCGCTATAAGGGACACAAAGATCGTGCACCTTTATGCAGGGATCTTTACCTGAGCATGCGCCGAGTACAATCCTGCGGCAAGAAGATGCAGAGGTGTCGATGACCTCGAGTTTGACAATTGCGCTGATGGTACTGCAAAAGATTAAAGATAGAATTGCTGTGTTAATTCACCGACAGAGAGTCGGCCACTGTCTTCATCGCATCACACTTCCCTTCTGTGGGAATATGAATGTCACAGTGGGTGGAGGCTGAAGAGCCAGTGGGTCAAAGGAGCGATAAAGGAAATAGACAATCAGATGGGCAGAAATACCACTAATGCTGCTATCACAAAATCAAAGTTAAGGGCGGTATTTTAATTCGCATTAAAATTGATCACCGAGAAGAAGTTAACATTTGGATACGGAATACGCCACACAGACAACTGACTACAGTCAAGACGGGCTGGCCCAATATTCGCACTTCACTTTCTCGAGGCTGGTAGGGTGCAGTGCGTTTATTTCATTTTCTGTGACAGCGGCTGAGGCCCAGTGGATTGCCAGTTTATTTTAAGCTGTCGATTTCCATAGTCCTTGCAAAAATAGGGGTGTAAGCTACTTTAAGTAATGGGCAAATCTCCGAACAGCAGCAGTATTTTGTTCCATTGCTCCTTAGGGCAGCCAATTGTTCATAATCTTTTTTCTACTGCTGCAGCTGTTGAGGCTTTGCTAAGTCTTCAATGGAACTATCATCACAAGAACGACTGATTCGCAACACCCTAGCATGCCTTCCAAGTTTTCGGCAGTGTAGAGGCTTTGATGATGCCTTCTGGATACTACGGGGGTTTCGGCCTGCATACGCGGCAAACAAACTATGTAATGCTAATTCTGAGAAAAAAATCGAGAAGAGCTAGTGACTGGCTACCGCAGCCTTTGCCACTTCTGTTCTTCGCAGGAGAGTGAGTGACCATCGAGCCATCATTCAATCTCATTCTCCAATATCTACAGTCATACCTTAGCTTGCGTCTACCCTGAACTGGACTTACAATTTCCTTTCGTACGATTCATCTTATTTATTATTAACTACCCTTCATGCTTGCCATAACTTATTGTAGGACACCAAATTTCAGGGAAAATGGGGGAGTTAGTTGATGGCTACCTCAGCCCCTGCCACTTTGCTCTTTGCAGAAGAGGGTGAGTGACCATCTATCTATCATTCGATCTAATTCTCTAACATCTATAGCCATGACCTAGCTTGCATCTGTCGTATAACTAATTCTACAGCCTTTTTACTACCGATTGCATCCACTACTTCATTATCAACTGCCCTACATGCCCACCCTAGTTTGTTGTGGTGCACCAAAGTTCAGTACGCATCAGAGCTGTCACACAAGGCACAACTGAATGGGTTTCATTTGATTGCCAGGCGCATGGAAAGCAAAACCCGTAATGATGGTTGTGTACACATTCACGCAGGTGTAAGAAGTGCAATGAGAGCTATTTTAGAATTCTTTCGATTAAAGCTGCGGGCCATCACCAGTGGGCCTTGGTGTCTTAGACACATCTTTGTCTACCCTTTATTTATGAGGCTCGCCTACAGGTGGGGCGTTGCGTTTGGCATGGACCTCGCTTCCATCCTACTAAACGTTGTGGTAGGACTCCTCACTACATGCCTTCCACTTTCCAACACACAAGACGGTACTCCTCAGTTCGGTCGCATACTGATGCATTCCAATTGCTTTTATTGTTAAAAGAGAACGAGTGAAGGCACGGGAGATCATCTTTTCGTTTCGTAGTTTGACAGTTTTTACGACTCGACTGTTGTATTAACTATGCCATTACAATTTGTTGTCCAACTCTCACACTGCTGCAAGCCACTGTCATTGCAATAAGCGAAATGTGTGGTCGAGGTTAGAAAGGCTTTAATCCTTTTGCTAGCTTGAGGCGTGTTCTGACATCATTAAAGTTATTAAATCGATTTTCGCACATTTAACAGCTGTAGGATTTGACCAACAGATCAACTGTACATCATGACATGAGTCATCATTTCTCAACAAAACACAGGCAGCAGGCGAATCAAGAATCCACGCAAAATTGTGTCATCAGAATCCTGGAAACCGCCTTCTTTTGGTAACCACTTTTATGCATTGCCTGCTTTAATGCCTTCCTTTTCTATGCCAGAGTCTCTCGCATTGGTGATGGGTGCGTTCCATGCATCCTCAGCGAAGCTGGAGAGGGTGTGCAACTGCTCTGTTTGTCTGTTCACCTCTGTGGCCTCACAAACTTTCAAATTGCTTGCGTGTCTAACTTTAATTCTGGCGCCTCTATAGCTCATTCCTTATGTTTTTTATTTCGTCCATCATAAAACCCCAACCATTTCAGTCCTCTCTGTCTAAAAAAAGAAGACAAGGCGAAGAATTTATATCTGCCGCTTGATGAAAGGGAACCAGTGGTAAATATGAACTTCAACACCATAGTCATTGATTCGACATGGCACATGCGTACCATGTCAACTTTTACGATCCCATGAGAGTAGTCGGTCAGACTGATTCACTGGTTTATATGAGCGGGAACAGTCTGGTGCGCAACTAACACTTTTGACGTAAGTATATTTCAATGTCCTTAGGCGTCCCATTTAAACCATGGATTTAAGGATTTGTAGCGGCTATTTTTGCCCACAGTGTGTACACATCTTTTCTACTTGGCGATTTGATTACTTTCAGCAGGCTTAAGGCTTCATTCATTAATGGCAGATGGTTCAATTTTGATTAATGATGTAGCCGCACCAGGTGCCTTCGTCATACAGTGCTGTTCGATAGTTTGCCAGAGCTCAGATGCCTTCAAAAGGCTAACTGTCAAAGAGTGGCGCGAAATAGATCTGACGTCTTTGTCATCTTCAGGTAACAACATCTAAAATCGGACAAATTAACCCCTTAACTGAAATGAGGAGCGCCCACAATGCTGTAGAGAATAGCAACGATTGGTAATGGGCTTAAAACCACTGAGATTTTGTTGCGTAAAGCAAATAACAAAAGCAAAATCCACTGCGTTATCCATGATGAACATTTTACGGAGGAAGGTAATTCACTCCTTCAGGATACACGCAGACTAACCTAGGAGAAGAAAGACGAGATATTAAGGGATGGATGAAACAGTAGCACACTACACTAGCCATGCTACAAGTTGACTTGTCAATATCATGGCAGTCAGAATATTGCATTTGTATGTGTGAACTTGGGGCCTGCCAAGTTCACAAACAAAACATCCAGACGACGAAGACACCACAAGGCAGGTGTCCCACATACAAGCCAACATGACTTAAAAAGTCATGACTGCTGTAGACATGATTACCATTCTATGGAAGAGGGCGTATAACAGTTCAATTTTAGCCCAGTTTGAGCTTTGAGGAAGTGGTATCACATTTGACGACTGCCTATACAAAGGCATAGGTTAGGCAAAGCTGTTCATTGGAGGTGTCAATTTGAAAATCGCTGGAAATTTTAGGAAGAACGAGTCGAAATTTGGTTCTGAAGAATCGGAAAGCAGCATACCCTTTAGTCTCATATATGTCCAGCAGTGATTGCTAGTTTTCTATTGACTGCCTTTCTACCACAGGAAACGATCTTGACTAGTTACATGGCCGAATTTCAGCTTATATCATTTCGGTAAGGCGAGTGTTAAAATAGTACGACTAGGAATCACTTAGTTACGAAAATCCATTTGTTGAATAAACAGTGCACCGGGTATAGCGGAATGCTTATTTCCAGTCTATAGAATAGCACTTCAAACTGATGAAAGCCAATCATGTGTCAAAAGCCTTCATAAATGCATTGACATGATTGATGATCATGAGGCAATTCACCACAATCTGCATCCACGTCCAAATCACATTTGTGGAAGCTATTGATAATGTGTGCTTCGTTCATCTGCCATGCGTTAGCAAGCGACACACAATGAGTCCAAAAAACTAACAGTTTTGCACGCATCACCTCATTGACCAATATAATAAGGGCATCAGTTTGGTGGAAGACTATTCGCACACCAAATGGCAACTTAAGGGACTACAGAATGGTATTTAAAAATGTCATTTGTGTTGCAGCATTTGCCATGAAAATAAGTGGGATGACTAAACTTTGAGCAATGCATCAAGCATTCATTCTGCATTTCCGCTTCACTCACCGCTTCATTTCCTCTATAATGCAGTTCTCTTTTGCTTCTCCCTGTGTTAGTGGGTAGAGAAGTGACACTTCGTTAAGTGCTAACATGATCATTTGCTTTCTAAAGAAGAGTGTCAAATACGGCCTTGAAAGTTTTAAATCTGTGCACCTTGAACTTATCTAAGACAGGCTTCTCTGGAAGGAGCATGAACCGTTAAGACTAGTCATTCAGTCCAATGCTTGATATAACATGACAATGAGGTTTGAACAAACAATGCCTTGCATGGCCGTCGCATGTGATCTCGATGGCTGGGACGAACGACAAGGTGCAATTGGAAGTTGTCATTGATGGGTCCGTTATAGACTTCCCCAGCCAATTGTTCTGCGGAGGCTGAATTAGTTGTTGCCTAACTTGCAGCTTCTCTGTGTTTCCAATGTGCCTTACGCCGACCAATGTGATCTCATGGGTGCAGCGTTTGTTTAACCACAGAATATGTAGGACAAAGGGATGGCGCATCATTGAGTCGTAAAGAGACCTTCAGTGGTTGAATTGCAGCCACGCAAAACACTTACCACTAGTGTGTAGGGAGAGGAAGAAAAATTGCAAACAGTAAGTGAAGAAAGTGACGACATCTGCAGTGCAACTCACCCATGGTGTTCTCCGCTGCAACACAAAAAATAGAAAACAATACGTGCGTTGCACTACATGGTGTTTCTTGACAGGTGATAGAAAAAATTGAGTCAGGTGTGCCATGGTGAGCGATTGTGGTATATCTGCGCACTATACACGAGCATTAGCACGCCCACAGTGATGAGAGCCTCAGCAGTTGAACCCTTCAAAGTATCACTGCGATAGGATGTAGTTTACCCCACTTTTAGCAAGTGTACACGTCTAATCTGCTCATGTCTAACGTAGCTCATCCACCTTATCCACTGACTAGCAGTGGGTTTTCCGCTACCGTACAATTATCGCATTTCAACACTATCTACTGTTACCTGTCAGTCTATTGTGGGTATTTTATTTACGAATTGTGCGCTTAGGAAAGCCGATGGAAAGTTCTGAGGGTCCTAGTAAGAAAAGGTCCATTCATCACCTGATACCCACGCAACTGCTTAAAATAATGCTTCACCAAGTAAATACAGTTCAAGTAGGGATATGTAAAACCGATTTGCGAGAATCCATTGCTGAGAAGTTAATAATGCTTACATTGTTACTGGAGGAGGCTGAGGCAAAGGCTTGTGGAAGTTGTCACTGCTAGTGAGCCAATAAGTTGTTGTTTCCACACCACACCCAAATTCCACTGAGCCGCGATATTCAACATGGTAGCCTCCGATTTCATCCAATATTCCTTTTATCTTCTCGCTGATGTGTATTCTAAAGGCTGAAGTAGATGTGTCTTACGTTAAGGTGGCGGTAAGTGGAAAGGAGGTCAAGGAAAATTTTACCAACCGGCTCCAGACGACTCCATTTTCAGTGCTTGATTAACGGTATCGCCAAAGAGGCAGTAACGAGGCATTGTAAGTCCTACGACACCGGCAACACAAGGTCCTGCAAAAGGACAGAGAGTCTTTCCTCAATGCCATGCAACAAGACGCATATTTTGCAGTTCCAATGAAAGTGTGATTTTGAAATCATTCTGTATACCGGTAGGCTAGAGCTTTAAAATGGCTTATAGATCTCGGCACTTGCTACCTGCTTGATAACAGTGCAACTAATACATGAAGAAGATCAAATGCGAAGCTGCAATTCTATGAGGATGCATTAGCCCGTGTTACGCATGGACAACAACACGAGGCCAGCGTATGGACATAAGATTGGCGGTCTAAATACAGCTTCAAATTCCAGCCTCAGAATGCGCTTTGGCCAAAGACATTGCTCAAGTGTCGTTGGCATTCATTAGAACAAGTTGATGCGCACCTTGCACGCATGGATTAGGAAGGGGACAGGATCAGATGCAAATCCAACTAACCGCTATGCAGACCGATACGCAGCCTCAAGGGGACCTGCGGTAAGTGCTTGATGGTAAAGGTGCCACAAACACTGAGCAGATGGAGGGCCATCGTGGCGACCTCAGCTGCATGGCGTCGTCCATTACGGACTGGCAATCCCGAAGTCACCATGTAGGCGTCTCCTATCGTCTCCACCTACAATGCACAGATTCAGCGTCGATTGGCTAGCACTTTGAGTACTGTTCAGTCTGTGTTCGTGCTTTAGCGAGAGAGACGCAGGTGTTGGTTAGACTAATGAGCAAAGAGAGGTAGCATAAGACCCTGCCACCTCGATTGACTATTTGCTACACAAGCTGGAATGCCATTCTATTTGGACAAAACAAACGGCCGATTCACAGCTCGCATTTCTTTAGCCTTAGTGAGATCCTGCTTACTTAGCGAAACGCGATTTGGACAACGCCATTAAGGCAAGTAAGTGAAGCAAAACACTTGTTTTCTTTATCAAATGTGATGAGTTGGGATCTAACTTGTGCCCACGATTAGACTCAGGCGTCTCAAATCAAACCTACCTTGTAGGCGTCGTAGTGGGCAATCGTCCTGTCAAACAGTGTGTACAGATCATTGAGAAGATCAACAACCTGTAGTGGTGTGGACATGGCTGAAATAGTTGTAAAGCCAACGATGTCGCTAATGTAGATCGACACCTCATCGTAGGTCTCAGGCGCCACTGCAACTCCCGCCTTTAACGCTTCCGCCACAACTCTACAATTCCAACTTATCATCACCCTTCCACTCGCATATTACTCAGACTCTACATTTGCGTGGTCGTACACAAATTCAAAGCCAAAATGTGTAATTCTAACAGTCATTACCGCCGGCCAGGAATCATGTGACAGGAAACTCACGGAGGGAGCAAACGGCAGATGAGACGATCCTTCTTCCTCTTCTCCTTTTTTAGTTCATCCATTCGAGTTTTCACCTCTTCTTCCAACCGACTCGAGTAGTTCTCCATCATTTTGAACATGTGCTCTACAATGTTTGTTTTTCTTGCAAGATTGGGGAGGGGATCATGTGCAATCGCAAACCTACTTTTCGCTGGTCATTCGTTGAGTCTCTTCATTCAGTTCCTTGAATGTTGGTCTTAGTCCAGGATTGTCCGACCATGCTCGCTCAACAATGGCTCTGTAAGTTGGTGGGGCACCCGTCTCATGAAGCTGGGGTGGAAAATCGAGCAGTGGTTGGTGGATGATTCGCCGGCAAAAAAAGGACACGATCCAACGCAAGGCTACACATCTCCCTTTATACCTTTGAAAATGCACTTCTGTAGCAGCAGCCTATTTCTTTTGCAGTTTCTTTGACAATTCTACGCTATACCCATGTATCAGATGCCAAATGCGGCAAATATTAGTAATTAGCTCAAAAATACCCCGGTTGGCATAGCCGTTCCGGCAACGATCGTGATAGTCTTTACTTGTGTCTTCACTGTACCATAAGTGAACAGTACTAAGCCTCAATACATCTGAAATCCTCCTGTGAAGGTTTTGATAAACTCATAGTGATATCCTGGGGTGCGAAGAAATACTCACTCGTGGCCGAAAAGGGGGTTTTTCTTTGCTCCTGACGCGTTCTATAATCTCTTCTGCTGAAGCATCTTCCATTCCATATGGTTTCGTCTGACAGAAGACTTCGTGCATTATTATACCGAATGCATAGACATCGCCTGGCTTGGTTCCAACTAACGCCAGGGTCTCATCACACAGCAGCTCAGGCGCTGTCCACAATTTTTCTATGGGTGAGATACAATTTCGGAGGGTAACGAATGTAACTAACCTTCGGGGTTGGTTGAAGGACAACTGTCTGTCAAGTTGTAGATTTTAGGAATGCCAAAGTCGGTGACTTTTAAGACGTATCGGCAATTAACGACGCAATTGGCCGATTTGAGTCTTCCGTGGGCTTTGAGGCTTGTGCTGTGGAGGTACTCCATTCCCTTGTAACGTCATGTTAGAGGTTGTAGTTACAAATATTGGAGAGAAGAGGTTTGTTCAAATACCATAAGATAGCATTGACTCACCCGAACTAAGTCAGTCATGAGAGAGACCTTGAAATCCCAGTCAAATGTGATGCTTTTGTTGTTGATAACATCCTACGCATGGAAACGCAGTAACAGGTAAGTCGGCAGCATGTGTCGTGTATCACTAAAATTGAATGTCTGTTGCACATGAATGGAATCAGCAACAGAGTTACGGACGTGTGTTTCTCTCCAAAGGCTGTTGTGTAGCATATGCAAGAGGTGTGAGATTGGAACATGGCAGTAGTCGTCATTGCCCTCTCATTTATAGTTCTAACGGCAATCCTTTAATTGGTGGAGAATATCAGTTTTGGACGACCATTTTAAAACATGTGGAACAGAACGAAAAGCATGGTGACTAGGTCAATGTTCTACGAAGGGGCTAACGCAAAGCAACTCTGCTCGTTGTTGGAGGAGTCCTTTTGTGAGGATGTTTATGAAGCGCTTTTGAAGTAAGTTTCTACTGTAGTTCACCGGTACGTTCCAATCCGTCGTGCCCAATGTCCCGCTCTTTCTGGAACAATCTCAACTGTACTTCATGTCTATCCCTGTAAGTCAGCTAGTAGTCATGCTCTTGTGCATTGTGCCATAACTTACCCGAATTCGTCAGCAAATCGCTGCTATCGTTAAAGGCATATAAGTGTGGAAAATGTTGAAAATGAAAGCAGTGATGTGGATGGGTGCTCCTGGCTAATTAAATAAGGTGGAATTATATTATCACCTGAAGACTTCCTCGATGACAGCAGTGAAAAACAAGACTGAAGGATTGCGGCGTCACACAGCATCCTATGAAAGTATTGACATTTTCGTGTCGAAGTTCTCGCAGTCCCGCAAGGTAATCGATTAACCGTGAGCGCAGTGGTATGTGAGATAGGCCCAATTCCTTAACGTAGACTTGAACTCCCTAGAACAACAAGCCAAGCAAAAGAGGTAGCAAAAGCTGTTATAACGCATCGCTTGAGGTAGCAACATCTGCGCAATAGCATGATGAGCACAGTTGGGAAACGCAAAATCATTTAGGTTTGTTCCTCTCACTTTAAGGTGGATCTCAGCTGCGATGGTGGGGGCAATGCTAATTGCACAAACAATACAAGCAATCGAGCACTTCTACAAACGATTATGTCGTGCTCAAGATTTTGCTTTTTCTTGAATGATCATCAATAATTGAGGCGATTAATCTACTGTCCTCACACCTCGCACGACTCCACATTCCTGATAATAGAGCAATATGCGTCATTACTGACATAAAACAGAAGCAGTTAAAAAGGCAGCTGGAGGTGGTAAGCAAAGAGTTAACAGAAGAGCTGCTGACATATAGGAGATGGTGAAATAGCCTGTTGACCGCCTACAGCCACACCGAGTAGGAAGCATAGGGCAAGGTGTGCAAGTGATGCGTGCTAAAGCCAATACTAGACAATCAGTGATGCAAGGATTTCTTCGCCACGTGATCGGACATGGCAGGATTGTACCACCCATCCTGCGTACCAGAAGTCGACTCTTCAAATTCCTCGGAGGGAGGAGGATACACACTGCCTTATGCTCATCATTAGTGTCAA
This sequence comes from Taenia hydatigena, assembly GCA_036345935.2. NCBI lineage: Eukaryota > Metazoa > Platyhelminthes > Cestoda > Cyclophyllidea > Taeniidae > Taenia > Taenia hydatigena. The sequence continues at coordinate 21,267 of JADWOT020001247.1, read as the reverse complement.
ATGTCATCTTTCGACGCATGAATACAACCATTCAATCCCGTTCTGTTTTCGAGCACTACCTATTGGCTTTTAGAAGGAAAACACTCCTCCCTGCTTATATGCTGCGGACCTAGTGTACATAACTCCATTGCATTCCTCTTACTTCAAATAATTAATAGCATTCGTATGCAGCACTACTTGAACACGACTAGAGCCATTAACACCTTGCACTTACATTTAACGCTGCTGACACGGACATAACGTACATTTAGTTGAGCAAGCCTTCCTTTTCGCGACCTCCGTAGGGGCTCTTCAATCATGCTCGACGCTGCAATCGAGGCTCGAGAAGTAGACAGGAGTGCATAGAAGGAAGCACGGACATTCGAACTCGACACCGCATCCATTTGCAACTGAGGGGTTTCGTGAGACTGAAAGTTATCGACCATTCAGTTAACAACACTTTAAGGCTAAAAATATTCTTTGTTATTTAATTCCTCTGAAACATTCTTACGTCACCGCATTCATCAGCCAGTGTGTTTCCATCGTCATCGCTGAATGTAAAATCGCCTTCCACAAAAACGAGTTTGAGTGAATTAAAGTGCCGGATCTTACACACAATCCGTCTAAATTGGCCACATCAGTGGAGATGCACAATTCGATCTACCTGTATACCAATACAATTGCCAAGTAGATAAGACCAATGTTGAACAATCCAAGTAGATTTATCAGTAGAATAGTTTGTACTGGCTCTAAAGGATAGATACGCAGCAAGAAAGGAAATGAAATCTGGTGGTAGTCTAGTATCACTCTTTTCGCATACCAATTCCACAAGGCGCAAGTAGGTAGCATGTACGTTGAGGTCCGCGTCCATCGCCTGGCCATTTCATTGTACTCCTTGGCTGGGAGAGCATTAGTGGATGATGGATGACATCAATGAGATTGAAGATGTCTGCATATCTCTTTGCTTGGACTCCAATATTAGCCACCTCAGTGACGTTGGACTTGAGGGAGAAGAGGAGGAGGTCGAAGATGCCTTGCGAGGTATCGCCATTTTCAATTTGGTAATGGAAGGTGATGGAGGGCAGTGTAGGCACTTTGATATGTGAGAGGGTGCGCAGTGGTTCGAAGAGACCAGCAGAGGAGGCGATACTGCTACCACCCTCTTGCAGCAATTGGACTTGAATCAGTCGCATTGCTAGCGCTGCCCCACTAGCCACTGAGAGGTTGATTCGCTGCCGAGAGGAAACCAACTCACCAGCGCACAAGAAATCCTCTATGCTCTCATGCGTATATTCACTGCTAGAGGTTGCACCCACGCTCTCTTCCTCCTCCATTAAACATAGGTTGGGTGTTGAAATACATTACTGTTAAATTTAATGGCCGAATTTACCTGTGTGAACACCAGTCTCATCCCCTCCTATTCACCCTGGAAGTTATGACATCGCGCTGCTCTATGGGATGCCTTTTAACTAAAGTATTAAGGATTTTACAGGTATACATCGATTTAAAAGCGGTAGTGTGTGCAATAAAACAAATCTGCGAACCACCTGTTCGTAGTGCATCACCTCATAACTAAAATCATGTTGGTGACGCAGTTATTTACGGCAGTCGGAGTTTTTCGCCGCTAATTGCAAAATCACCTAAAGGATGCACGATTTGTGTTAGCTGCGTGTAGTTAAAATGTAGGAGAAATGTAGAATGAGGGCGAAGTGATGCAGATTACCTCCTTATACGGTATTGACACCTCATCGTATCTGGTGCCCTTGGGCAGTGCTGTGACAACGCTGAGAGAACGACCGGCAGCCCATGTGGGTTCAGCTCGAGACAAATGCGCTCCCCATGCACGCAAGGCATCGTAAGTAAGCATATCCGTGGGATCCACGTGCATGAGTGCGATCCGCCCTTGCTTGATTCTGCCGAAGTTCTTAACGCCCACTACAAATTTCACTGCCAGTTCTGGTCTTGCTAATATCAGCGCCACTGAAAAAGAGGTTTAAGCGAGTAAAGAAGGGAAACAACTCGCATTTGGAACAAAGTGATCGCTTACCGTCCAAATGATCTTCCAATGGCTCTAGTAATCTCGTAAAATTTGTCGCCGATGTGATATGGACACTAGTTAAGAGTTCAAGCACGCTGTGCCTGTTTCGGGAGAGGCGAAGTGTTGATAGGATTGAATCTAATATCTCAGGAATGTGGAGGATGGTAGTGTGTAAATCGTAGAAAAGTGCAATGCGCCTCCATCCACTGTTGATGAGATAGACAAAAATGCCTCGTAGAATAGTCCTGCGCTGAACTACAACAGATACCGCAGCGATGGGTGGAGGGTGTAAACCACGACCACTGTCGTGGAGGTGGTTGACAAAGACAGAGGTGGAACCCAACACTTGACAGTAGTAGGAAATCTGGTAGAGTTGAGATCGTTGCGGCTCCTTTGAGTTACCAAGATTGATCCATTCGTTCACCAAATTACAGTCGCTAGCTAAGGGAGGCCCCAGTAACACGCTGAACCCCGCAGAGTTTGACGCGTTTTGCTAAAATTGCAAAACAATCATTTTAATGCTTCCGAAACACATTTTGGTTGCGAGTACATGTGATAAAACATTTTCATTCTCTCCACCGCTACAAGGAATAAACTTAACAAACCTAGGTGGGGTTGATTGATGTAAAGTGGGCGAGCAATGCATCAATGTTAAATTCCAACTCAAAAGTATTGCCAAGAATTTGCACAGATGCTGACATTGCAGTGTTGGACTTATTAGTGAATGCTAACACCTAGCTCAGACGCTGATTACTTTCCCATTTCATTGATGGCTATTTAGGCAGTAGAGATGGGATAAACACAGCATTCGATACTGTTGCGAGAAGGCGTTAGAATGCGGAGGCAGTGAATGTCACCATGCTATTTCTTTCTATAAGCAACTCGATTTTCGGGATTGAGGTGGCTCTGCTGTCACGTAACGTGATTACCATTCCACCACATCTCAAAATTGAGTATGATGATACTGGATGAGTTGGTGGCTAAATAACATGGGTTTGCCTTGCATTAAACGCGTTCACATGGCACTCACATGTACAAGGTCACCTCAGCGTAAGTGTCAACACTGCTCGAAAGGCTGTCAAATTCTACCACGACGAACCTGCAAGTTTTGCAGAATTTCGTACAGCACGCTTGCTCTCGAGGCCTCCTGCATTGAGCAGCCAGACACCCGTATGTACTCCAGAGCAGCAAAGAAACTTGTCTCACCGTTCGCCGGCATCAATGAGCGCACGTAGTGCACAGCTGCGGCGACGCTGTGAGCGATTTTGAAGTGCTCCATATCGGACGAGCACCCAGGGTCAGAGACGAATGTGTAGATAGTGAGAAGATTTCGACCACTCGAAAAAACCTCATTTTCTTCACCGAGGACGTCAAGGATGGTCAAGGTGATCAAGAAAGCGACCAGAAGCATCTCGTTTTATCGAACGATTATGTAAGGAATTGAAGAGGTGTGAAATGGTTTCAATTTATATGTAAGCGGTTGATGTTAACGCCCCTTCTTAATGCACATATGCAATTAATGTAGGCGTTAACGGAGCTAAAGTTTGCTTGGCATGATGGAGCAAAAGATGCTGAAGTATTTTATTAGCGAATTTGTTGCAGCTATTTAACACACTAGGAGAGGTTGGAAGGTTGCATGCATGAAGCTTAATAAACTGCTCCCATCAGAATAACCGATGGGTAGGCCAGTGCATTAACTTTATAAATAGCTGGGACGATTTCGCTGACAAAATACTCTAACATCTTTAACTCAATTATGTCACGCAAACTCCAATTCCGTCAACGCCTGCATTAATTGCTTTTGTGAGTTAAGAAGGGACGTTAATATCAACCGCTTGAATACAAATTGAACCTATTCCACACCTCCCCTAATTCTCCAATACAAGTTGCCCTACTGATAAATCTACTTGGACATTTTAAAGGCACGCTGGGCTGTTAAAAATCAGTCATTCTTGAGATGATGTTTCCGTTAAAGACTTTGCAAATCCTCAACAGCTGTAGCAGTAGTGAAAGATCATGAAGGAGAGGCTGCTGTGGGTAGCTTTGGAACGAAATAGTGACGCTGTGCGATAGATTCGCCCATCACTTTCAAAGCAGTTTGCACCCCTACTTTCGCAAGGGCTACAAATTTTACCTACTTGTTGAGCGAGAAAAATGGGACCATGCAATTTGTAAGTCGTTTGGGACACACAGCTGGAGGTCTGGATGGAGGAATTGTTGTTAATGTAGGCTAGTATCGAATGGGTGCAATTCACCTGCTTTGGCGTGACCAGGAACACTGTTCACGGCGAAAGATTTGACCTGGCGAATAGTCACATGGGTGGAATGTATATAAGGTGCTTCGCGAAGGCCCATTTATGCCATGCTTATGAAGTACAGCCAAACGCAAACTCTAGCGCTAAATTTGCAGAATGGATAGGATGGCACTTACTTAAGCAACAAAGACACTGTGTAAGTTTCATTCGTTCGTTTTATCTCTTCTTAACTTTCTCACGCAGCTGACGATGTTCGCCGATCTAGTCAATGGCTATTATGAATTAATGCTGTTCATATGACAGCTGCTATTAGTTACTAGTTCGTTAACTTTTAGTGCGTACAGGCTTCGAATCAATGTCCTTGCATACGTTTGAGACACTGCTTAATTTGAGCCTAGGAAAAATAATTTTGCTAAAATAAATTCGTATTTTTGAATTTTTTCTTATTCTGCATATGCGAATATGTAGTTATTAATAGTTCTGTGATCCTTTTGGCATCAGATCTTATCAACTTGTGACGAGGGGTGAGGCGTTGCCGTACGTTCTTCATTTGTGGACAAGAAATTGCCTGCCAAATCGATTAGTTTGCCACCTGAGAGCGGTCAAAGTATTCCAGACCAAAACCCTTCGTAAAAATTCAATTTTTTCCTTTAGCCAAAAAGATGCTGCTGGCCTTGATAAAAATGTTAATGCCTGCTTTGGTGGATAGATGCGAAAATTCGACCAATCAGCACCATTACACAGCAAGTAATATTGCATCATTCCATCCCACCATCTAAATGGCTTTCTTTTTTCTTTTTATTGATATTTTGCTAATATAACATGCTTGAGGCATTGTATTCCCTAATAGCAAAATTTGTTTCAGTTCTTGCACTTGTAGAATGGCATGCTCTTAAAGGATTGCTGGCGCTGGCAGCTTTTATTCCTCCCCTTCGAAGAATTTCGACGTTTGTTTCGATGCACCAGCACCGCCGAAATGTTGCCTTCTGTATTGATTTCAATTGCTAACGAGAGTTGCTGTACTTCGAACCCGTTATGTACAATATCCTGATCCATTGCTATGATATTTTCAAGCCTCATAAGGCCACATTGATACTTGAAGGTTTCCTCTTACGACACGTGTTGAGATGTTAATGCTGGCGTCTTTTAACTGGGAAAATTTCACCTAAGCTTGTTCACCGGATTCTGCATCTGCTAATGAACCTAAGTAGCAAATGCGCGTTTTCTTGCAAGCTAACAAGCCCAAAAGCGACTATTATAACCATGGATCCAACTTTTGGATGTAGGGCTTGGTTGTCAATCAGAATTCAAACGAAAATCTTGAGGCTCTCTAATTTCACACTGGACCCAGTGGCTGACACTGTTATTTTGTATGACGCCCTGTGAACGGGCACGCAGTTAGTGACCTGTAGGGTAATAAGCCTAAAATGACATGTTCCACTAGACATAGGAATACTTAGCTCACTACTCATAATCGCAGCCAGTTTTCGTTCTCAATGAACATATTACCCAGAAAGGCACTGTATCCGCTCAACGATGACAAACTAAAACATTGGTTGATATCGGAGTCATGGGAGACCATGACGTTTGTTGCAGCCAAGGAGAAATCGTACAGAGGGGCACAAATGTTTAAGTGGATTCTTCTTGGAAGTTAAATTTCCCGGTTTCAAGTTAGTCTTTTCACTTTAGGCCTTCGTATCAAAATTCTTTTTGAATTTCTCGCTCCTCTGCTTACCTCCCTACACATCCCCGCTGCTTGCAGATCACACGCTACTCCGCGTCCGTTCGCATACAAAAGCGTACGGATTTTCAAAGGGCACGACTACACAATGCAAGGCAACACGTGCACCTGCAGGCTTGGTGTTCATGTGGCTGACCGACTAACTCTCAGGCGGATAAGGATGTTACGGTCACCAGGTTTGTTCACTTACGCGCATCTAAAATGTTTATTCGACTGCAACACCCGAGTGGTAATCTGTAGACTCAGAGAGAATTACGACTTCCCAAGGGCCGATGAGGAGAAACAAAACAGGAATACGGATCTATATGAAGTAAGAAGACGTGTACTTAAATCGGAACTGAAAAAAAATTGTAGGTGAAAGCGTCATTCTGATCAGATAACGATTCACTCGAGACACACACTCTGGTTGAATTTGAGGTCGAACGCGTTAGCAGCGATAAATAGAGCCTAGCACTTTGTTGAATTTTTATTTTGCAAGGCACATACTCTATTCAGTTACGATTCCGGGGTTGTTAGAATTAGAATGCACTCCCACTTGCCTCAGCCTACTTAATCGCTGATGTCTCTGTAGTTGTTGAGATGATGAATTGCATGCAATGCTCTATTTGTGCCCTATACAGCTATGATTAGCTAGCATTAGAACCTTAGTGCATCGATTAAGCAACTATTCCCTCATGATCAGTCTCATGCGAAATTGCCTAGCCTTCACAGATTGAGGTCAGGGTCATTTGTCCTTTGCTAGTTTGCAGAATAGTGAAATCTGTGATGAATAATTTTTTTGGGTTTGTGAACGTGGATTAAGCTGGTACAAGTTGTTAGCCCCAATTGGTGTCATTATTGCAAACAACACAACCACTGGGCATTGTGAGGGAGATTTCTCATCAAATAGGTGCTACCTGTGAACGTATTGAGCGGTCATTCTGCAGCTTCAACATTGAGCATCGCATTTCAATTTGTCAGAGCTGAAATCCAATTTGTCAATTTATTTGCTTTATTTGTCCCTTTATTTCGACCTGTGACTCACTCAATAGCAGGACTCATACCCATCATTTTATGTGCTGATTCATTTATTCATTTAATTGTTGCTCCCCACTTACCAAACAAAACATTTTTGGCATCCTAGATATTTGTTCTGCAAAAAGACATTGCTTCAAAACCACGACACAACAACTGGTAGCTTTCGCACTTTGAGATGCTATTCTGGCTCTTTTAGCCTGTATTTGTAGCAGAGTGTAGCTGGGATGACTGATCAGTCTGAAACTTTGACTGCCTTGGAAAACTAAGGTCTTCTACTAAAGGACAACTTGGCACAGTAACAACAACGCTCCCAAATACCATTGCAGCGATGTACCGATATTAGACTTCAGTTTGCTCTTTTCTGCAATTTTGAAATAGAAAAATCAGATTCTCATGCTGTTTATTCTCTAGCTGTTCCGGCCACATCCAACTGTCCTCTGATTAATCTCCATGCTTGGCTCTGCTACTATCATGTTATCTTTCACTGTATCATATTTTTTATTGAATAAAATATGTGACGCCCAAAATATTTGATTTTTCATTTATAGAGAACATATGGATTATCACCAGGCATGCATTTCGAGAGCGAGGCTCTATATTTTGGAAACTTTAAGGAAACGTATACATTGTAGCGACTACACAAAGAGATGATCACAGTTTTGCCGGATACCACTTCAGTGACAAATAATTAATTCTTTCTTCTTAATGTTTGTTGAGTTTTAAGCGAACGCCCAAACAGGTGATGGTATTCCACTTTCGCCAAAGTGATTTCAAAGCGAACACCTTTGTAAGGCCGTTTTTATTGACCTTCGAGTCTTTTTAATGTCCTAAAGGTGCGTTTAATTTTTTATTAAGTTTCTAGCCTGACTGTAGTAGAACGTTGGAAATCGAGTCTTTTTGGTCCCCAATGGATCTACTTCCACCAATGCTCGCGTGGCTGCTTTTAACAATTGTACTATACTAAGTATATCAAACCGTGCCTCCAACTGCAGTGCGGAAGCTCGTGCGATCAATCTGCGTCAGAATGCGTGATGTCTGAGGCTCAGTTGATTACGAATTAATAACGTAACTATGCGCTTTCTTGTTGAGAACCACTTTAATTAATGCTTTAACCCTTGCCCCTATTGTGAGTTTTATGTCAACTCTCTGCGATAGCAATATTAATAAGAGTTGGTTTTGACTCCATCTGAGGTCCATGGCGACTTCTCGTTCTTTGAGGATATTATTGGCGCCCATCGCATTAAAGGATGTCAAATTTTGCATAGTCTGAGGAAAAATGAGTTAGATTTAAGGTGACGTTTCACAAGTTTGCGCCGTTTTTAGTGTTTTAGCAAGACCCCATATTTTGCACTTGAATCCTCAATTGCATGGGCTGAACTATTGCATTTGAGACTTCCTACTCAATGGCAGGCTCCTTCGTTCAAATTATCACGGTAGCAGCTTGATTGGAATCGTTTCTTGCTGCCAACGGATTGCACTGCATCGTGGTTCACATACCGGCAGTTCACGCATTGGCATACACTTCCAGCTTACGGGAGCATAACAGTAGTTCATTGACAGCTGCTATTCTCCATGGGGAGAATGACTTCTCTCGCATATTATTGCGATCAATTCGCTATTCAGATGGCAGCAATAAATGTTTAACTTCCTGACTGGATTGTAGTTCGGAGATATAGAGGCTAGGTTAGATAGCTCGCATAATTAGGTCGCAGCTGCACTGATGTATAGGCTTGATACTACGTGGTTAAATGCATAAAGATTGCAGAACTGTCCATTTGTGAGTGATATGAGTTAGTTTAAAAATTTTCAAGGTGGAAATTCTATAGTATTTGTGCCTATCGATTGGCACCACGTAGAGTGGTGGCGAACCCGTGGGTCCGGCCATTGCATTTCGAAATCGGTTGCCATGTTTATTTGGGGCACGCACCAGCGAGTAATTGCACTCCGAATTCGGTTTGCTCTTTTCTATGCCTCCATGAAAGAAGGTTTCAGGCTCTCACGCAGGTCAATGAATCGTTGGTCTAATTACGCCTCACTGACCTCCGGCTTATCTCTTTGTCATTCGCAATGCCCTCATGTTTGACTGTGTTGCCTTAATGACATGCGGGTTCACGGGGTGTCATGTTCGTGTGCTATATTGTTTGATCTTTAAAATGTGTAATGGACAAAGTGTGGGGTGTCCTTATTCGCACAGATGGCCCGGATTATCAGCAGATACGCATGTTTGGTGCTGCGACCGAAATTTAAAGTAAATGCCACAATTCGAAGAGCCAATGCTAGTTAGGATGAATAAATCAATAATAATGAGTCACAAAGCTTTGTTATCACACGACTTCATTGATGGTTCACCTAGCAGGTGAGATTGCATATATATATTTGGTTCTTTCAGGTGGCGGTGCTGTGTTACAAGGCAATAAGACTGATCAATTACAAGTCGACAATATCGAGCTCAAATTAGTGTGCTTGAGCCTTATTCGTAATTGACAATTGTAATGCACAAATAAATATGTATCCTTAAACTTGTTTGAACTAGAATCGTTTTCATTAAAGAGCAGGATTGAACAGGTAGACGATTAAGAATAAATGGGGAAAGGTATGGACTGTTTAAAAGGTAGTGAATAATGGATGGGCTTAAAGGTGAGTAAGCACAGGATTCTAGTGTTCCAAACCTCTCTAGACAACAAGGGCTCACTTTCGGTAAAGGCAATGGCCGTCGCTTTATTCCGTTTCCTTCCACACAAAGCAGGCCTTCTAAGATGCACAAAGTCTACGTAATATAGCAGTAGTCAAGTTTCTGATGGACGAGTGACTAATCTTCGATTAAATTAGAAGCCATAATGAACAGACTTTGCATTGCATTTATCCGATGGAAGGTAGCCTCTAAAATGGTAGGTTAACAAGTGAATTAAAAACGCTATCGCCCTCTTAAACGTTGAAAGAGAACCGTTGAAGAGCGTTGCTTTTACCTCAACGTTGATGCCTGCGTCATTGAATGAGCATCAATTCAATCCTGTAGTATAGAGGGTCCCGGAACACATTTCAAATAGGGAACCAATATGTTTGCGCAAATGTTTTGTGGTTCCTGAAGAAGTAAGGAGACAAAATATGCAAAGAAGTGTCATGGCTGCATGATCATCGGTGGAACTGAGCAGTCGATTGCGTGATGAGGGAGTTAGACATTGTTCCTCTGACGCGGTTAGGTCGGAGCATGTCGCCACCTGAATTTTATGTTGAAGCTAAGATGATGTTCGGAGAGATAGCTAAAGTGGGTGTAAGTCCTTCCAGCACGAACGTAGAGGTAGATCCCTTAGAGACGAATAGACTCGCATTCTACCGTTCTACTACGGTCATGCCGAAAACCGAATAACTAAGCTAAGGAAAGGCTTGATAGATGCGCCAAAAACAAGGCAATCAATGGATGGCCTATTATCAACAACGGTCTAAAATTGTTCCTAACTTTGAGCTTAATGAAAGTATTCTAACGAAAAATGAGAGGTTCAGATTCTTCATCAGATGGGGAACATAGCCCTTCAAAGTTAGTTGTTTGCACTAAGAGAATAAGATTTTTACTAGTTCAGGCACTGTTTCTAATTGGCGCATCGACAGAGCCTTCAACGAATGGGTCACTGAAAAAGAGACGGCTTCTATCAGCGTAAACTGAGTAAATTAATGCTAAGTATGGCATAATGCAACAAGATAACTGCTGGATCACAAATTTAAATAGCAAGTGCATGCGCCATGCGACCGGCATTAGTTCTTCATACTTTTACCTAATTGGTGCCACCACAGTCTCGCCTAATATTTGTGCGCAGCAGCATTGCATGCCTTAGTGGTAAAAGCCAAAATTCGATCTAACTTAATGGCAAATAGAAATGACACTGTCAGCTGTTGCATTATAGAAGCATTTATATGCAAGTGGGAGTCTGCGTGGTTAAATACAATCGATCTGCGATCTCGCTTGTTCGATTCTTTTAATCGCAGGCGTGAAGAAACAAGCAACGTGATTTACCTTTGCTAAAGAAATGGAGCATTCAGCGTAAGAAATCTATTAATGCAACTACCGGCAAAAATGCATCATCGGATGCACCATTTTAATAAGTAAAGACGTTGATTTCCATCTGCTTTTTTTGGACAATCGTATCAAATATACAGGCGCGTCTTGGCTGTACTCCAAGTTCCAGCAGGCGCAGGAAAATTTTGTGCACTAAATTTTGCAAAATATGCATTCATTCTCCTTGCGTTAACGTCAAAGTGGTTTTACTCTGGATGGTTTTCACCTATCGCAAATACGCATACAAATGCTTTATGACCCATTGGTTCAAGCAAATATGTTGTCAAAGCAAAATCCTGTCTTTCGCAATGACCTTCGACGGCATCAGCGATTCGTGTGTACCCAATAACCGGAACAATGCAGGTCGCGGCCTCTACACTTCTATTTATTTGACCCCTTGAAACAAGGCGCCGCATTGTGCACTACGTTATCAAAAGCTGACTGAGCTCCAGCTTTAAGTTCCTCTCGATTCAGAAGCAAATGCTTACTAAGTCCGTCAACAAGACGTACCGATGTGGAAGTGGAAACTTAGATGAATAGATGGAGGGACAGAGAAGCAGACGATCAAAATAAATAAAGAAATGGGAAGAGCATTAATTTTAGTGATGGTTTTAGAGATGTAGTGAGAGCTGTAGGGCAAACGACGATCTTGCACAAGTGGATCATCCCACTTATGAGAAGGCACGCAAGATTGTTCGCGGACTTGCTGGCACCAAACTTTTGTCCCAAACCTTTATCATGCCACACAGCCTACATTGGCGGACGAATCGCTAGTTGTTGTTGAACAAATCGATCAGGATTAGATGCAAATTCTCTTACGAAATTCTTTTTTAATCAAGCAGTCCTCGGATTTAGTACCTTAGAGTAGCACCCCTGCAGAGAGCCTTCGCACTTGCTTACTAATCCACAGAGTTCTTTTAATGGTGGTCTTTTGAATGTTGCGATTCCATATCTCGATAACAATGCAGGCAATGAGCATCTGCTAGCGCGTGCTATCAAGCATCTCAGACACTTTCGCCCTCTACAACTTTCCAGAGGATATAAGTGCATTAGAAGTATTGAGCCAATTCAATTCATCTCAGTTTTGTTAGATTGAGCATGATTTGTAAATAAGTACACGAAGCGCCCAGCAACACTTAAAATAATTGCATTTTAGAAACTCACTTATTGTATGCAATAATTTAAACTAATAGAGTTGGTATTCTAAGAGAATAGTAATTTCACCGCTATTAAGCGGAGGATTAACACAATCAAATTGGTGTCGTCTTATGTATAAAGTTGTGGCTTTGCATTGAGATGAATTGCGGGGTTAAAGCAATGTAAAGCAATGGCGCGAACATAACATTTCACGCAAATATGCATTGTTGCTATGTGTGTGAGTGATCGGAGGGGCCCTGATGCTACCTTGAAGATGAGTGAAGGCATACATACAGTAGTAACTTAAGATTACCGACGCAGCCAAAATACAGTTCAACCACCAACGAGTGATGAAGAAGGCCGGAACTAGTCCCCTTCTCAATGCCGAGAGCTAAAGACGGGCTCTCTCCTCCCTCCATATTCCTCCTTGATCCTCCTCCTGATCAACTTAGAGGTCAGTCATCTCGTAATATCGGCTCTGTAGGAGAAACGCTGGCGAACTTACCCCACAAAAAGCGAAATTCCGTGCACGCGAACACATGCCTGACCTCAACCTCAGAGATCATTTTTAACGAGTTGACCGCATCAGGCGCTTGCTAGTGAACCCAACTACCGTCGCGGCTCTAGTCTTTACGTAAGCCAGTCAGCTGCATGCAGGTGTCATAATATCTTGCTGGATGCGAGAGTTGTTGGCCCGCACTAATGCGTCCTTCCTTGGCATTAAAATCTACCGACTTCATATAAAACAAGATGATTATGCGTTATTGTCTGTTTTCGTGAAGAAATATGTGGACTTTGGAACAGAAACAGTGTTCGTGACGGAATCAATTATGTACACTCTTTTCTGATGCACTTAACTTCTTGTCTGGGGGATCAAAATCTCACCCGATACAAATCATTAGGATCATATGCCCGTACACACTTCTTTATATTTCATTGACACTGAGCACATGAATTGGTGCTATCTGCTCAGCAATCTACTCTGCTTGTAACTTACAGGTACAAAGAGCCACACTCAATCTTGCATAGGTTCTGCCAGTGCTTAGGCCAAATCCGCATTTCTGCATCCACAACTGCAGTCAACGAGATGAGCACGTACCTCCACACCATTATTAGGACACATGCTAGCGTAATTCGTCCTCATCGCACAAATTTTGGTCTAGCTAAAGTGATTTTGCGTCTGTGTGTATGGATCTACTTTGTTAGTGTGCCATAACTTGATATGGTTTGTACAAAACGCTGGGGAGGTTAATTTGCCAGGCCAGCGATGTGATGCCAAAACGCAAGACTATCACAGAAGGAATAGCTTTTTGTTTTGTATGACCATGTAAATTAATTAATGGGTTTAAATATAGTGCTTGCTCAATTCGCTTCACGTAACAATGGGGTGACTTCGATAATCTTCCTGTAATGGCTGCAAAATCGGAAACCTCTGACACAGCGCAGCGTAAAATTCGGAGAAAAGAATAAAAGCAGGAATGGAAGAGCACTAAGGAATGTAGGAATCATGCTAAGAGTTGTCGCAGCAAACTAACGTAACAGTAATCGTCAAAAATAATTAAAGCGTTTCCTCTATCTAAGTTGCTGCTTCATTTGTCGCGGACCATACCCATGTATTATGTATGAGCAATAAAGTTTGGTAACCGGAATGAATTACCAGTTAGTTAGGAGGGCTTGACAACAATATGATGGGCCTGCGCTTATGCGCGAAGCGGCAACAAGGAGTAGAAGTGAGCCATAGAATTAGTTGCGCAGATATCGAGACCTCGAACACATCCAGTTACCATTATTGCCGGAAAAGATAAGGAAATGGATGTAACCAATGTCAAGACAAGATGAGCCGTGGTTCGCCCTGCCGCTATGCTGCTAAATAGCATTAATTTTCTGGATCTGAAGTCTAAAATAAGTGTACTTCCTTCTGCATCAATTTCTCGAAGTCACTTCCAAGCGCAGTCCGCGAGAGTTGAATTTTGGGCAGACAATGATATATTTTAGCAGGCTTGATAAAAAAACTATAAAACAGGGCATTCGTAAAATGAGGGATTTGACAACACTTACTTCATTCATGTGCAGAAAATTAGTGCTGTTCAAAGAGAAGCATTAGGAAAGCGTGCTTATTAAAAATTTGCAGAGATGTCTTTGACTCTCGACCTTCACAGTTTGGATGATAGAAAGCATGGCCTTGATGAACGTGCGGCAAGGAGAGCTAAAGATAGCAGTCAATAGTCGAGATTATGAGAGATGGCGGTGAGAACGATTTGACCAAATTTTCCCGGTAAATTGTCATTTGGGATTGACAAGCTGCACTTTTATGCACTTTGATATCCCAGTGACCCATAATAAATCTGCAGCATCGTGAGTCCATTCACCTAGAAAGGCTTAATGCGACACCTTTCCATTGCAGAATCCGCAGCACTAGCGCAGAAAATGAAGCGAAGCCTGTTGAAATAGGCATGACATCTGATCATCAAGAAGAACCAAAAGACTGCAAAATTACCTTAGCTTGCAGCATGGTCTGTAGCCTTGTCGAAATGTTGAGTCTTATCACTAACATTACAGGGACTTCCCCGAAATCGCCGATTGCTTATCCAACGACAGCTGGCTTCGTCTAAATTCATTCAGCGTGAAGACTATCAGTCATAGTTCGACAAAATAACGAGCGACTGCTCTTCCAATTAGAAAAATATTTGCTTTTATTGCACTAAATGCCGGCAAACTACCCCTTGGCACCAAAGTGGAGGTTTCCTTACAGAAAACCGAACCATTAACTGGCGCCTCTGCCATTGCAATTATTGCCAAGGACTTTAGAGCAGCTGCTTGATTAGATAAAAGTATATTTAATTTGCTTGTAATCTTTAAGAACAATACTGATAAACAGCTATAAACACTATGAACATTGAAAACTAGTTACTTGTGATATTCAACAGAAGCATTGCCTTACCATTATTTCCAAAATTTTATAAGGATATACAGTAAGCAAAATGCTGTGGAGGCGGGGCCTGGGCTAAAGAGGAGTAGTAATGATCAGTTCTATGGCTATGGCGCAAACAAGTATATTATAGTAATTCCATCTGGCCCACGCCACAAAAGTAGCATGAATACGAAGCATTTGAATGACACAGACTTAGATGTGGTGGAATATACTTTACGATTCCGTGGCCATATATTATGATATTTAATCAAACCGAGTTTGTTCCTTTAAAAAGGTAATTACGACCTAAGTAAAGAAAAGTCAGAGCTAGTTATTCAGTTGGAATGAAACCTTGTTGTTATCTCTAGTGATTATATTATTTCTTGCGTTTTAAACTGTCGCGGAACTGAATAGTAATAGGATCCTATGTCCTCTGCTCACATTCCTCTAAAAATGCATTCGCGAGTTTTAATTAATATCCTTCACCACCTCCTGCAATAGTTTCTAACGCCTACAAGACAGCATGTGCAGTGGGCTGTAAACATGCATCTGGAAATAAAGGTAGACAAGGCTTGATCATTGCTTTTAAAGACAAGTGCTTTCGAGGGCGCATAGTACGCATCAGTTCATATCTCGTTAAAAATGGATGACAAATGGTTCTGATGATTGTTTTTATCAGAGAAGTTCTGCGCAGCTACCTATTATTTCTTGCAAAGTCAGCCTGCACTTTTTACTGTTGCTTTTCATGGCTATTTGATCGCTTTTAGTTGGGGGGATTGATGGATCGCGATTTTTATCAAAGCCACGACTTTCTTTATAAGTCATAATGCGCTATTTTTCTAAAAGCTAGCATTTGGATTCGCTAAAGTAAATTTGATCAAACAGGAAGTTGTCTTGCAGAACGCATGTTTAACATTCCCATCAGTCTGATTCTATGTGCATGACTCTCAAGATGCACTCCATCACTTGCGTCTAAGTAGCCCGCATCAAAGTGTCCCAGAGTGGCATGTTTCAGATCTGTTTAAGAGTCGACCCATAACTCCTGACATTTCGTGGTGTAAAATATAGCAACGATCGAGACAATCGGTCGAAGGGCGGAAGGAATGGGTCACCTTTTAATCAGCATGTACTTTTTGTAAGCGATTCTTGCTACTCACTGAAGATAGTAGCAGTTCACTTCGCAAATGGAAAAGTGGATCGCGTCGTAAAACAAAGGCTGATATAGGCCACCCAGAGGTGTTACACAAGTGCCGCAATCGCTAAAATGCCTAATATGCACTTCGACGTTTCCCGAACATCAAATGATGGTGAACTCAGTTAAAATGGAGATTGAAGCATTTTTTGTCTTTGCATTTCATGAGATCGCTACCCCGAACCGTTGTTGATGGTGGCACAGGTGACCACAGGTGCTGAAGTGGTTTCTAAGAGTTTTAAAGTGTGCAATAACGCCAATTTTCAATGAGTTTATATAAAATGGCTTGCGCTGACCATGAACATTAGCTACGAATTCCCTCTAGTGCTAGTGCTACCCTGTCTCGCAGAGGCACCGATGCATAGAATTTTGCGGATTATCTCCTTAATGAAGCTTTTTATAGGCCTTTATTTCAACAACGATAGAATTCTTGGTAAGTTACCTAGTTTAGCATTGAAAAATATGACCCTATTGCTCTCTGAGTGTGCTAAATTACTGTTTGATAAATGAGCATCAATACATGTTTCTTTGCTTTGATTTTGGAAAACAGTCGTTTTATGAGGCACATTATGACCTTAATCCAGTCCTTTCTTTAAAGCTCACCTATTCTTATTGCAGTAAAAATCAGTTTACTGCCCAGACCAACTTGGCAGGGCGCGAGTAGTCTTACGAAAAAAACACAAACATATATATTGAAGTAGAAATATAACAGCAAAGCATACGCGGCTCATTGTGTTGCACGTCTGTATGACTCCTTGAATACCAATTAGCATTATGCTCATGCCCATCACAGGCGCTGTCCCATTTCACTCCCAAGTAGAAGATACTGCCCACAGAATCCCATCCCTTCCTCATTTTACTCCTCAGGTTAACTTCACATCATGGTGAGCTGCATCTCACTGTCAAGATGCTCTTTTATACATTTGCACTCACTAATTACAGCTGATAAGCTTTCCATTTTGATTTCAATGTCTAGAGCGGAATTAGCCTGTACTTCTGACCACGCTTCGATTTTTGTGTCCGCTACAAATTTTACACCTTTTACCATGCATTGGATTGCGGACAGCATAGACTTAATGTCCATCTCACCTCATGAAATTTAGTTGTACACCAAGTCACGGCTCTGAATAGAGCTCTACCCAATGCAGACAGCGAATTCATGCTGCTCTTGAGAAACCCAACTAGCAGTCTTTAGGTAAATTTTGTGCGCAAAATATTTCGGCATGTCCACCTCACGCATCTGTTCCTGAGTATTTAAAACAGACATTGTCTTCGTATAAATACAGCGGAGACAATCAAATCGCAATTTGTTGTACTTCAATCAACTAGTTTCTCTACCTTTTAATTGTTTGCCAAAAAGCAGCAGCAGACGCTAGGCTTAATCCATGTTTTGCCTAAACTGACGACCATCTAGCTGATTCCAAAAAACCAAGCTGGTTTTCGTCAAATCAGTACAAGCACAGGGACGTATTTGCAAGGAAGCAACTGGATCCAGTCATGCTTGAACAGGTTACAATGAACTGTACCTTAGTAAATAATGACAAAGATCGTGTCTGTGTGTGTTATTAGGCGCAATCGCGAAATTTGCTGATGCGACTTAGGTCCGACCCCCTGACCTCATAGGGATAGTCCAAAAATCACTGCAGGCATGATTAATACCTAATGTGATGTCATACCACAATGACGGATAGAGACTCAGCTGGTCGTCAGTAATCAATATCATCCGAACAATGCTAGCAGTGAATATTTTTCATAAGACATCCAGATGGAACTCTAACTATGCTCGAATAACCGCAGATTTTATGTTGAGAATGCCAAGCAAATGGCCATCATTTCTAAATTTAAGGCCCATCTCATTGTTATTAACGAAATAATCTAGCTAAACTTGATTGATGGATTAAATGGTGGGGAATTGGCTAGGACGCAAAACTAATCATGCTGGAATAAGGTTCATTTTTTAGTAGCGTGCCACACTTTCGTAACACTAATCTCTCGGTCAGAAGGGTTACCACAACTTCCAATGTCAATATTATAAGGCCAAATTAATGCTGGTTGAGTGTGGTTGTCACACTAACCCTTGTAAAGTCTCAAATGTCTCTGGGGCTCCAAGGGAAAATGAGGGGATGGCCACCAACAATGACCACTTAGCACGACGCCTGATCTTAAACACCTTCAAAGGGAGCTGATACAGGCTATCTAGAGGTGTCACGCAAGTACCATGAATAAAAATTGCGATCAGTGTGTTGCAGCTAGGCTTAACTTGTACCGCAATCCACCTCAAATGTTAACTGTCCATACTATGCAGTGTCGATGACCTCATTTAAAGTAAAAGTCGAGCGCTCTTAGTCTATGCAAGCCAAAAGAGCACCACTTCCAAATGCTGTTGATTTTGATACTGGCGGCCACCAAAAATTAGGTTTTGACGAAACTTGTAGTTTCGAGGTATATAACACTACCGGTCTTGGATGAGAGTTTTCATGAAATGAGTCGCGTCTTTTGAAATGCTAACTGCATATTTCCCTTAGGCTAACATTATCCTGTTCCATGGTGACATAACAACTAATTTTTAAAGATAACCTCAATCAATAGATCGTTGAGTGAATTTATGACCTCTCTTTTGATGTTAAATGAACCGGCACAAATTGTGTTTAGGGCCACCACTATGCAGGCTGAGGCAAAATTTTGACGAAATTTCTACATGCTTCTAATCTGGGAATGATGGGTTTTGTCGTGTGTTAATTTATTCAAGGACAAAATAATGACAGTTTAGAGGTATAACAGTTTCCAAATAATTCCTTCAAACTTCGCCACACTGCAAGTGGTCTGTACCATTGCTAGGCAATTGAGTATCAAGGCGGGTTTCGCTGCGTTGATATTAGGAAATAGGCGTTTCATTTCAAGTTGCAGGACTCTGCCTTTATTTCTTCCTTAAAGCTTACCTATTTCGCCTTCAATAAAAGCCCCTATTCTTTCCAGCCCAACTTTATGGTATATGATTAGTTATGTAAAAGCATCGCAAGCGCAGTTAATCAGAATGAGTCTTAGAACGAAATAGATGAAGTATAAGTGGCTGGTTAGCTTCTCGAATACCGACTAGCATTCTACCCGTGTCTCATCATAGGTGTTATCTTGTTCTCCTTTCAATATAAACTTCTCCTTCAAGAATTGTCTCCCTCCTCCGCGTTATTCTAGGTCAATTTTGCGTCGCAATGATTTGCATCCCACCATTTAAATGATCTTATGAAGCCCTCGCTTTTACCAGGCGCAGCCAAAGAACAGTGTATATTGGTTGTGATTTTAAAAGCAGCAGTAAAAATAGATATAATTTGTGCCTCATCCAACGTGCTGACGCTAGTGTCCGCCATTAATTTCTGCATCTTCCGCGTGGATTGTATTTAAAGACAGCGTTCTTTCATTGCGAATCCTAATTGAAATCCAAGTAGCAGCTTTTAATGCACCTCATCTTAGTGTAGACAGCAAGGTCATGCCTCTCTTGAAGACCTGACTAACATTTTTAGGCCATATTCAATGCTTAAAATTGTTGGTCTATTTTACCTAGTACATGTAAGGCAGACTCGCTTTTGACTTAAATACGATGAAATCAACGAAACTACAGCTTTAGTTATTCATTTGGCTAGTCCTTTTAATTTGTCATTATTTACTGAAACGCAATAGCAAATGTCAAGCTTAGTTCGTATCTGGCTTAAGTCGGCGGTTGTATAGCTTATCCTAAGGAAGCCAATCAACGGTTACTGACTCGACGTAAGCAGACGGATGAGCTAACAAGTTTGCTGCTAAATAGAACCGTTAATGAATAGTCTACACTTAAACGTAGCTCCTCAAAAACACAGATGGTGGTTGTCGCTTGGGCATGCCGAATCTGAGACCAAATACTCAGACTCGGATATGAACGTTGTGAAGCACGGTCGCGAATTACTCTATGCTGACTCAACTCTAACGTCCCCAAGACTTTGCCTCTATATAACCCATAATCTCTACTGTCAAGATCGTTAACATCATTATGTAATATTACCTTGATAGATTAAAGCACAGCAGTTCGCTAAATGCTATCCATGGAATATCTTAATGAGTCTCTAGCTACAGTTTTGCCTCCATAGATTGGGGATGTTAAGGATTTCATGCAAATTGCCATCACTTATGGCCACGACGTTGCCTTCTTTGTAATAAATAAAAACATCCTTACACTTACTCGACGGAGCGAGTGGTGAATTTGTTACTGATTGCCACGCAGGCCTCCTGTTCAGGAAAGCCTATGTATTCTGAAGTAAACTTTACTAACGCCGATTAAATGTGAATACTGTACGGATTGCGAATGGGTGTAGCCTTATAAGCAATTTTTGTTACCCTGTCTTTCCCGAGTGTGAAACATTGATACATGATCCAGGTTAATTGCATAATGGCGATCTCAATGCATCACTATTTGGCCATCTGCATAGATCCCATTCGGGTGCGGGAGACGAGGTTGGGAAATGGAGGAGGGGGAAGTATTGCATACATATATCTAGTTTTCCGCAGTATCGTATGCTATTGTGATCATGGCATCGTGGCTAGAATTTCTGTGTAAATGAGCATGCGAATCGGGTTACCGGTAAACTTATGATTACAGGCAAAATCTTATTAAAGTATGCCCATTGAAACAGTCATCAGCTGACTTTAACAAGTCTCACCAACTAGCTTTTTACGGTGATATAATTTGTGTGGAATCATAAGTCTAATTTCCATGGCTTTATTCTCCTTGAGCGAAACGCCGTTAAGCGTTACCTAGTTCATCTTGTCAAAAAAAGGAAAGTCAATTTCAAGTAAGTGCTTGTGCATGTCACAGAATAAATCCCGCTCTTCGAATTTTTCCAAACAAAGGATATAGACTTATCGTCCTCTTATAATCAACACTTAAATGCGCTTAACTTAAGGCGAAAATGTTAATT